>RSEF01000008.1:3086788-3124103 GCA_003993805.1 Himantopus leucocephalus | reverse complement strand
CAGTTCATCATAGCTCTCAGAGCACAGAGTGGCAGGGAATATCCAATGTTATCATTTCTAACATCTGCTATAGTAAACCCAGTTCAATAAATCTTAAGGATTCATTCCAATTTTGATGTAAAGCGCACATACAGGGAATTCAGAGTGCACTAGTGAGTCCTTAAAATGTGAAAGCAAGTTTTACAGGAGAAAGGAAAGGTTCTAAAAATTTAAAAAAAAAAGAAAACTTTTAGTTTGAACTGACTTTTGTGTCTTATTTTTCATCTGCATAGTGAGGTTATTGTTCTACTGCAATACATTAGTGAATGAGATCACATTAAAGATGCAATAACGAAAGGTACAAAGATCCCATGTAGATTCCATCTGCAAGGGAAGAACAGTGTAAGTAGGACCAATATAACTACAAGTGATTGGAAAGCTCCAGTAAAGGTTTACATCTGACAAATCTGAACGTAACAAAATGAGGAAAGGAAAAACTAAAGAAAGAGAGAATTGTAGTCAGATACATGAAGAATTACAAAAGAAGTTGAGAGGGAAGCCTATTTTGGGTACTCGGATGTACAGAGTTGAGAGAATTCCTCACTGGATTTCTTTCTCCTCTATTATATCTGCTGGTTGAGCTTCTGCGTATCCTTGGGCTTTCAGAGATCCAGTTTATTCAATAAAATAAATAATACAGTGCATTTCTAACTAGGAAAATTACAAGGATGTAAGTGTGTATTTACAGCAGTGAAGAGAGAGATATTGAGGGGACAAAGTGGTAGAAGTTTCAGGAGATTTACAATAAAAATTGACATGTGCTAGTTGCAATCCTGATGTTATCTTGCCTTTTCAAATTCAAGTAGAGATAGCAACTGTAAGAAAATTTGAGAACAAGCTCATTCTTACGCACAGATGACATTGTTTTCCTGTAGCAAATATGAAATTACTAAGTAAGATAATTTTAAAATTAGTACAAGATGATGCTGCAGATATAATCTTTAATAAAATAAAAAGAGATTAAATGTTTTGCTGAGAACCTGAAAATGCTCTAGGGACAATTTCTGTCCTTATACTGCACACACAAAAAATAGTTAGCAGAATGTAATAGAGTTATTTTGTAAACAACACATTAGATCTTGTGTCATTTATGAGAAAGTACATTGTAAAGTAATGCTGTAAATATTGCATCATGTTATTCTGATCCAGTGTGACAATGTAGATGCTATGAAAAGGAACAAGAAAAATTGCCTTTTTAAGCACTATTAATCTGCCTGCTTTTGAAATTTTTAATATTTAAAGGAATATAAAGCCATTTTCTCATCCTTTAAACAACTTCCTAGCTTTGAATATTTGGTTTTGTTTTTTCCAGATTTAAACTCCTACTATTTTACTATTGTTTTAGGTTGTACACTGATTCTGCAGCTACCCATGCAATAAGAGAAGAGAGAATTTTTTGTAAAAAAAAAAATAGTAGATCCTTCATCTGGGTCTGAGATTGTCTCTTTAGGTGGTATTTCATTCCTTCTGCTCTCATGAACATCTCTTTAGATGGATTATGAAAAATGCCTTGCTACAGTAGTAAGACTTTTTATAATGAAGGTAATTTTATTCATAACAAGAAGAGAAAGATTCTGTTTTAACACATCTAACTTTTTTTGGCCAAAGATCAGGTTTAAAGTATCTATAAGATTTAACCTCTCTCTGAGGTTAGAAATCTCGATCACTCTTTTTATCTTCATAAATAATTTGCCAACATAAGCAAGCTTATTTGTACTGAATCAGAGACATTCAGCAGATATAAACAGTATTATTCCATTGTCAGTTGATAAATGTTGAGACTTTCTGGATGTCTGTTAAGGATATTCTTGTAAGTGTGTGGCTCATACTCACTTTGTCTCTTACACAAATACTTAGATGTACGGATATGGTCTTGTTTACAAGTATTTTTAATACTTTGCTGTGGTGCACATAGATATATGAGGTGAAATAAACATTTTTTTCCCTTAAATTTTGCTTCTATTCTTCACCACATAAGTGCCTTAATATCTGTATGCATGTGCATGCACATTACTTATATTTTTTCTTTTCTCACAAGGAATTAGATAAAATATTGTTGTTTTGAAGTTGTACTTGTGATTTATAATGAGTCAAGAAATAGTAGTCTACTAGTCCATGTTAAACTATTAATGTTATATCATTACATCAACAACAGCTATTCTATTTTTAACAGTAGATGTTTGAGTGGACTTGAACATTTTTTCATTTTCATTTCCTTTTTTTTCCCCCTGAGTTAATGAAACATTTTGCATGCAATCTCCTAATTTAAGAAAAACGTCTAGCTATAGAATAATTTCACACATATATCTTTTTAGCGTTTACCAAGACTTTCATAATAAATTCAAAGTAATGTATAAATCACTTTCACAAGAATGTGTGTACAGCATTTTATTCTTACACCTGAAAATATTTTATGCGCCCTCTACTAGCTGGTTTGGTTTTTTTTTTCATGCTTCGTAACACCAAATTGTATTGCAGATTGACAGAAAACCTCTAATCAATTTCGTATGTAACAAGCCGTTCTTTTTATTGTGTTATGTATATCATACAGCTGAATTTAAATAATAGTCAAGAATAGCATCAGGTGATAACGATGTCCGCTCATCCTTAGTTATTACTTTACTTTCAGAGACAAAGGAGAAATAGATGTTTGGATTTCTGGTATTGACTCGTTTAATTGGAAAATTGGAAAAATACCTTAGAGGTCACATTTTGTCTGTATATGAAATAGCTTTAAAATGTCTTCATAAAATGCCAAATGATCCTGAACCTCTCTTGTTTCTATGACAACCTGACTGTGGTATAGTAGTAGGATAGAGATCCTCTGAAGCTGCCAGTGACTTTATTAAATATTTTGTTTTAAGCAGGGAGGATGACACTAATTTTTACCAGATGAGCTTTTGGACCATTGTTTTAGTCTTTGGCTTTAAATATGCTGCTTTGTAGCATCTTTGCTGTTTCAAACATCAAGGAAGAGAAAATACAAAATCAATAAGGCTCAGCTCATGATATTTTATGCATAGGAAAAAAAAGTAATATTTCCAACTGTTTTTAACTAACAGAAAATCAGTTGCCCAGAGACTAATAGTTGCACATTTTTTCACATTAGCAAAATACTTGTCTAAAATACGGCTACTTGTAATTAAATTTCATTTTGTGAGGAATATGTACTGATTCTTCAGGGAGAGCGATTACCTGCAGACAAATTTGCCAATAACAGGCTTATTATTTGTTTTAGTATGGCTTTACTCAGGAACATTTTTGTTTTCTGTTGTTTTTTTTTTTTTTCTTTTTATCCTGCTTTTATGAACGCTCTGCCTCGGTCAAAGAGGTTAATATTACTATGCAGTCTGTATGAAGAGGCAATGGAAGAAAAGAGATAGTGGGAAGCTAGATAGCTGTCAGGCCTCTAGCAATAGCATTGTTTTTATCAGAAGTTTGAAGACTCAGGACAGGCAAATGACAGCACAGCACCTTGTCAGTGAAACATTTGTTCTTTACATTAAATGTTGCAAAATGGGATAAAGAGTGAACCTGATGGATATTTCCATTGGAATTTACTGTCACTTCCACTCATTTTGAATTGGGTTCCAAGAGTAAATCATCCCCATTGCATTTTTTCTCCCACTTTCTCAGTGCAGAAGTGAACAGACTGAGAAGTATTTGTGTTTTGTTCCATCTATCAATGCATTTTTGAGACACAGTAGTAATACTAATAATATACTCAAATGTGTACATGGCACATGCAGAGAGAGAATCATATCCACAGCAGGTGAAAAATCAGAAAACTTTATTGCATTTACAGATGAGTGTTCCCAGGACATGAGTCCTGCAAAGTAGCAAATTTTCCCAAATTTTATGAACCTTAAAAGCCTAGCTCCTTTACCAGGAACAGAAGAATGTTGCTAGTCTGCTTTTTTGTTTTGCTTGCCTCTCCCAAATTGAGCTTGATTTTTACTAGATTGGTTTGGGTCAATCTATATTCACACTGGATCATTACAAACTGGACCTCATTTCAGTAAAATGAAAATAAAATGCTCGGAAAATACTGGAGATTTCTGTTCCCAGTTCAGCAGGCCTGGTTCTGACGAATAGCATTTCTATTTTAGAAGGCAGATTAAAGGCTTAGCTCTAAACGGGCAGCCATAATACTTGTACATATCCTAGGTAATTAAAATATACCAAACTTTGCTTTTAGGAATATCACATGAAGGACGTAGAGTTATAATTTGGTATACAGGCTACTGTAATCATAAAAGGTTGTAAGCGAGCCATTTAAAAAAATGGTTGGTATTTTGTGTAGTTTAATGGCCCGTATCCATTTCCTTGAATAAAACTCCTCAACATAAATTTTGTTGTTCCACATTAATCAAAATGTGCCTGCAGTTAAATTGGTGAAGGGTGCAAATAAACATTCATAATTAGTAAGGGTGTTTGTCACTGCTTTCATTCTCTCAGCCCATTGAGAACAGGTAGTTTTATCTATGATAATGGGTTGCAGAGGGTACCAAATTCAGTCTCTAATTCACACCAAGTTATGGGAGCAGAGACAAGGGAATAACATTTTGTTAAGGCAATAAGTGTAGACAGTGGCAGAAGTCAAATATTTAGAGCTCTGGCCTAGTCCCAAACAGCATGTCCACGTTGCCAACAGCTAGCTAATTCAGTGCTTTGTCTGCGCTGCCAAAGAGCGACAATTGAAGGGAAAATTAAAGTTAAAATAAGAACAAGCTCATCCACTTATGTAAAGATGATTTGGCCAAAGAATGGCCAAATAGAAATGTTTTCCTTGTTTATTAGGAATAAGAATGAAGGTGTCTGACAGGTGGAATCCCTGTGCAATCTGTGTAATATCAAGAAAACGGAATTAAATAGTGGATCTCTAAAATCTAACGGTCCTTCAGATTAAACCGAAATTCATAGAATCAGCGGCCCAAATGTCTACAGAATACTTTCATTTTCATTCTCCAGCCCAGTCCTAGCCTCTCTGGTTAACTTCACAAACGCATCAAGGAGCTCTTAAAAGCTGAAGAAAACTGGAGCAGTACTATTGCTTCAGACGGAATGTGTGTTGCTGACTGGTAGCAGCTTTCTAGGGTTTTTTCTAGGCTCTTCCCAAAGAAGGATAGAGCAGTGTTATTCCTTCAGGATACAGCCTAAGCATTTGTGTGTTGTTTTTACCTATTGTCTGTAAAACAAAGGTGTCAAAGCAATGTACAGGTGGCTACAAAATTCTCTGTTTTCAGGGAATGATTTTGTCTCTGGAATTAATTAATCAGAGGTTGCTTAAGTAGGAAATTTTCTTCCTTCCCAAAGGTGCTGATCTTTTATTAGAGAAATGCTGGCTGCTATCTCTTCTAGAAATGGAAACTCAGATGTTAAGGAAAATAATGTGATTTGCATTAAATAGTGCCATCTTTTGAAACATACCACAACAATATAAACTGACAAAGTGATTGCTGATAATTCAGAGTGGCATCAGGGAAGAACATGTGGAATTCTACAGTAAAAGTGTCAACCAAAATGTTAATATTAAATGATGAAAGCAGTTACTCTGTTGTTAATCCTGCAAAAGCCATAAGCTTCATAATATGCATGGCGAGCTATGCATACATAAACATCTGCAGGTTTGGGGCCTGCCAGGTGCAAATCAAGGTAGTCAGCATTGGGTATTGCCAGGTTATAGGTATAATTCACCATACGGTGAACCATATAATTGACAGGGTACAACACAGCACTATTGCTTGTGAAGCAAATTTAGTTGTAAAATGAAAGTTCTCTGAGATAAAATGCAAAATAATAGTAGTAAAAGATTTTCTATAGGGTTTTCAAATATAATACGCATGTTGCTGCTTTTTCTCAGGCACTTAGATAAAGCCAAAGTTGGGAGGGGAAAAAGAAATCCCAAAACATACCATTCCTCTAATTTTTCTCAACGTTCCAAAGAATTCAGATCAATTCAAGTCCTCTTTCACGGAAACAGGGCAAACATCTCTTGCCAAACTAAATTGAAATTCATCATGTTAAACAAGATTAGGCATATAAAAAGAAATTTTCATGTGATTTCCAACATAGTAACCCATACAGTCAAGTTTACCACAGCCTAGAACACTTCATGATGATAAAACTAGGAAAAAGAGAAGACGAGGAAAGAAGAAATACAAGAAATAGTCCAGGAACTAGTAATGGACATGCGTACATAAAAGTGTTGAAGGATCATTTTGGATTTGTGGAACTGGGAATACATCTTTTGGAGAGTAACATTTGTGCTTATTTCCTTAATAATCCAGTCACTCTGGACTGAGCTGTCTCTAAGGACTTGGTCTTCTGGCTCGGCTGACATCAAAGTTAATGCCAAATGTTTAAGTTGTATGAACGCTGCACAGGGAAAGTAGTTTGCAGGGTATCCAACATACTAGGGAACGGTGAATTTTGGAAACATTTTAGATGAATTGTGGCTTACTGAAGTGAATGGCAGAGCTTCCAATGGTTTCAGCTAAAGTACAATTTCACCTTTGACTTTTCTACAGTCTTCACTAAAGAAAAAAAATAAAGCCCCATTATCATTTTTTGGTCTCTTAGAAGAACCAGCAGAAGTCTTAGTTTCCTTCCTGTGTTTTCTCAAGAGGCAGAATGAAAAATTCAGTTATACTTGAAAACCATTTTATTTTTTCCAGGGAAGGAGAAAGAAGGGATAAATATTTTCCAAGAGCAGTGAGGAGCAATGAATGTCTAAGCCTCAAAACACTAAATAAAATACGGGGGTTTTTTATTTTGTTTGTGGGTTTGGGTATTTGGTTTTTTGGTTGGTTGGGGTTTTTTTTTTTAATTGGCTTTTTGTTAAGGTCATATTTTCAGCGGGATCAGAGAAGAGAAGCAAGATAGAACTTTTTATTCATAGATTAAAAACACAGCTGCAAAAAATTGATAGAGGTTTAAATTGACGTTTACAGCATGAAAGAGATAAGACTTAAATTCTATGGTTATGCTGAAATTCATGGAAAGGACTTTCTTTAATTGTCTGAAATGATGAAATAGGGATTGCTGAAACTGACAATAGATTGTGTTTTCCTCCAGATATAAATGTGGCTCTTTTCTGCCCATTTGACTTTTGTTCAGGCTGTATTGCAGAATAACTCAGTCATTTTAAAAACACTGAAGTGCTTGTTAAATTAACCTAAACCAGCTGAATGTGGTTTTGTTGGACCAGGGTTCTAAGCCTGCAAGCACCATTTTTGAGGGGGGGGCAGCGTAGTCTTTTGAGCTCATGCAGCCATGCTATTCCTGCTGAAATTACCAGCGATTCATTTCAAGGAAAACAATGTTTTTGTATGATATGGACACAAGTCATCTCAGGAGTGGAGCTCTGCATCAGGAGGAAGCTGCTGTTGGGTGGCTTTTACTCTCCGTTATTTATACGTTATTTACGTGGTCTGGATTTGTGACAGGGCCCAAAAGATCTGAGGATATGTAAAGAGGAGTTTCAGAGCTCTCAGCGGGGTAAGTAAAATTATTATAAGAACTATAATAACAGGTATTATGAGAGGATCATATTGTAAGAGTTATAACTGTCCTATTAGCCATGATTGTTCCTCACATCCTAAGTCCATCCTTGGTGGCAGCTACAGCAGCAGGGCCAGCTATGCATGAGGCTATGCAAATGAGATCAGCTGCTTGGACATCACCTTCCTTGAACAGCTGGTGTGCATTGCCACTGGGAGAAGACATAATCAAAGTGGGTAACAGGGCCATAGCTGTCCTTTATTGAAACAGTTTTCCTGCCTGATTTTTCTGTTCCAAAAGCCTGTTCCTGCCATAATGATCATACATTGTTCCAAGAACTGCTAACACTATGCATTGGCATAAATTGAGTAAAAGAGTAGTAATGTTAGTATACAAATACTTTTAATAATGCATTTTTAAAGCAGTCCTTTAAACTTTTATGTTCTTAGGAACACATAGTTTTATAAAGTATGTAAGTATTTAGTGATTTCTAAGATAACTGTGATTTTGGGAGTTTAATTCATTATTTTTGTCATACGAGCACACATGTGAGTGGGTGAACCTAGTTATACTTGTTTTCATCAGCCACGAAGCTCAACTAAAGAATGCAATTGCAGTACACATTGGTGTAAGTACACTAAAGTGGAGGTAGGTAGCATGGTTAACAGCAGTAGTAAAGGTGTTACTGATCAAGCTTCAGGCTGGTGGCTTGGGATGTTTGGCTTTGCCTAGGATGTATCTAGTTGATTTTGTTATTATCCATGCTATCTAAACAAATGCTAGCATGAGTGTGGCTGCTTGCCCTATATTTGTTGTATGATTATAGCTCAAGATACAGAAACTTGTTTATAGTCCTAGAAAGGCAAAACTCAAGCATGCAATAAAGTAAAAGAAGAAAATTGAATCTTAGGAAGAGTAAAGATGACACGGAAGCGATTTTTCAAGTGTTATAAGGAGTAATACCTGTCATTACAGACCAACAAACATCTTATTTGAGCTATTTTCCACCTGTTCATTTGGCATTTACTCTGGTTTCGCTTTCATTTACTACACTGGCAACGTCTGGGCTCAGTGTTCCAAGGCTGCCTTTTCACTTCTTTTTCTCAAATGAGCCAATTGTAAGTTTTCTTTTCATGCCTTTTAAACTTCTCTTAAAAAGGGAAAAAAGACAACCTACCAAACAATCAAAGAACAACAAAAAAAAAATCCATAAAAAATATTTTTAACAGGCTGATGTGATGAATACACAGTGGTACAAAAATGTTTACAAAACTCTGCATATTATAGAATGAACATTCTTGAGCTTCTGTTCAAAGCAAAGCAATTTTGCATTGTGATCATACTTTGAGAGGCAGTTAGAATAAAAGAATACTGCATGAAGTATTTAACAAGAGCCTTGGTCAATGATCTTGCAAACACTTATAGACATGCTTGGATTTAGGAAAGGGAATGATCCAATTGATTTCGAAGTGTCATGAAACTGTACCTACAGAGCTTGATATAAGGGGAAAAAAGGCCAAGAAGGGGCAATCCAACTTTCAGAAAAGATACTGAATCAAGCATTTAACTTTTCTCAGTTTTTTT
The DNA here is from genome assembly GCA_003993805.1 of Himantopus leucocephalus. Lineage (NCBI taxonomy): Eukaryota > Metazoa > Chordata > Aves > Charadriiformes > Recurvirostridae > Himantopus > Himantopus leucocephalus. Next base: position 3,114,977 of record RSEF01000008.1, on the reverse strand, counting down.
GTTAATACATGAAAATAAATTATAAAGTTGATGGATTTTCTTACAGGCAGATACTGACAAACCCTGTCTCCAGGTCTGGCCTACAGTCAACAACACTGTCCCTATTTCACTTAGATGTGGTAAGGAACTTGTTTCTTAATAGGTGCATATCTAATAGTTGGGGGTTTTTTACCTGTAGCTCCTTATTTATAGATATATGTGTGTGTACTGTATTTTATTTTAAAATATACATGACCTAAACATTTATACTTGTCTCTAGATAGTAGGTGTACTTTACCAGCAGCATTATGCTATCTGGCCTTTGCTGATTCTCCAGAGAATTTTGTAATATTCACAGCTGTCAGGTTTTTTTAGGCTCTCTGGTATTTTACAGTGTCTGATCACCATTTAACATGTACCTTAAAACAACAGTTAAAGCTTTGAGTTTTTGCTCTTCAGATAAACAGCAGCTGTATTTTTAATTGACATAAGCCATCATCTCCTGAATTGCAGGGAAAAGCACCTATATTACATGGCATACAACTAGATTGCAAGGTGAATTTAAATTGTACGCTCTCTAAAGAAATACCTTTAATTTCACACATTTGACATGTTATAATCATATAAGACATCTGACACCAGGGCAAGTCTTAATTTTAAAATGTAAATCTACAAAGTTTAGTGTGAAACACTCATGCTATTCTTTATTCCGAAGAAAGCTATCTTAGTAGAGCAAAGTAAAATGAAATCTGTGAATTACTTCCTTTTTTAATACCACACATAATTCATATTTGAGACAGATTGCTGAACAACATAATTGAATTGGAGAGCTCTGGAGGATTCATAAAAGAAATGCATGAGAACTTCCACAGTTACATTAGATATGTAACATTTGCATAAACCTGCACACTCAAGATCTTGCACTTCTTGAAATTAAGAATACCTTTCTCCTGAGCTGTTTTTTTCATAGCTGATAGTTCAGAAGTAAAAATATGTTTTGTTTTCAAGAGCTGATTTTTCAAATGTCCTAAAGTGATTGGTTTACTAACATAATTTAGTACAATCCTTCCTATTATTTGGCTAAATAATAAGTTTACAGGAATAAGGACTAAGATATAGGCGGAGCTTTGAAACTGAAAGCTGTGAAGCTAAAAAAACCCTCAACATGGATCTGAATACAGCAGTTGGTGAAATTCTGATTCTTTGACATAAATTTCAGATTTTTTTTATTTCAGTAGGACCAGGAGATTTTCATGAACTCTGTGATTTGATTCATAATTTTACAGACCATTTCAATTCTTCCATCTTCACTACAGTACATGTATTACAAATAATAGAAGTACTAAAACCACCAAACTCCTGACCCCTGAACTGAAACTAAAGGTTGTGATGAATTTAGGTTAAGATTGCAAGCATGTTTCCACATCAGAATACCCTCAAGATACTGACATGCTGGGCATGCTCTGTATGGAGCTATGGCTTTATGAAACTCTAGTAATTTTGTAAGAATTGTCTATTTCGTTGATTTAAAACAGGGGAGAATGTAGTTTGCCCATCAAAACGGAGATCCAGCTGGCCTGTTGTCCTCTGCGAGAAACCCACGGTGCACCGCTTTTTAAAACACTTGGTTTAAAGAACAGTAACAAATCCTATAGAGCAAATGATTTAAGAAAAACTTTCTACATATGAACGATTTCATATAATACCATTTCTTACATTATGTTCCATGTATTAGCATTCTATAAACTTATGCAGCTTTTTATAAACAGCCTTAGCATGTAGAACCAAAATCTAAACACTCTGCTCAGCATTCTTTCTGCTACAATTAAGCCATTCCAAGTTGAACTTCTGCATTTACTGTTGCATTTTCAGTTCAAAGGTTGTTATTTCTTTGGTAATTGAGTTTCACTGGTTTTGCATAATTTGCATTAATTACAGTAATTAATGATAATATTACTCTGCTAAGCATATCTTCTCTGTCGTGTACCCAAAAGCTGAGCTAGTGACAATTCATTGTGTGTATTGGAGAGGACAGATAATATAATATGAATAGCTTATAAAAACTGGTCTTAAGTTTGTCAGTGATAAATTTTAATGGGGACAAAAAATTAGAGCTATTATTGCAGCAAAAAGGGCTTTACAATTCCATGTGCTTCTGCCTTCCACATTGAAAAATAATTTATTTTTTCATAAACCATAATACTTTGGCTGCCCAAGATCTATATTGAATACTGGTAGACAGAGCTAGAATTGGAGAGACATAATGTGTTTTCCATGTATTTTTTTCTCCACAGTGTGTTCCAGAGTCTTAAGAAAGTAGTAAGTAATACAGGCATAAGAATGGCTTATCCAACATCTTGTTGGACTAGCATGTAGCAATAAAGGTGACATGAATGCATTGACATGTCTACATCCTTATTTACATGTACCGAGCCTACCATACCTAAGTATTTTCAAAGTAATAAACCCTCTGGCAGCACAGTCTTATCAAAAATGTTCTTGTACACGGTCAGATGGAAGTTATTTCTTAAAATCCAGCAAACCTCTTAACCATATCCACACGGCAAAGTTGCCACTTCAGTGTAGTCAGATTCACACCTAAATACATATTTACTTTTGCTTTTTTGCTGTCTAAGGCATCTTTTAATCCCACCCATTTACAACTTCATAACATGAAAAGAGAGGGTCTCACTGGAATATTTGGGTGCTGATGATTTGTAGTAGGATCCTGAGGGGGTAAAGGAACATTGAACAAAACAGAAAACTGAAGATATTAAGATAATGAAGAAAAACAGAATGTAAATGAAGTGGCTCAGGAGATGGGGAAAGAATACAGGATCTATGCAGCTGTTTTGAGTGATGAATAACAATTAGAGTAAAGGAGACAGGTAGTGAGGTAAATCGGAAGCTCATAAACAAAGAGTGAAGATTTTAAGCAGGTAATGAAGTTGAATTGAAGTCACCCATACAAGTCTAGAGCCTTGTTTTCTTTTTCAAGTCAGTTATTATTTTTCGACCGTGTTTTTCAGGAGCGGGATATACTGCCCATGGATCCAGAGAGGGTATGAAATGCCATTAATTCACAGAATTCTTTATTAAGTTTTCTCTACAGCTTCTCTAAAATTCGCTAAACTTCTACATGGTAGACTGTTCTAGGAGAATTTTCATCTTTTGATTATATTTTTCTGCTATTCTTTTATAAAGTCATAATAGTATCTTAGTTGTGTTAGCTAGTTAGCATCTTAGCAGTATGTCAGCTGTGTTTCATTTTCTGGATTTTCCTATGGGTTCCTTCTGCTGCTTTAAATATTTAAAACAAACATACTACCTTGGACATATTTTATGTGATTGTTTTATTCCTTTCAGGAGAACAACTATTGTGTGTAAAAATTTTGTGAAGCTGGGTCTGGCAGCCAGAGCCAAGCATGATGGGAGCAGGTGCTCTACAAGATTTTCCATACAGCTCTGCCAACAGAGCTCGCTTCAGTCCAGCCAAGCTCTTGTCATCTCATTACTGGCTGTCTCCTGGGCAGCTTGACAATTGGGCCAGCTTTCTTTTATGTTGATAAAGAGCAAATTGGAATAGATTGCAACTATTTAACTCATTTTACTTCTCAAACACATTCACCTGGATTTTTTTAAAGAGCATTGTCATGCCCCTGAGGGCAGCAGTAAACCTTAAATGCTCTAACCAGACTCACCTGTCTGGGCCCATAGTCTATCCTTCTATTCTGCTCCCCCCCACCTCTTCTAACCTCCCCTTTCCGTACACCCTGTTCTTCATTTAGGGTATCCCTTTGAGCTCAGGTCTGAGGCCCTGGTCCTCCCTGGTCTGTGTCATTGGTGTGCCTGTCTCTGTCTCTTGTATGGATTGCAGACCTATACTGTAGCTTTGTCTCTAGCCCTGCCTCCTACTGCTTCTGGCTGGGCTCCCTGGACAGCCCTGGTCATTCCCCTCACTGTGTCTGGGACATCCTCCCATGCTCAGGCTCTGTGGGATGGTGCCAGCTGATGAGGGTGGAGCCTGTGCTGCAGTCATCCTTGGATCTTGCTCATCCTCCATGGAGCAGCTCTGCTTCTGATGCTCCTTGAGAGGTATGTCTTTACAGAGTCTCCAAAACTTTGCTGTAGTATACAGAAAGCTCAGAAATGCTAGAGAACTTATACAGTCATCCTTGTGATCTAGAAAAGTTGAAAAAACTTTCTACAGGTAGATAATTGCAGCATTTAGTTTAATTTGTAATCTCTTAGGTAATTTTGAATAGGTAAGTTTAAGTGACCAACTCAGCATCACGGAGAGCCCTGTGGCTCAGGGTGGAAATTCAACCCCAATTCCCTTGTTCTCATCTGCTCAGTTTGTGAAGTGGATTCTTATGAGAAAACAGGCAACTAAAAGTTCTTAGTGTTGGCTTTATAGATGGTACTGAGAAGTCATGTGATATCTACCTAGTTCAAGTTATCTGTATTCACACCTACTGAGAAAACAGGTGTTGTAATGTAGGAAGGGAAAACATTTCTGTCGTACTTGGTCGTATGTTTCAGTACCTTTAATGTAAAATAAACTCACCCAGTCTTTTCTCCTCAAGCCCTTGTGAAACCTAAACAAAGCAACCATTAGAAGAAAAATGTCTTAAGTATTTACTGTTAAGATAAGCTTGCGTTTGTCTTTTGGCTGCAAAAGGACACAAGCTCTAACTGATATACATTCACACTGTCTCCTCTTTCTCCAGCAATACTTGCTTCCTGCAGCACAGTTCCTTTGAACTTGGTATATTTTGTGCTTGGCTATTAATTATACCCTCAAGAAATTAAATGTCTTGGAATCTAAATATGCAGTTTTTGCTCAGTCTTACAAAAGTTCATGTGCTCAAGAAGGGAATCAAAGATTAGGGCAGTACTTTGCAGCTAATAGTTTTGGCATTGCTACGTATGTCTACTTGGTCTCACCTTTTGGATATCTTTAGTCCTTGCAACAAAAAGAAAATAGTGAAATAAAACTAATCTCCATGTTTATGTGGCCTTCCAGTATCCCTTCTTTCAACATCATTGGAGAGACTGGTGCTTCATAAACTGAATTTACTTTCATTCTCTGTAAAATTGTACGTTATTTGTTTAAGAAAACAGCCGAAAATCTCAAATGGTAACAATTTCACACCTGCTACCGCAGACCAAAGTTTGTTAATTAGCACAAAAACAATGTTTCCAAACTCAAGTGTTCAGAAGTGCACTGTGTAGAGTCTCTAGCAGGTGTTCATCACAGGAGGTGCCTTAATGATATTTCTTAACTAGGTTCTTTTAAACCATTATATTTTGAAACCTCTTATCAGTATTAATTTCATTTCTGACAGTACAGTTTACTGTAGTTCATATGAACCAGTGCCAAAATAGATGTAAATGCACTCAATTCTTTTTGTCTTAATTTCCTCTTGAAGATTTCATTTTTAATCAAAACTATCCTTTGTAAACCTTATCTATCTTCTATTTCTTTCCCCAGAGGCCTCATCTGAGGTCCACTGAACTCAAAAGGAACTGTTTCACTGAATTGTAAAGGCTTTGAATCAACTTTCAAATGCTATTTTTAATGTGGAAAAACAAATAAACACTAGTACTTTTTCCGTTTAGTTTTTTTTCCCCCTCTCAACAGCCCTGCAGTTGCTTTGAATAATATGCATTCACTGCGACCATACAGTGCCTTGTTGAATTCGGTTGTATGTTGAGTAATTGAAGACAATTATTTCTGTCAGGTCAGAAAATAACCTTTAGTGGATCTCTGCTGTTCTATGTTGAACTGCTGAAAGTTAAATACAGTAATTTTGGTATTTTTGTAGCATTTTACTGTAGAGTAAACAAGAGCAAAACTGTATTTCAGTAGGAGGGATTTTTTTTGTTTCATTTAAAAAAAAAAACCAGAACCCTTGAAGTTGCGTATAGACCCTGAGGAAAAAAACTGCATTTGTAACAGCTTAAAAACCATTGCACTGTAGTAAAATCCCTTTGCAGCATAGTGGGTCTTCAGTTGTCTTCTGTGTCACATATGGTTAACTTGGAGCAGCTGTCATGCCAGAGCCACGCTTGCATAGAGAAAGCCCTTCATGCAAAAGTATGAATAAATAAGATATGGTGCATTTGAAAATACTATTATGCCAACTTTATGTCAAAAAAATCCAATTCATACTCAATTCATAACCCTTTTGTGTGGTCCCACCGACTAGGATGTGGATGGCTTGCACACTCTTTCTTTATACAAATTTTATCCAAATCATTTTTTCAGGTCTACTTCCATTACGTGGGAATGCAATGCCCTACATGTTCAAGAGGATTTTATAGCACACCCAAAAAAATGGGGGAGAGACACTGAAAAGCCATTCAGACCAAAACTCAGCAAGCTTAATGTAAGGTGTAAATAGTTTGCCTTTTATGTCCAAAAGAGTGTAATTACCAGTTCACTTAGAAGCCTGCTACCACTTAATTGCCTGCTCGCAATAGTATCATGTACTGCTCCTTACCTGACACCTCCATCTCTTGCTGGAAGAAAATGGAAAAATAAATTTGAAACATCTAGAGAGACTGCTGAAGTCACAGTAACAAAGAATGTGCCTTTAAAGATCTCTGCTGAGTTCACTGGCACGCTTGAAAAGGAAGAATACTGCATGCATTACAACATTATTTGATATGCGTTTCAAGGGCAGAACCACCTATCATCTGTTATTTACGCTGAGATCAAATGTTCAGTGTGGCTGGTAACAGTAGCAGGCACAGACCATTTTTTAGTGTTGAGAGCATTTTTCTTTCTTTTTAAGAACACTGTTGAGTTTTGAAAAAAAGATGGTAGGGGTTGGAGAGTGAAGAAGATAATGATCACCATTATATCAACTGTTTAATGTGGGTTGAAACCTAAATTTTCTTTAACTAAAATAAAATTATTCTGCTAGCCCGATTTGGAGGGTGGATCTTGAAAATGCTAATGGCTGCCTATAGATATCCTGCTGTTAGCCTTTCTGCAAAACATAATATGCACACTATTAGGATTATCCATAATGAAGCATAAGTGGAATAATTTAAAAATATTAATTATTCCCCATCAAGTGAGGTCGCGCTCTGCTTCATTCTCTTGTTTTGAGCTCCTTCATAGTGTTAGAGGAGTCTATTCTATACCAAGTACTAAACTTTAAATTGGAAGACAGTTTATTGCGTAATTATTAACAGATTGTTGTTAGCATTCATTGCTTTGGGGATTTCAGGTCTATTTCAGACTGAAATTGTCAGTTGAATTGGAAAAAGAATACCTAGTTACTATAATCTGATATAAACATTTGTACATTAAGGCCATTCATGCATGACAAATATTGACCAGCCTCCTGTCTCTTTATTTGCTCTGTTACGTTGTGTAACGTATCTGTGAAGCATTGGCAAAAGTGAAGAATGGACTCGTTTCTAGTCTGCTGTCATGACTTGGGTTTTGCTGTTGTGAGAGGTTACTGAACCTGGATGTTTGGGGATTTATTTTTTTTTTTACATAAATTGATTTTCATTAGGACAGCTTACAGAAAGAAAAACATTACTAAAGATAAATCTTTTCTCTGTAAAGATAAGCTGATTGCCTCTGAGGCTTAGGAAGCAAATCCTCCTGTTTTAACATGGAATTATTGAAAGAGCAATGCTAACTTTATCATGTGGGGCTTATCTTGTCTTGCTTTTGTGGGGCTTCTGGTCCCTGATCCTGGCTGTTGGTGCTTCATGGATGGGTGTCCATGTTGATATGAATAAAATGCTTTTGCTTACTGCTTTATCTGGTGGTATCCTCAGGATTGAAGATGCGTGTCTTCCTGGTTCTCTGTCTTTCCCTTTCTTGTATGCAGAAAGAAGTAATGAGTATTTTGGTGTCTGCTTGATGAAATCCAATACAAATCACATTCTGGGATGAAACCATAGGATGTATAGAGACCCTTACTGAGTGTCTTAACAGCTATTTGATTTGAATTCAGAATTTTAGGGGTCCACAAAGGGGAATCAGAAATGCTTTGTAGAGACATTCTTGCATCTTCTGGTCCTTTGTGCGTGCAAGCTGGATTTGAAGTTGATTTAATGTGCAAGAGAGACCAAGAAGAAAATCTGACCTGGTTACAGAAGAACAAAGAAGAAATTAAAAAAAGTTTCATGATATGTCCTGGCTCTAATGCTTACATTTAAGGGTGTGACTTGCCTGAAGCAATTAGTTTTAACAGGCTAGAATCCAGAATGATACTGCCAGCTGGACATAGGCAGTTATTTATAACTCTGAAAATTAGGCAATCAGAAAGTCTTATGAGTAAGCCTAATGGTGTAAACAACTTCCTCCAGAGTAGGTCCATGAAACTTGGCAAAGGAGAAAGGGAAGAGCAAAACAAATAAGGAAAGAAACCGTGCTGCGCCTCAGACACGCGAAAAAAAGCATTTTATCCCTCCCCAACTTAATCCTTGTCTTATCCTAAGACCATCTGCTTTTCATATTCTTCACTATAATATTCTCTTCAGCTTCTTCTAGCATTATTTTGATTTTGTGAGGAAGGTCAAGAACTTCTATGTGTGAATAAGTTCAGACATGTAGAAAAAATACTTTTCATGTTATAAAAATTTATAAGAGGATCTACTGGTGGTGAAACAGACTATTGATTGTTTTAAAGTCTTCCACTGAAATGAGCATCTCTGAAAAATTTACATAGTCACGTGTGCCCGGATCTATTAGCACCGGTGCTTAGCTAAGGTAGGAAGCAAAGCCATTTTAGATGAAGGAAGTTACTAGTAAGCTTTGTCACTATTGGCTGGATCTTTTAAGGTGAGTCTATGCCAAACTTTACACATAAGGTAGCAGCAGAATGCAGAAATGGCGTTAGAAATGCCAATTCCCATCAGAANGAAATGCCAATTCCCATCAAAAAAAAAAAAAAAAAAAGGTTCTGCAAAATCACTAGCCTCGATAGTGTAGAAGGAATAGAAGGGTAAATTGTTCACTGCACTTAAATGACAGTTGTCATGAAAACCTACCAGATTCTGACTTTATTTCCACTATATTTGAAGCTTGCGTTTTGTGACTTAACCTCTTTCCTAACAACACACAGGGTCATTTTAAAGTGCATACAGACAACTGTTGACTTTGCAGTCAATGTTCAAAATAAAAGCTATTGATCGATACTACTTTTACTCTGGTAAGCAAAACAAGTCAACTTCCTTCTTCGTAAGATTCTTCAGTCTAAAAATATTCTTTTTATCTTGTTCTAGTTTCTTCAAGAACCAAGCTGAATTAAAAAAAAAAAAAAACTATTTCAGGTAAAGGATCATTTTTATCTGGTCCAAACCTCTTAACACTTCACTATCTTGATTATATTTGCCTGTTTTAAAGTTGCATCTGAATAATGGTTCATAATCTTCACATGATGACACGGTGTCTCAAAGACATCTTTATCCCTTTGTTCTTTTAGATTACAATGTTCCTGGATTATTGCTGAAGTTTTTGTCACAACATGGATTTTCTTTTTTTTTTATCAGTAGTTGTTAATTTTGTTGTTAGTATGTGACCTTGTTTTGCACTATTGAATTTCATTCGTTACCTTTAGTCCAGCTACCAAGGTCATCCAATTCTTGCCATCTGGTATCTCTATGATGTTCTATATCAAGCTTGTCTTTTGGTAGCTGGAGCAATGTAGGCAAGTGTAATCATACTGGGTCTTGGGGGCAGCTGCTGTACTTTAGATAATCCTTTTGCTTGCTGTGACACACGGGTGGCCCTGGTTTGGGGTAGGGATGGTTTACGAGTGCAAGTTACTTCCTTCTCTTTTGCTTTGAGTTACTGTGTGTATTTTTCTGCAGGAAATAAAGGTAGAAGCTGATGTTCTGGGTTGTTGTATAGAAATCAGAATTCAATGGAGATTAATGCAAAAGAATGAATTCTTAGAAAAATCATAAAAAGGAGAGAGTACTAGGACGCAATGACTACATAAAGCTTTGAGAGCACTAAGCAGCAAAAGCCCTTAAGGTGTCAGCACTTCACAGAAGGAACAGGATATTGGCGTGAATCCCAGATGCATAAAAACAAAATTAAAGGAATTGCAAGGTACTGGTTAGATCTCAGCAAGAGCTTTGCATGAACTAATAGCCATGTGAGAAAAGCTGTAATTGCTCATGGTAGGATGAAAAACTATCTAAACAGTATGCTTTTTTGGCTCAAAGACTTAAATTATGAGCAGTACAGAAGTTGAGCTTTTTCTTGGAAGTAGCGGGGGTAGGGAAAGACTTGGAATTTGTCTGCTTAACTGGAGTTTTAAAATGGTCAGTGAGATTCCAGTAAAAAACTCCAAGCAAACTCATTGTGTTTGTAAAAAGAGTTAAGATGACAAAAGACAAAACTACACACATTCAGACACACATAATAAATAAAAAAAAATCCTTCACCAATAAATAAGTAGAAGTGATGTAGAATTGGTTAATCTTAGTGTATCAAAGTTGCACCTGTATGCTGTGGAATTCTGGTCCCTTACCAAGGGCCTCAAATGTTGGAAGTGAGATGTTGAAGTATGTTTGAGAGTCTGGGCTTCCATGCTTCAGATTCATAGGAAATAATTTTCTATAATAAAATGTACAATTTTTCAGGTGGGTGACATTTAAAGGCATACATTTCCACGAACTGCAGTGAGAGTATCCAATCTGGGTTTAATTTAGCTAGTGAAATACAGCAACACTTAATTCTGGGTGGGGGAGCTTAACGCCTCCTATTGGGGTATCTGCTCAGAATCTGAATGAAGGCAGGTGGCTGGTCTGCACAGAGGGATACGCTACAGGGACTACACTGTATGCAGCAAATGAACCTGTGGATTAAGCTAGTGCTGGACTTTACTTGAAGTGCAGTCTTCACAGTGAACTCCAATATGTTAACTTTCTTGGCTTTTTTAAAAATCATATATGGCAGCAAGTGGGCTCATGCTAAATTCTAAAGTTCACGCTAAATATTAAAAGCATGAAAGCCCAGGGATCAGCTCCTAGCTCTCAAGCCTTGTAGCACAAAACTGGGTCATGTCTTCACTGTTCAGTGTTGGCTTCTTCTAGGCTGTATGCACACTGTGTAGCTTTTTAGTGTCCTTGAGATCTAGACCATCCTGAGACAGTTGCTTTTATTGTGTACTTGCAGTTCAAAATGCCTCAAATAATGAGGACTGTGCTGCAGCACAAGGTGTCTTTAGGGCATGATCCCAAAGTTGTGTTAAATGCTGTGGGGTATGCTATGAGGGCATCTAAGCATGTGTTGGAAGAACCTTACACAGGTCAACAAGGGGAATTGCAAACTTCTCCACCTGGGGAAGAAATACCTCCTTGCCACCAGTATGTGCTGGGTGCTGACCACCTGGAAAGCACCTTTGCAGAGAAGGGTGTGGAGGTCCTGGTGGACAAGTTGAAAATGAGCCTGCAATGGGCCCTGGCAGAAATAAGGCTAACTATCCTGGACTTCATTAGGAGGAGAACTGCCAACAGGTTGAGGGAGGGTGTTCCTTCTCCTCTACTCAGCACTGGTGGGACCACACCTGGAGTACTGTGTCTAGTTCTGGACTCAACAGTGCAAGAGAGATGGCGACAATCCAGATACAAAGTCAAAGAGATTTGCCTGGGGTGATGTGACCAATAAGGCCATTGCTGGTGCCAATCATCAACATTAAAAGCAGTAAATAGTGGGGGGAAAAAAAAACAAACAACCAAACAAAACCAAACAAATAACCAGGCCTTTGAGAAAAATATATCCGTGAACATCCAACACAATGTGGAAGGCTGCATCCAAGGTGGAACTGCTATGTGTAAAAACCAGGCTGCCAGCCAGGGAGCTGATGCCCCAACCATCTAGAGTGGTTTCCTGCTCTCATTTAATAGTACTGGTTAAAATTAGATTGGAGGCCTTTACTGCTACCACCTGCTATATACTGATCTTGCTTAGTAAATAATCATAGATTTTTGTCAGTGAGTGGTGTGGTTCTGTCCTTGCAGCTACCTCAGCCCAAAATTCCTGCATGACAGATACCACGCTGACAAAAATGTAACTCAAGACTAAACATTGTCATACGGTGTATACAATGTTCACACTGAGATCAATGGGAAATTCATTTGCATAGGACAAGAGAATAATTTCCTGCCTAGCTCTATAGAGTCTGTTCACATTTAGGTTTAACAATAAAATATGACTATAGCAATTAATTTATCCTTAAAGCATTTTAGAAGCATGCTGTTGTGTCTAGCAGAGCATTTTGACTTTCTTTTGTTATTCTACAATTTTATTTTGAATTTGTTTTTTTTAGGACATGACTGACAGCTTTAAAAATATAGTATAGCAAAAGCAAGTCTATTATCTGTAGTATGAGCATATTTAAGCTTTCCTTCTTCTAGCATTTCTCTGTCCGTAAGTGCATTAAGGGTACGCGTTACAGAATAGATTGGCATCAACACATCTCAGTTGATTCCAACAAGTCATCTTTATTATATATGTTGTGCTTCTAACAGCGAGTGCTCTTTTGTCAAGAACATCAACATTCTAAGAAGAAAGGGGTGGAAAATAATTTTAGGTACTTTTTCAGTTGCCAAACTGACCAGTTAACAGATAGGTGACAACTTCAAATGCAATTAATTTAGAACTTGTTGGATACTTTAGAGCAAGCAGTATTCATGAAGCATTATTCCTATTTTCTATTTACAAATCTTACATATGTAAACATTTTCAGTTTCTTCTGAAGTACGTTTCTTTTAAGATTAATTTTTAACAAATATCTTTTTCTTCTTTATTTGTAAACTGCTTGCTGTAACAAACAACTATTCATGTTTATTGCTGGTATTGTCCAGTATTGATTTTGCTGGTTTACTGAGTTTTTTTTTCAATAATAGAAAAATGATTAATCTGTGATAACTGTTATTAGAAGTTCTCTCCTTAAATGAATGATTAAAAATAATAATAATTAAAAAAAAAACAAACCAATAGCACTTTGGATATCCACTGTTACTCTCAACGTCACTAAAGTCCATAGTATCAAGAACATGGACAATATGAGATTATCTGTGCCTGTAAACACTGGCAAGGTCTACTAGCGTCTTCAGATCACTTTCTGGTTTAATCAACATTAACTTGGAACAAATACCATAGGAAGATTAAAGCCATCATTACAGTTGACCTTTGTGTAATTTCATTTAATGGTGACTTTTTATTCCTTCGGTTCTAACTAGGCAATTAATAGTAAAAGAGATAAAGGGCAATCGGTTTCCTGCCAATAACCCGAGGGTCAGAATTTGAGGCAAATTAGATAACGAACAAAGTCCCAAAAGCAGACCCACACTGGAAATGAAATTTAAGAACTAATAAAAGACATTCATAAAAATATGCAGAAGAACTGGAGGTACTTTGGAAAAAGCAGCAGTCTTTTAAATAAAGGTACTGACACTATTAGAAGACATAAATGACACTGTAAGCCCATCTTCAGGGAAACAAAGTCTGCAGTCTGTTTTTGAGACATTCATTTTAACTTTAAATGTTCTAACTTTAGATTATAGTTTTTAAAATCACAATCAAACATCAGGAAAGGAACGTTTTTGTAACAAATCACAGTTAATGTGGTTTTCTGTAAGAACAATACTTTGATATTATCAAGTTCTGTGACTTGCAGTTACAAGCCCTGTGCTCTTGATAATTTTCTTATATAGGGTAAGCAGATAAATACAATTGCTTAGCTGGAGTCTTAGGAAATAGTGACCTCAGTTTTAAATTATACAATAAGGCAATGGAAAAATGTTGCGAAAATACCAATATATTCACTACCTGGTTCGTTTCTGTGTGTGGCATTTTTGGGAGAGAGGGGTGTTTACTTTTCAGAATATATTCCCTTTTGTGTGATTACGAGGGCTTACAGTGCAAGGAATAGTTTGTAGCAAACAAGGGTTTATTACTTAAGTAAAAATAAACTGACAGAAGACAAGGTATGTAGCAAAATGTGTTTATACGTCTATGACAAAATAATCTTAAGGATCAAGTTCTTAGCACAGATGAAACAGAACAGTTCTGTTGTCTTCAATGAAAATATGAGTTTAATTGTCTGACTTGATTTTTGTAACTCTAAAATATGGCCACATGCGTGTAAGTTTGATTTTTCTTTTTTTTTTAGTGAAGTTTCAGAAAACTTATAATGTACAAATGCCTAATATTTAGTTTACAAAAATATTGATTATTCTGTTTATTATAGCAAACTTAACAGGATCAGAATACCATTTGTTTGCAGAATAATATGATATCTGGCCCAATAAATTATCTGGGGCAAGCTGGTGTAAGTCTATTCAATTCTGCTCTTTTACCAGCAGAGGAGATATCAGTGGGAAGTACAGTTTTTCCATAATTATGCAACATGACACTGCTATAAGATAAAGTTCAAACACATCAACAGGGGTGAATCTTATTATCCAAGCCCTAAATAATTTCATTTAGATTCAGTTCAGAGTAAGTCATGTTATCAGATTTCTAACAAATGATAGGATGGGAGGTTTCTTTCAAGTACCTGACACTTGAAGGTCAGCTGTTGTCCTGTTTTTTATAACTATGAAAAATTTTACAGTATGTTGCCATAATCCCAAGTGAAGAAATGTTGTGCCTGGGCCTAAGCCCAGGTCCCTTTTCCTGCTGTGGAAGGGAGAAAAACACCTCTCTGCTGTCCTAAGACCTGGAACAAAGTTTTACTTGGTCTTTATTCTTCATCCACCACTCACTGACATCTGCGCTGACTAGAATACTGCATTAAAACTTGCATTTACTGCCTGAGCTGAATGCCATGCACCATGGGAAACTGGCAGAACTTAATCAGCAATCAAGATGTATACCAAATACGTGGAAAGCAATTACTTTATAATAATGCAATATAATAAATTAAGGTCGTATTGAATACAATGAATTTGAATAATTTAATACCACTGAAAACCATTATCACACACCTATTGAAACATTCATTGCAATAAATTGTTTAGGCTATGTAAAAAGCTTATTATTCCGAATGAATATTAACAGCCTCTATTTCCCAGACAGCTAGACAACGATTAGAACTGATGATTTTGTATGTAATATGGAAATAATATTCCTAATGGCAGTGAAGTTTTTATTGCAGTGAAGATTTAGAAAACAGATTTATACTGACAATTATGAATTACAGTAAGGTAGAGTGTAATGGACAGTTTCTCTGTGAGTTAATATTGTTAAGAAAATTCAATATTTTTTTGGGGGAGTACCAACATTTTTTATAGCCTTTTTATGTTTGTATTCTTTAAAAGTAAAGAAATAAAAGCTTCACAGCTGGCTCTAAGGCAAAAACAAGCAAGAACAAACAGAAATAGTATGGCTAATGACCTAAACAGAGGTGTGTATTCAGTTGAGGTCTTTCAGAAATGTTTTGTATTTCTAACGGTCTTGCTGTATTTGGGCCTCAGTCCCCCATCTGTAAAAAGGGAATGATACAATTTGTTTCCTGTGGGGTTTTTTTGTTGGGTTTTCTTTTTTTGGTTGTTTTTGGATATGGGCTGCTTTGCACAGAGCTTGTCTTTGTGCAGTACAGCTACAGAGTAGTCCAATGGTGGCTGTTATACTCTAATTAAAAATGAAATATGCTTTCTTCAAATTTCTTTGAACTTTAGATACATGTAAACAAAATGTTTTTCCAAATATTTTAGAAAAGATAAGACAAGTCATATTTCCTGGACTGACCCTGTTGTAGTTTGACACTTTTGTAAAGTTACTGACACAGAGTGGCACTGAAGCACTTCTATATTGCATTCTCAAGAATTTCTTGTGATATGTGGACAACGGTAGATATTTTCTTCATTAAGCACTTCAGAAAGTTTATCAGGATACTTATTTCTGTGATTTCTTGGTCACCCTTAATGGCTTTGTAATTGCAGATACTATAGTGGTCAAAGGGTTGCCCTTTGTCATCCGAGGAATAGTTAGGTGTTTAATATTGGTTCTGCTCCAACTAGAGTTAAAGGAGAAAATTGCTATAGTCTCAACAGACCCAGGCAGACACTGGTCTTTAGGCGTTTGCGTGATTTATAAGGTTTGCTAGGTATGGCTCAGTAAGGCATAACATCAAAAGAATACACTCTTTATGTAAATTTCATTTCTGATATTGACTTATGAAAACTATTATAACAAAATTCAGTTCAAGACGTGAATCTTAGTTACTTTTTACAGCTGCATGATATGCAGCCTGGAGTATCAGAACTGTTATTGTAAGCTGTGAGTTTTATACGTATCCTGATAAGTGGAAGTGAGCACAGATGATGTTTCTGAAATCTGTAGAGAATTTTGGAAATTCTGTGAGTATACGAAAGGAATATTGCTTCCAAATATATGACATCTCTAAATTATTCCATTATTAAAAAAAAAAAAAGGCAAATAGAAAGATGTATTTGTCTCACTGCCTTAGTACTTACGTTATATTTGTAGTTGGACTATGCAGAAATCAGTTTTTACATATATTTTAAGCACCACTGACAGTTATAATTTGTTATTACTGTTATGTCTTTGTATTGTTCAGGATGCAAATGTGTAAAACACAAGCCATATCTCAAAGAGCAAAACAGTCTAAATATCTAAGAGAATATTTCAAAAATTAAATTCATGCATAGAAAAATCAGCTGACTTGACATATTCGAACTGTCAT
Organism: Himantopus leucocephalus; assembly: GCA_003993805.1. Classification (NCBI taxonomy): domain Eukaryota; kingdom Metazoa; phylum Chordata; class Aves; order Charadriiformes; family Recurvirostridae; genus Himantopus; species Himantopus leucocephalus. The sequence goes on along the minus strand of RSEF01000008.1, from coordinate 3,098,298 downwards.
CTTCTGGACTCCAGCCTACATTTAACCACAGCACTCTTATCCTCACAGTTTTTGGCAGTATTGCCATCTGATGGTTACGATATGTTCAGACAATGGAAGTTAAACCAAAGTATAAAATGGGGCCTTTACAATCCCAAAGTATAAGTTTGCTTCTGGTATAGGTCCCCTGTAACATTCAGAGGTATCTCAGGGAAGACTTGTCCCATTTCAGAATATATTCTGAACTACAATATGAAGTATTTCCGACAGATATTTGAATTCTTAAATTTATTGCTCTTTAAAACTATTGCAGTGTTTAAATTGACTTTGGAACTTTACTATAATACCAGTGCAATAACTAGGAGTTAAAAATATATTAAAAAATAGCTAAAAAAATTAACGTTGATCTAGGCAGTGTGAGATCTTGAGGGATTTTTCCATGCTTTCTAGATTCTAAGGCTTTTGAGGGACAGAAATCGATGACTTAAAGCAGAGATTTTGACTTCTGTTTAAAAAAGCAGACGTTACTTAGGCAGATTCTAGTATATTCACGTCAGGGTATAGAAATATAAAAATGCCAAATGTCAGAGCTCAAGCTCTAATACTGTGCTGGTACTATAATTTGCAGGAGAGGAAGAATATAAGAATGTCAAAGTGGATCAAGAGCACCCCACTGTAAAGGAATGTTCTCTCAGAGAAAGATTGGTTGAAGTAATACAATTAGATTACCAGCCTTGTTATGTTGCCTTTTCTAGTATAATGATCAGCTAGTTTCACCTCTTTTCCATACTAGATTTTCTGTACAGACAATCTTTTGGAGAGCACCACAGGCTGGTGTAACTCTGCAAGGGAAAGTGATTCAGGAACCGAGATCACAAGGAGCCAGGCAGAGCGGTGCCCTCGCTGACAAGGGTGAAGTCCTACAGTACCTGAGCAAGGCAAAGAGCAGAGTTGGTGAGGGAAACCATGTGCAGCCAAGAATTCGGGGGTTACCAGACAAGTCTCTGTTGACAAGGTAACTGTGAGTTTAAGCCTGAAAGTAGTCCATGGGCCAGGATCAACAAGGTGTGTCGCACAAGGTCCCAGGTAGTCAAACCTTCAGGAAGTAGAAGATGCTCTGACACTAAATCATCCAAAGTTAAGACATATGTATGCTGTGTTTGTTTGGTCGCTATATAATAGTTTTTTTTCTTGTACTTTAAGAACTCATATGCAAGTGCGAGAAAAAAAGTATTTTTATTTACAAGTTCGTAGTAGTCCTGTTAGCCAGCCAATCTACTCTTTCCTTATAACTGACTGACTAACAAGTCTTACTTTTGTTTTGCTTTTTTTACCAGTGTTATTATTATGAATAAATGGTGTAAAAATTCTAAGATTTTCATAGCTGAAGCTGACTATGGGTTGTTGAGAATAACAATTATTTTAATGGCAGTGTCAGCCACTATGACACTGTTGAGAAAGAGTAAATGTGTTTATGCATCATCAAACTGTCATTTTGACAAGGTGATTTTTTTATTATTTTTTTTTTCCCCAGAGACACTGGTGTCATAGTAAGAAAATATGAAATGTACCTTAAGTACATGATGGAATTTTTCATCTCATATGTCATTATTTTCATTTTACTAATGATATTTTTCATTTTCTTTATTAGTAATATTATTGCTATAATAGCAATCTCCACTGGTGTTTATGATAGAAACATGCAGTAGTAACACGATTCCCGTTCCCTTTTTAATTATTCAGCTCATAATTATTTTAAAAAATTCTTTCCAGAGTAATAATTGTATACAAGTCCAGTACTTTGTGTAGCCACATTAAAACACAGTTCTGGTATAGATTACTTTTTTTTCTTTTTAAATTAAAAGCAAGATAAAGACAACTTTGGATAAAGGCAAGAAACAAAAAACCCCCATGTCCTAGGTAGTAAAAAGTTATTTCATTCTCTTGATTTTTTTTTTTTTCAACTTTTCTACTAGAAAAGTTTTACTTCTCAAGGAAAAATAACCGCACTATGTGCCGATCTCTAATATATCTAAAAGGGTTTGGACTGATCCAGCCGTAGAAGCAGTTACTTAAATGAAGAAATCACATGTTTAATTTAAGTTATCCTCTGATCTTATGAAATTTTGAGATTCATATCAATGCTGATAGTCTGACAGCACTATAGCACTGGTGTCTGAGTAAAACCTACTTTAAGATTGGCAGGAAAATGTCAGATAGCACTGTCACCTATCACTTACTGTAATAGCTGTAGTAGAGAATCTTCCCAAAACCTGGGACACTTAGATTTTTTTGTATTCTCTGCCATTATTTGACAAAAGTCACAGAAGTTCTCTGCAGATATGCATGAATTTTAATCCTGTTGCAATAGAAGCACTCTTTTACCACTTTCAAATTCTCCTATTTAACAAAATGTGGTGAATGACATATATTGGTGCATCAGACCTGCTTCTTGAGTTTGTATGTATATTTATTACAATATTTAAAATGGACATTAATTTGGATGCTATTTACAATTATTATACTCAAGTTATTTTCATTGTTTTTTTGCATTTCATTGTGCTAGATACAAACCCCGAATACCTAACAATTGGAGAATAGCAAACATGAACAGCAAACAAGATGTGGAGTTTTGTGGGCTAGGAATACACAACAAAATAACAGCCACTATCCCTGTAGCCTAAAGATGGAAAAAACTGAAAGTCATTTGGTCAGTGTCACACAGCTATTAATTCCCTGGCTCACTTCTTTTGTACTTCTGTAGCTGTGTGTCATTCACAGTCTAATATGAAACATTTGGTGATCAAAAGTGACTTGAACTTTTTGGGCAAAATCCTCAAACACAAATTTTCTTAAATCCAGAAAAGCATTTTGGCACAACCCAGTGTGCCTCCTTAGCCCAGTGATTAGAGGAACCCAAGCAAGATATGACAGAGGAGAACTGAAGCTGAGTTAGGTATTGTGCCCTAAATATGGGAGTCAATCACTCACAGCTTTAACAGACAAAATTATTTGGGATTTTGATATTTTTATTTTCTTAGTCACTTTAAGATTGTGCTTTTTTCAGTGTACATCAGCATAAAACTGAATGGGTATGTTTATTAATAACATCACTATTTTAAGAGTTAGAAAATAATTTCAGAAATTCTGATGTTTTCAGCTTACAGAACAAAATATTTCACAAATATTCTTGAATATCTGAGCACACCTTTATTAAGTATTTACTTAGTTTTAGGAATCTGTTCAGTGCTTTAAAATGAGTGCTCCCCGATAAAAATGTTAGCCAGAATAGGTTATGCTTTTTGATTCTGATCTTCTGAATAATGTAGGTCATCACAGGTGATACCGGCATAGGTTGTGGTTGAAGTATTAGATTTTTTTTTTTGTCTTAAAAGGGGCAGCTATCTCAGAAAGGGAATGAGCTTGTTACTCTTCATGAAAGAACCTGATACTCTTGATGCAAGAGGTTTGTGTTTTAATTTTAGCTGGTGAGGTCTGTTTAAAGGTCACTTAAAGCTCTTGTATAAAGATATTGCCTTATCCTGTGGTGACATACTTATGCAAATATAACTGAACTGAATGAAGACTTAATTTTGCTGTATTATAGGAGTCATATAAATGGTAATAAAGGGAACACTTTGTTTTTCTGGAATATGTCTTGGAGTTTTCACACAAAAATAATGAAGATGTCCCAAAAAAGGCAATTTTATATTGAAAACTAGCTCAGTAACGCCAGAGCTCCTGAGGCACAAATAAAGTTAAATAAAATTAAATCTAAATGCAATTTGATTAACACTTGTCAGATAGGGAAAGGGGAAAAAAATAATTCTTCATTTGCAATAAGCACTAAACATATGGACAATGAGACAATTCCAGTAAATTAGCAGCCTGGTTAATTCATTAAGAAGTCATCTCTTGGGTAATTGCTGAAACTGAAAATGTTGACAACCTATTATTGAAATCTCCATAGGATGCTAATGTAGAGTTGAGGAATTTTTCTGTTAAGCTGAATGACTCCCTAGAGTCAGAGAAAAGAAGAATGTTGGCTGCCACCCTGTAGTCTGCCAGGAAAGTGTTCTTTACCATTAAATTATAAGAATATAAGGAAGAAGTTTAATAAAAGGTGATGTTGACATCAGCCTGAGGTCTAAGTTTCTGAGAAATGGGATGCTATAAATCTATAAAATATTGTCTTTGAAAAGTTAAATTAGATTCTGCGTCTACTGCCAGGAACAATCACGTGTATTTTTAGTTTGGGGTGGGGTTTTTTGGTGTTTTTTTTTTAAGTATCTGTGAGATAACTGCATGATAAAAAATGTTAGGATTGTGCAAAATGGGCCTCTCTGCAAAGGAAATATCAGTAATGTGAAATCTAACTATACTCTTAATACAGCTAATTCACTTTCTTATTGTTACCGTCTGCATTAAGCAGCATGTAGCAGCCAAAGCCACTGTGGTGGATACTGTGCAACAAAATACTACAGGGGTTTAGTTGTATTGTGTTATTGATATCTGTCATTGTTGCATGTTTCAGTTTTGTGTTCACCTGATTTGTTATATTGTTACTCTATATCTTTTGGATTGCAACCCTGACAGTAAACCACAATGTAGGAGCCGACTCCTTAACTGGAGCCCATTTGAATTTGGAATTGGAGTCCAATTTAAATTTCTAAATCCATAAATACAGTAGTTGTCAGAACAAAGTTTGAAAAGTAATATATTTCTCTATAAATAATGCAGATCTATCTGATAGTGTAATCTTCCATAGTATGAATCTTTAACGATCAAGTGTTTCCACATTTCTCTTAACCATAGGTCTACCTAGAAAAAATAACAAAATAAAGTTACAAACAGCATTCAGTATCATACCATTCCCCTTCTTTTTTTTTTTTTAAACAATGTGGAGGAAGATCCTTTGTGGATTAAAAAAAAATAAATTCGGAATTAAAAAAATATTATTAAATAACACCTAGCATTGCACTTTAAAAAGAAATTTCTTTTGTGGCTACATTTACAAGATGATCGGGTTTGAGAGACTCTAAAAAACACATTAAGACTTAGTGCTAGGTTTTTTTTCTTCTGAAGTTATTCAGCCCGCTGGAAAGTAATCTCCCCAAGAGATCAATACTTCCCTCAGTGTTCTGATTGAGTTAGCCTTCCAAACATAAACAGAAGGAAATAAAAACTACAGACAGCTTGCAAATCCAACTAGGCCGTAAACGAGTCAACGTGTCCATTAAGATTCATTGACTTCCTATTTACATTTATAGGTAAGTACAGATTACAAACAGGAAACTGTTAACCAGGTTACACTAATTATACCCCACACTACCATACAGTTAGCTGTTTTTGCATACTACTTCCTGAGACTTCTTTTTTGGTATTCTTTCTGGGAAACAAATAGAACCGTATCTTAGATGATGTTTTACAAAACTAGCATCTTATCGTACTATTAGTAAATTGAACATATAATTCAGAGTATGAACTTCATAAGATTGTATATCCTTACTTCTGTATATAAGTGTGATTATCCAAGCCTTTTCCTTCTGTAATTGCTATTAGCTCCTGGTTCTAGAAACTGTATTTATGGAAAAAAAGCCTTAGGGATCTAACTAACCCCATGGGAATTATTTCACAATTTTAATGATAGTGTTTTGAGAAAAACTGTGGCCTGTAAAGGCCTCATGGTTCTTTCCTATTCAATGAGTTCTTTCCTATTTAACGAGTACCCATAGCAAAGCCTTACTCTTACAATGGCACATGGAGGACATGACATTCCATGTAGTCAGAATTGGAACCCTCTATTCTTGACACATTAGGTCCAAAAGCCATACATGTGTAACGTGTGACATTAACAAATAGACATATTGCTCCCAGAAGGCCTTGGTAGGTAAAGGAAATATAAGCCTCAGCTCTTGACCACTTGTAGGTCTTTCTAGTGTCTCTGTAACACTCTTACAGACAATTATAAGAACTATGTGGTTGTCTTCTCATGTTAGAGCACTGAGTCATTCTCAATTATATACAGAAGGCAGGGATTTGTCACCTGACCTGACACAGCTGACACACTGCATTCCCAAACTTGGCATCAGCCCTAATGCCTGGTGTAGGAACTGAGTCTTGTCACATAAACTGAAGTAGGATGTGTTCCCTTCCTTTTTAATGAAAGCTGGCTATCCTAGCTGAATAGATAATGATTAAATATTACATTCCGTGAACTAACCAGCGAAGTGATTTCAAATGGCTTAATTTGAATGGTGAATTATTTAATTCCTAGGAAAAGGAGTAATGAATTGGCTGTCTATATATGCTCAATTACCATCCAAAATTCAGAATAAGATCTTCTTAATGATTCCTTCACCTCCTTGCTATTTGCATTTAGCAAAGTAGTGAAATATGAGTTGTAATTTGAAATTATTAGTACATACCCAAGCTGTATGTGCCCTTCTGGATGCTACTGTACTGAATCTACTCTGATGTGAAGGAGAGGAAAGAAAATAGAGTGGGAAGAGGCACACATCTGAACTAAGCAACATACATTAATGATGCAATGATTTCCCAGTAAAATAATAATGGAAATAATAACATTATCTAGTAATTATTACTAACATGCTGCTAACAAAATACAATTCTTATATTTTGTCTTATAGCTCATTATATTCTAGTCCAGTTTGTTCTGGATCACTAGGTGAAATTCACCACAGGAGTAACTTTCATGGATTGCACGTAGGTATTTTGAACTTGATTGCAGGATGTTGCCTTCTGGTTTGGGATTTAGTGGTTTAACTATAGGTAATATTTCTTACAAATAGTACAATATCTTAATTTTTATGGGGAAGAAATATTAAGAATTAACAACTGTGATACATTAAGAGGATCAAATCTCTCCTGGATATAGATTTTACTGAAATATGCCCAGCTTAAAAAACTAAATATAGAGAAAAAGTACACTTCTTCCTTGAAAGACAATATGATTTTAACTGTATGCTTTATGTTGGAAATCTTGAACCTGTATGATACTTCCACTGAAAAAGCTTTTACAATAACTTTATATATGTTACTGGCTTTGCTATGAGTAGAAACATTACAGCTATCCATAAGCTACTACCAGACAGTCCATCGGCTGCATGCATATAAAAATCTTTGAATGAGAAAAGCAGCACAGCTTTTAAATGGGAGGCAGTGTAATGCTTGCTTAACTGCACTCTGTGGATTATGTTACAGAATGTCCTGTAGTGCAAAATTGTCAATCAGTACTTAAATAGGGACATTAATTAGCTCGGAATAGCTACTCATTTTTTTGTTGATTATTGTTCCAAATGTTTTATCTTTAGATAAATTATTCATGAATTATTACAGTCATCCTTTCTTTGGTTCTAAGGAATGAATAATATCCAACAAGTGACCGATCTTATGAGTTATTTTCATTGATCATTGTATAGTGTTTTGTATTCCACCAGGTCGTTTCACCTTTTCTTGAAGGAGATGCTGACATGTCATGGCAGGTCATTGTAAATAATCATTACACAGTAAATGCTTTACGCTTGACAGCATCAGCTTGAATACCTTACACCATAAAATGTGAAAGAAAGGAGATATGTTTCCTATAAAGTACACTTTAAGTGATATATTTTCTTGGATTTCTACTATTATCCCTGAAGTTCTCTTCTCAAGGCACATTTTGACCTTCCCACATAAGAGGGGAAAACAGTCTTGCAGTTATGTTTTTAGATCTGTGTGGATAACGTATGTGATTTCCTTAACTGGTCCACTGGCCAAAAGCAACATGAAATCTTTGTAATGCAGACATAAGTTTTGAATACATCATAGCATAGTGTCATGGTAACATAGGGAAAGAATATAAGTAGATCCTGCTTTTAAAAAGTAACTCTGGTACACTAGTTAGGGAACACGCGTTAATTGAACAGAATTTTACATTCCCTCATTTAACTAAGGGAAAAAAACCCCACACAATTCCTCAGAGCCTGGTTTGCTCTAAGCAGCTGTATGTGGAGCATGCTCAGGTTAGCTACCTGTCCATTATCTTATGGATCATATCTTGCATTCTAAATGGGCTGTAAACACCTGGTTTGTGTTCTTTCTTCAGTCTAGAAGCAACTCACTCTGATCGTTACTAAGCACTGAAAGTTCTTTTTATGTATACTAATACAAATGGGTTTCCCATATCAGCGTGAAGAGCACACATAAATTTTCATTCTACTGTTTTCTATAAATATATTTATAAATGAGTATAGATGGCGATAGATACAAACTAATATAACAGAAGAACCTGGAAGACAAAATAAAAATATTGTCTAAATGCTAAACAGTGAGTAAGGATTTCTTGCCCAAATGTTGTACTTTGATCCTACAATTTAATTAACTTTTTTTTTCCAAACTTCCTGCATTAATTAGTGCACTGGTATAAAATAGTCTTCCTGGGTATCTTGCAGATTACAATCAAGAACACACATTCATTGCTCAGAAAAATGCAAGATGATATCTTGGTTTTATACCTTTTCACGTGAGGTTATTTCTACCCGCTAGCTCACTATATGTACATGAGGTAGAAGGTGCAGGTAATGTTACTTAGACCACAACAACATACACAGAGTACAACTAGGGTTTTGCATGTCTAGTCAAATAGGAACATTAATTCATTAAATTTTCTTCCAAGTGAAGAAATTAAACAAGTACATATTTCCTTTAACCCAGTCTCACTATGAGATAATTTTGTCTTCTCTGGAACTGAATAAGGAAATCAGTAAATACTTTGCATGGAGTTAGAAGGTGAGTTGATAAAAAATAATTTGCTACATGTGTGATTTCAGTATTCCTTGTCTGTAGAATACATAGTGAATTCTGTGCCTTTCCATAACACTGTGCTCCAAAAGTTGACCTTTAATTTTCTTCTAGCATTTCTAGGCTGGATGGCTATGTTTTTTTCAGAAATTCTTTAAAATATTTTAGAGTATATCTTGTGGATAAATACAGACTTGAGCTCACTTTGGAAAGCATGATGGCTGTGTTAACGTTACTTTAGCATGACAGTGTGCTAATGTGACTACTATTTGTGGATTAGAACTCTGTTTTGTCTGCTCAGCTTGGATGACAGGTTGTAAAGTACTGATCCCTTCGCTTCCATTCATGTCCTTACTCAAAACATGATTGCAGAAATTTATTCAGTGAAAAATCACTAGGAATAAGGGTGAATACAAAATTAGGCTTCCTTTCAAGGAAAACTTCAGTGTTCTGATATTTATTTTTATTAGAACAAAAATGAGTCTCTGACAGTCTTCTTGCGTGTAAGGCACACAGGATAATTAAGAATACTGTGTGGACAATGGTGACATTGCCAATTCAGGTTTGTGCTCTAGCTGATTCAGTACACGACCTTGAATCTGGATGTCAGGTATAAAGATGTACTAACCAAGAAATTTTATTTCCAACAAAGTGACTTATTCCAACTGAACAGAAAGCTTTAGGTGACCAGTTCTATTGAATTCTAAGAGCAGAAAGTTTTTAAGTTACTGCTTTAGCGCCAACAGCAACTTGTCTCCTTGGCTATTTTAAGATTGCGAACAATATGTTTTTCTCCATCAGTCTGGAGCTCACAGCAAAAGACGTCTGACCTACATTTATCCCAGTAATATTGAAATGGCCTTTTTTGCTGAAGTTATTGGCACACAGAGGAATAAAATGACTGTTCTTTTGAGGCAGCTTAGTTTTAAATTCCGAAAGCTTCTGTTTCCCTCTTCTGCTTTTTACTACCATTTTCTGCATTTTAAAGGGCAAAGCCTCATCTAGGAATGGTTAGACAAGAAAGTGAACTTTCTATCATAATGCAAGTAGTCAAATTCACCTTTTTGTCAACTCTTTTTTTTTTTTTTGTTGCTGTTTTGCTTTGTTAAACTGGAGACAAAAGCCATTTATCAAGAACGTGGAAAACCAAGTCTGACTATTAATGTGGCTTTCAATCCCTAAGATTATATCCAGAAGTCTTTTTAATCTAGCTTCACACCTAGGTACCACTTAATGTCTTGAAGTCTTGGAATTTTAGTAAATAGCCCTAGTGCTGGTCTGTTCTTCAGTGTATTCCTATTGTGTTCCAAATAGTCTTGTCCAAACACGGGTTTGAGGAAGCCACTAAAGACTTTCCTGCATGTAATGCACAGGTACATGTTATGCAGATTAACTGGCTTTTACCACCTGGAGGACTACTTTCCTTGAGTTTCTGCCTTTAGATTCAACCTGCGTCAAATGCTTTTGTGATGATGTAATTATTTCTGTATTTCTATAATTTGTATTAGAGCATACATTTTCCATTCCCAAGTGCCCCCAAATCAAAACTGACGGGAAACCTAAGTGNGGAGGACTACTTTCCTTGAGTTTCTGCCTTTAGATTCAACCTGCATCAAATGCTTTTGTGATGATGTAATTATTTCTGTGTTTCTATAATTTGTATTAGAGCATGCATTTTCCATTCCCAAGTGCCCCCAAATCAAAACTGATGGGAAACCTAAGTTATGAATAGTGGTGGTTTAAAGACTTTCTTAAATGAAGAGGTACGACAATTCTCTTTTATTGACGTTCATGCTAGACAGTACTTAATGCATGAAGTAGGCCTATGCAAGCTTGGTTGATTGCCAGTACATAGAAAATTAATTGTAAGTTGCAGAATAGGAAGAGTTCAAGTCTGCATGTGAAATCAGTTACTTTAGCTTGTGTTATTCCTTTAAAATTACCTAAGGAAAGTGAAGTATGAGTATTTTCTAGTTTTAAGGCAATGTTCACATCTGTAATGTTAAAGTTGGCTTAAATATAAAGGTCTGGTGTGAATCCATAACTGTCATTGCATTCATATTTCAACTAGAGACTGACAGTTCAGCCTGCAGGGAGGAAAATCTTAGTGAGTACTCTGTGGTTTGAGATGATAAAAGCATCATCATCTGTTAATAAGTGATGACCTAAGAGAATATGAGAAGGAAACTTGTGAAATTAAGAAAAGGTTGGGGATGGGGAATCGAATAGGCAAAGTTTGAGAAAGGACTGGATAGGTGGCTGATGAATTTCCATTGTTGGGTGTCAGTGGAGACTCTGCAGACTGAACGTACACTTGTAAAAGCTATACTTGGTTTTGTTATATTAACCTGATCTTATCTTGATGTTTCTGGTTTGGGAGAAAGAAGGCATACCTACCTCCTTTACACCAACAGGAATGAAATGTAGTTTGGGGGAATGAAGGAATGGCTTGACTCCCAGAGGAAAAAAGTACTGTGCTATAGAGAGGAAATGACCTTATATTAGAGGAGTATATATATTTTTTAATTGTTATTAATAAAATATTTTTGACCAGGGATACGTAAGTTGCTAGGTGACACTGAACAAATATGTTGCCCTGCTTGAACAGGGTAGATACACTTCAGTGGGAAGTCAATTCATAAACATTTAGCCTAATATCAGAAAGATGCACAGCATTTTCATGTAGGTCAAGAAATCCAATGAAATTTGGATCCAGTGGGATGGGATTT
>RSEF01000008.1:3057127-3070842 GCA_003993805.1 Himantopus leucocephalus | reverse complement strand
GGTATTGCACATAAAAATTATGAATAAAATAGTAAAGTAGCTATAAGATTGATAAAATTGGGACATTGAAGTGGTAAGTCAGGAATGAAATTATTTTCACATATTTAAATGTTTTATATGATTTTTTTTAAATTATGTCTTATTACTGTCCCTTAAATTTAGAATATTGTATTCAAGAAATGCATATTTGTTAAAAATCAATGGTTACATCTCTAGTTGTTAAAGATCATCTAAACTAAATGTTCAAGGACACAAAACTTCCAGATTAAACATGGCCTACATAATGCTCAGTTATAAGCAAAAAGTAAGCTCAAGTACATCATTACTTAATGTTTTCAAGAGCACAGTAGGGTTTTCTAATAGGATGAGAGCGGTCTAGCAAAACGATAGCTTTGTCCTCATTTCTTAATTTTGAATGCTTGACTTGGTGACTTTTAACATACATTGAACAGGTTTGTGCCCTTGTACAAAACTTAATGGAAAATTAAAATCACAATTGAATTAGACTTTTGAGAACACATTCCAGCATTTCCAAGGGATTTTTAAAAGTTGTAAGGAATAAAAGGGGAAGAAAAACCCCACCAGTTTGGGAATTACGTACCTTTTTATGTATGGGAATTATGTAAATTTTTAGCAAAAATGAAATAAAGGGAACTAGTAAAAATACTGAATTTGAAAGCCTAGAAACTGGGGAAAGAAATACTTGATTTTTTGAGGGTTTTTTTTTTTATTTTTAGCACTGTGAAGTCACAACTACTCAAATTTGAAATAATTTTTGAAGGTTTTTTCTCTCTAATTTGTCTGTTTTAAACTTCCAAAGATATAGTGTGGTTTTAAAGAACAGTCATATCTATTCAATCAATTAGTCCAGCATTAAAACACACGCTCTAAGATGTCCAAAGTTTGACATTTTTCAGTATTTTGGAACCCATCTGAGATTAAATGCTCAGATGATTGCTGACTAAAGTAGAACAATGACTAAACATTTTCACTTTTTCAGTCTTTCTGGATTTACGCAGCAAGCTTGTATGTTTCTGTAAGAAGGATACAAAGTAATGCTGACAACTATTTGCGCAAAAAAAATTTTTTTGCTCCTAGTGTATAATGACCAGATAAGAAAACGGTTACTTTAACAACCCTGATCAAGTCAATTAATTCTGATTGCAAAAGAAATAATAAGAGCTTTTGCATTCTACTATAGTTACTTTGCATCATAGTTGGGAATCTGTATAAATGATCTATATGCCTGTGTTAAAAATAAAATCTAAAGTTCTTAAATAAAGCAGAAAACAGAGTCCCTTTCATACTTCTGCTTTTGTGCTGGTGGAAAATTCTCTGCTAGCTGTTAAGAATGCTACTCTTCCTTCATGTACGTATTATATGAAATAACTAAAAAAGGCTCTGTATTCTGTACATGTCAGGTAATGAAAGCTAGGCAGATGAAGAGTATATTTCACTATGATTCTCAGGAGGCATGGAAACAGTATTTTGTTGTCTTCTTTTTAACAAATTCTAGTACAGGCAGTGCCATTAAAATCTTGACATTTGTTGGTCTTGATAGTAAAAGTTCTAGCAATAATTGCAGTTTTCCCCATCCCGGGCACAGGGGAATACTACAAATGCCATATAGAAGGTTAAATAGCTGTGCTTGTAAATATCAACATATTACTGGGTCCATGGTTACTTGAAAAAATGTATGCTTTTACTAGACTCTCAAAAGTATTCTCGTGCAGTCTATATGCATATTCCATTTCTACAGATATATTTGGAGATTTACTCTTTAATGCCTCTCTCTGACCACAACATTTTAATAAGAACACCTTATTATTCCAAGAATATAGCATAACAGAGATATGCTAGATGTGGTAAAATTATTTTGGTAAATATAGAGATGTTCTACTGTGCCTATGCAGTCTGTAAAGACACCGTAATTCTGTACCCTTTCCAGCAGCATGTTTGTTATGTTAAAAACCTTCTCTTTATGTGTATGTTTGCTTGCTTCTTAATGTACAGGCACTGAATAGCAAATAATATTTATATGTTATCAGAAAAACATTTTTTGAGCTCAATGGATAGGAATTTTTCTATGTGTACAAAAACAGACCTTCAAATTAACATTAAAATAGGTATTCTTGGGTCTTGTTGGTGTTCTTAAGCAGAACTGTGTGATAGATCCACGATTCAATCTACTAAATAGGAAATACAAATTTTTCATATCTTCTATTGTGGAAGTGGCACAACAGCATGCAACAAATTGTCAGATATTGGGGGGGGATGTTTCTCTTTGAAATTATAATATCTTGAGTAAAACATCTTGATGCTTTTATTGTGCCAAAAGTTCCAATTGCTTTTTAAAAACTTGTTTTAAAAACTAGTTGTCTGGGAGTTCAGGGCAAGCTATTTTCCAAAGAATACCAGCTATAACTTTTACAAGGTGGAGGGTTTTTTTGGTTTTTTTGGTTTGGTTTTTTTTTTAATGGTGGTAGTGTATACTTACTGTCCCCTAGATGTATGAACTAGCAGTGTGATTAATGTAGAGGTAGCTGGGCATATACAATTTAGAGCTAGCATAGCATATTTGAATTCCTCTTCACACACAACATGATCTGTAGAAAAAAAAAAAGAAAACATAAATTGTTTTACAAAAATACTTTCCACTGGACACAATTATCACTTCCTTTCCTTGTCTAGGAAAATGGTGAAGATAGGGGCAATCAAAATTTGCCTCCAGATCTTCATCTTCTACTTCAACCTGGAGAGCAGCTGTGTATGATTTGCCCCATCTATGCTAACTCTCAGATTGCACAAGTACAGTTAATTTTGCATCCAGTTCATACTTTCTGTCCTGCAGCTACACATGGAGAGGATGCGATGGCTCTGTGAATTCCACCTCCACTATCTTGCTGCACTAGTTGTATGAGTAAGCCATGCAGCATAGTCTAGTCTGTACCTTTTACACTTCCTCCAGTTTTGCATAAACTCATATAGAGACATCAAGCATTGTACAGAGATATAATTTCGTGTTCAGGAAATAGCATACCTAGAATACTGCAATGCAGGGGCGCTGATCAATTAGATGGGCTGTACTGGCTTGTAGGCTGGTTATTTGGCAGTGGCTCTTGGATTTTGCACTGCCCTTCAGTGTGTGATGTAGATTTGACTAATATCTCCCCCAGGAACCACTAACAACTGCTGCCTCTTTGCAATCTAGGCAAGTGGGGTGGTTGTGTTTTCTTTTCCAGTATTTTACAACGCTGCATTCTTTTTACCCTAGTCCCTGTCTGGCTTTTGTAATCACAAAACTGTGCTTTGCTTTTGAGAGTCCTTACAAGAAAGTATGTCTGCACATTAGTATTTGCTGTGATGGAACAGTACTATAGACATACCTATATTTTTCTGGTTTTTAATGGAATTTAGGGGAGGGGAAGTGAGAAGAGAAAGTAACAGAGGCATTACATCTAGTCTGCTGTATTGGCTTATACTTAAAACTGCCAAATCTTCTCCACATTCTTGCAGTATTGTATGATTTCAACTTAGATGGCTAGTGCTTAAAATTCAGATCACAATTAAATGCTCTCTGGTGCTGGTGATGGCATGAAAAGGAACTAGAAATTACTCTTTAATGTCGTTCACATATACCTGACAGTATTCAAATAGATATAAGAAGGGGTAAGCACAAAACTTACAACTTAATTAAACTTCTTGTCAGTGTAGAAACTTAAAGTCATAGAGGTTTTCTAAGGTCATGAAAGCATTTATTGCGTACTAAGTAATTTTTTTTTTTCTGAATTTAATGGTTGATTCAGTCTACATAACTTTCAATGGGAGCAGAATTTGCATCTAATGAGAAAGAATAATACAAGTAGTACAGCTGATGATCAAAACATAAGCCATATGTAAACTGCTGAATAAAAGTAAGCAAATAACCTCCCCACCTATATGTGAGTTGTCTACATACCTCCTCTTCTAGCTGCACTAATGTATCATTGAAATCCTTAGAACCACCTTACCTCTCTAAGCTACTTTCTGGACTGAATTTATAGTATAGCTATAAGCATGCCACTTACTGAAAACAAAAGTGAAGGCATACAAAGTATGCCTTCAGATTCACACAGGAGACCTTGTATATGACAGTTGGCATCATCGATCGCTTCCTGCAGGACAATGCTGTTTCCAAGAAGACACTGCAGCTGGTTGGTATCACTGCTATATATATAATATATAATCAGCCATGCAGAATTCTACTTACCAAGGACAAGTACATATTTTTGATGGGTAAGTAGATTGTGCCAGGTCTGCATATGTATATGTATAATATACATGTATATGTATTATATATGTATATAGTAAAACTCATCAAAATCTACCAGACCTGGCACAATCTACTTACCCATCAAAAATATGTACTTGTCCTTGGTAAGTAGAATTCTGCATGGCTGATTATATATTATATATATATATATATAATATATATATTATATATATATAATATATATATAATATATATAATATATAATCAGCCATGCAGAATTCTGCAGAGAATTGCATACAAAGTATGCCTTCTCTATTCCTTTTTTTGAAAGGAAAGATTCATTCTCTCATTTTCTGAAGATCAAGGCCTATTTAAATGTCATAGGGAAGAAATGAATTTAGTTCTATAAAGACACTGTCAAATATAGAAGAAAATGAGATTTTTCTTCCCCTAAATATATTTCAGTTATTGCAATTAAATATTTCCTGCAGAAAATATTTCAGACAGAAATGTGTTCTTTTAGTTGACCATGTGCCATTAATAAATCTATTTGAATTTTAAAATAGAGATTTTGAGAGAATAAGGCATAGTCTACTGCTTGGACGGAATATCTGCATTCCGCTACCATTAGTCAGATGGCAAAGATTTATGAAAGTGAATATTGAGTTCCTGATATTGAAGGAATGAAAATTCTCCAAATTTTTGAATTTTTATAGGATTTTGCCAAATAACCTCCCCTTATTTTTTGTTTAGAATGTTGTTATTGTATAGCTGATACTTTTGAAAATAGGAGCAAGAAAAAATATACAGGAAAATGATTTCATCATCTGTTATTACAAATCTTGAACTTGAACCAAATTGTACATGCTGACCTAAATATATACAAGTGATAATTAATAAATCATGGATGGCACAATGCAAATGAAAAGTGTATCTCAGATTTAAATCCTCCATATGTTCTATACTCTCTAATGTATATGGTGGACTTTTTGGATGGATTTTACGTAAAATATCGTGTTAACAGAGAATATAGCACACAGCAAACAGATTGCTGTCCTACAATAGTTAGCTTAATCTCATACATGTAAGACATTCATGTTGCGTTGTCAAGTGTTTTTACATCAGGAGCCATGGAGCTGGGACTCGTAGGACTACTTCCACTCTTATTGTAGACTTTGACCTTGTGTGAGCTATTTATGACCTTCATGAGTTTTTATGCATCTGTAAAATGGGTATATGAAAATAATACCCTACCAACTTCAGAAGTGTTTTGAAGCTTTTGAATTTGCCGAGGTACTTTGATAACACCAGGTGAAAGACTCTTCAGTGATCTAATCACCGTGATTAGAAATATTGTAGCCATTTGAAACACGAGGAGAGACACTATGGGTTTCTCTCTTGGCTGGAGTTAAGTTCTTGTATTAGACACAGATCATGTCAAAAATAACTTGCTCATTTCTTCAATGATTTGACAGATTATAGCTCGCCTATGATGTTATTGTGTTTCATATTTATGTTCAGAACTCTTACTGTGGAGCTGTGGTGAGGGTTATATAGAAATTTATCTGATGCTTTTTCTTCTAAAGTGAGTAGGGAGGAAGCTGGGTGACAGGTCTCCCACTCCTCAGGTTTGGGACACCAGATAAAGATGATAAAACATGTTGAAGATAAAACATACTCAAAATACTGTTTTATGCCTGCAGCATCAGCCATGTGGTAAGAATGCCCTAGACCTGACACAGTTATTCTGAGAAACCTTACTTTTGGCAATTTGCTAAGTTAACAAGATCACTACTGGACCAGATAGAGAAAAATGCCCATCCATTATCTCTAGACTATTTTTATCTGTAATTGGATAGATTAATCATCAGATGCATTCAATATCCATTTCGGTGAACCTGGACTATGTTCCTTTCAAATAAACTACTGAAGGTTTAATGTCAGACTTCACCAATCTGTGCTAATTCATTGGTGCAGTCTGAATAAATAGAAAAGGTCAAAATGTATCCCCATTTCCTGGAATTGTGATTATACGTAATTTCTGAATATTCAAGCTAAAGGGGATTAGTTTATTTTCTAGCAAATATATAAAAGTTGTAAGTTCAACTCAGAAAATCTGCAATTTACTCCAGTCTCTGAACTGCATAAATATATTGCTCTGCTGTGGACAATCTTCACTTTATTTCATGTTTGTGCTGAAATGCAAGGCCAGATGCATGCATTAGGGTACATGTCCTTTTGTAGCCCCATGTGTTTGAAGGAAAAGCAGAACGGTAAAGAAACCCATATGTAACTGCCAGTGAAGGAAAATGCAGTGTTAGTGAAAGAAGAACTGGACATGTCAAGGCATTTGTATATTGGAAATTACTCAGGAGTAATCAAAGCATTTCAGCTTAAGACATAAGACAGTTAACAATGGTGATACAGTGTTTCCTTGCCCATCTGAGAACTGTCATGTTAAGAGTGACTGTATATTTATACAGTGTTCACACCTTGAACTTGCAAAGGAGTTTGCTGGGACAAACACTTATGCCCTGTGCTTTTCAGATTCCACTGAAGAATAATATTCAAGCTCAGATAAATATTTCCACTGTGTTAATATAAGCATAAGTTACCATTTTAAACAAAGTGGTTAAACTCCACTGAGAAAAATAACAGAAAGCGCAGGATGCAAGGGTGAAAAGACAGGAAACATGCCTTTCTGGCAGGCCATATTACCCTGTGCAAAGTGTCTCCATTCTCTTGCTGTGATGACAAGAATAAGTTCTCATACTTTCATTAAAGACAGGAAGAATGGAAAAGCCTTGTCTACCAGATGGGAATAAATTACAACAATTTCTTGTCCTATAGACTGTTTCTGAAGCCTAAGGCAGAAAATCTCCAGGATGCTATTCTACAGGAAAATGCAGTCAGGCTCTAAATTTCAGGACTGTCTCATGCAATCTAGGAGTGGTCAACCTAATATAAGCTGCTTAGAAACTGGGCTCCTAGTGTTTTATGAATTTTCAATGTACTTAAAAGTTAAACTTTTGTTAAGACTTTCCAGAACTCTTTGGTTGTATTCAGAAACTAAATTCAGAAACTTTCTCTTTGACAGTTACAGTCTCTAAACCTGTACGTAAAGAAAAAACAAAGAAGTAATCCTACTACTGAATATTTCAGGTTCATAAAAATGCACAATATTGTTTTAGGAAACCTCTAGAAGGAAGGAGTAATTTTTTAAAGGCGTATCAAATTTAAAAGAAGCTTTTGCATTAGGGCAGTAATAAAGCAGTCCTGAATCATAATACCAAAAGCACTTAGAAAAATGTCCCACATGGATATGACAAATTTTATTCATAAGCACTCTGGATAGGGCTATAGTCTGCAGCCCCCCAATGGGTACGTACTTCAGAATGTGAAGAGTTGGATGAGATTAATGACCAAAGCGGGTCATCTTAGGAAAATGTATCCAAACAAATGTTGTTCTCATGACTCTACCAGTGACTTAACCATTTGCAGTAGGTAAGCATCCAGTGGTGATGTTTATCCCACGTTCATAACCTTTCCGAATTTACAACTGCATTAAAAATTTCCTGTGCCTTATATGAGTAAGATTAATTTAATCTTGAAGGAGGGGTTGTAATTCTCTGCTTTTACTGTTGTGCAGAGTGTATGGGAATGGGTGCAGTGATCCCTATGATCCACGTGAAATTCTTTTGGGTTATAAGGTGCTATGTAAATATTTAGACTTTCAATACTGTACTACTATAATTAATATTAGAGGGGGCTAATCAGGCACAGAATATAAAGTCTTCTCAGGCCCTTGAAGAACTACAGAACATAAATGAAGATAAAAGATACCAGATTGGTTAAGGGTCAGTTGAAGGAAATATTACAAAAAGAGAGTGGGTTTTGTTGGTTTGGGGTTATTTTTGCTTTTTAAAAAGGAAATGGTCCGAATTCTCCATCTTAGAACAGATATGAAAAATTACCTCTGTTTTGCAAGTCTAGTTATATATGAGCTCCTACAGAGAAAATCCATTAAGAATAATGAAACTCTCTTAAAAGTACAATTAGGAACAACAAATTAACACAGTTACCGATAAAGAAAAGTGGCCATGGCTAGGGAGAAGAGATTATGTTTGTGCTGTGTGGTTTTAAGGGGGAGATGAAAAAGCACCATCATTCTTGTCACAGCATGAGTCTTATTCCCTGCTGTGCTATCTCATAGTTCGAGATTATACTTTTATAACTTCAGAACTGCTATAGATGCTTTTTTCCTTCTTTCCAACCTAGTGGTAAATTCAGTAGCTTTTAAAATTAAAGCTTTAACTGTTGCTCTGGAATTGTTCTGCACTGGAATTTACTTTTTCATCACATTCTGGGATGATGGAGGAGACTAATATTTTTCCATAGATTTTTTTTTTATTTTGTATGAATCAGCAATCTTTTCTTCCTTAGAATATCCTTCAAGAAAATTGAGTTTTCAAAATTACAGTGGAAAAGAAAGCTTTGCTTCTATTTCACAGAGACATTTTTCCAAAGATAGGCAAAATTATTTCATTATAAAAGTATTTGCATGTTTTTGCACATAAGAATATATATATGTCTGTATGTACATATATATGTATGTGTGTTTACATATAGACAGAGAGAGAAAGAGAGACCTATCTACATAGTGCAGAGAAACAGTTTGTCAAATTAAAGCTGGTAATCTCTTCTTATGAGAGAGGATTTGTTTGGATTTCTTAACATCCTTTTACATTTTATGCCATAGTTTCTAAAAACGCATTTTACTGGATATAGAATTAAATTATAGATATCTTTCAAAAAATATTTGAAAGTAATTAAAATAATGTTTTTCATAACACTTACAAAAAAACAGTCCAATTGGAAGATTTTTCTTCCAATTGTTTGTTGGATAAAATTTGGCCTTTTCTGAGCAGATCTTCTCATATACCCCTTCGTATCAGTATGTTTTAGTAGACAGAAATGATTTAAAGTCATGGATAATAGCAAGCTGGAAACCTGCCTGGATCTATAATTAAAGAGTAACGATGTGTTATATATCAAATAATTCTACTCTGTATATTATGTAACATAAAAGAGTAATAATCATTAAAAGTGCTTATAAATAAGACTTTAATGTGAAACATGACACTTTACTATTGATAGGATATATACAGCCTATGTTATTTTACAATACTGCACTCTTAATCTACTACTACTTAATCTGCTTCTAACCAGTAAATATGCTTAGGGAATCTCACTTTGCTTGAGTGTTTATGAAACAAACTGCCAAATAATAACAGGTGTTTCAATTGGCTGAAATCTTACACTTACCTGCAAATTTGATGTGGAATTTATTCTCAGGTTTCAGTATTTGGACATACAAAGGACAATTTGGAGCAAAGTCTTTAACTGCCCATGCTCGTAAAATGGTTTGATGATCCTACAATAAAGAGTATGAGGTGATGAAAATGAAATACAAATGACCATGTTACATTAGAAAAAGAACCTCTTATCGGTCTGATTCCATTGAAGAAAACTCATTTTAAGACTACATAACACCAGCTGGTGTGGATGTTTACGTACATGTTAAATAAGTAGTATTACATATTATGTTTATATTTAAATAGATAAATATATATATACATACACAGACAATGCAGTAATTCTGCAGACACAGACAAGGCTGAGCTACTGTCAGTGCTCATGAACAAGTTCTGTCAGGCCTCTGCTTTGAGGCAGGCTTCAAACAGGAGGAGAATCACCAGCAGCGGATGATTTTAGACAGGGATTACTCCAGAGAACTCAACCCATATGAGCCTACAGGACCAGATGGGTGCAGAGAGAGCAGGCCAATGTCCTTCTACAGTTGCTTTTTTACCTCTGAAAGGCTGTGGAGACTTGGGGAGGTCTCCAACATCTGCAGAAAAATTAATAGTTTCATCCATCTTCAAACAAAAGGATGATCTGGGGAGCTACACCTCTGGGCACATGAATGCTGCATCTCAGACGGTATTCACATTTCCATGTTCAGACATGGAAATGTTCAGCCTGGATGAGTGGAAAACTATATGGGTAGATTGCTGGTTAGATGGCTGGAGTCTTCGGGCAGTGGTAAATGGTATGTACTCTACCCAGAGACCTGGGTCAAGTCGAGTGTCACACAGGGATCTGCACTGGAACCTGTTCTGTTAAACATCTTTATCCATGACTCGGAGGAGGCAAAAGAGTGCACGCTCAGCAGGTTTGCAGGTGATACCAAATTGGAGGGAACAGGCAAAACACTTGCAGGCAGGACTGCCTTTCAGACGGACTGGAGGAATGGGCTGACAAGAACCTCATGAAATTTAGTAAGGGCACAAGCACAGTCCCGTCTCGGGGACTGAGTAACGACCTGTATTGGCACAGGCTGGGGGCTGACTGGCTGGGCAGCAGCTCTGCTGGAAAAGACCTGGGGGTCCTGGCAGGGAGCAAGCTGAGGATGGGCTGGCAGTGTGCCCTGGCAGCAGAGGAGGCTGACAGCATCCCGGGCTGTTTTAACAGGAGCATAGCAAGTAGCTGGAGGGCAGTGATTATCCCCATCTACTCAGCACAAGCTAGACTGAATCTAGACACTGCATCCAGTTTGCAGGCCCTCAATAAAGGAAAGACATGTATAAGCTGGACTGAGTTCAGCAGAAGGCCACCAAGATGGTCAGGGGCAGCAGCAGAGGCCCTGTGAGGAGAGGCTGAGGGAATGGAGCTTGTTCAGCCTGAAGAAGAGATGGCTTCAGACCTAACAGCAGCCCACAGTATCTACGGGACAGTTATTGAGCAGATGGAGCCAGGCTCTGCACAGTGGTGCGTGGTTGGAAGACGAGACAATAGACATAAGTTGAAAAGAGAGATTCAGGCTGGATATAAGGAGAAACCTTTTCCCCATGAAGACTGTCAAGCAGTGGAACAGGTTGTGCAGAAAGGCTGTGCTGTTTCCAACCTTGGACACTTCCCACACCAACCTAGATAAAGCCTTGAGCAACATGGTCTGTGTTCATAACTGACCCCTGTCGGACTAGAGACCTCCTAAGCTTCCTTTCAACCTTCATCATCCTATGATCCTAGTATAATATAGTCTATTTGTTGGAATGCAGAATAGAGGGTTTATTTCCAGAAATCTTCTACTAATAAGGTATTTTGTCCCTCTCCTATCTTTGTGCAAGTGTTGGGGATTGTACAATTTGGAAGGGGCGGCACTTGGATGTGGAAGAATTGTGTGAAAGCTTAGATGGTAGTGATAAGTCATATCTAATTAATCAAGAATGATGTATTAGATATGTCCCTCCAAAGAGACTCAGAATTTAAATAACATTAAATGAGGACATCAGGAATTAAGAGCTTAAAGTTGTGGATAATTCTAAAAAAAGTCAGCTCAATTAAAAACAGACCTACGTTTTTGTGCAACTGAAACATTTGCATAACTGATGTCAGAATTTAGCCAGCTACTGACCAAAGGATTCCAAGACATTTCCCAGCCTGTTAGTTTTTGTACCTCTTACTACGTGTCAGGAGTGAGTTACCTGCAGGATGAGTACTGCTATCCCATGAAAGTAAAGTATGTGATAATACATTCATATATTTAATCCATTAACTATGGCTAATTTCAGTGTATCAGCAATCAGTTTTTATTTATTTCACAATTAAAAAGGAATACTTGAGAGCTGTGTGTAGGAAGCAATACTTTGGTTGAAATGCCTTGCCTAGTCATGAAACTGGTAGTATTAAAAGATAAAATATAAAGAGTGATTCATTATGTTTGCAGCATCAGCAATAAGAAAAGCTTTCAGACTCATGAACACAAGGGAAAATCTCTGCCTGGAACAGAGTGTAATTGACATTTTCAAACCATAATATTTTAATGTCAATTGAGATGTTAGCAAATACTTTTTCTACTAGAAACACTAGAATGAAGTCATAAGAGGAAAACCTTTTGAGGAAGGTAAAATACATTATTTCGCATTTTTCTTATTAACAGTTTCATAGATGGAGGATTGCTGTACCCATTCAGGAGATTTCAGAACTTGAACGTACCCTGCTTTGCTTGTACGTAGTTGCTTTTTCTTCACTTTTTCTATAGGACATGGTGACTTGTCCTCCTTAGGGTTTTATTTGTATTTTCGGTTTTTGCTGTTTTGTCTTAAGGGAATGAAATGCCAACACACCTTAGAAGTAGCAAATGGCTGGGTAATGGGATAGATGATGGTCATACAGATATACTACAGGAGGAGTAAGAGGTTTGGGAGTGAACTTGGGACGGATTTGAAAAACCTGTGTTGTTGAAGATGTTACCTAATCTTTTTATGCAAAAGGTGTCAGGGAAACACATTCATAGTCACTTGCAGTAATGGTGTGGCTTCATTGCACGGGGTTTGACATTACCGGTTTCCTCTCTTCCTTTCCGTAGCAGTCATTCACGGACCACACTGGGTTGCAAAAGTGGTGAGAAAAGGCTGTTTCCTGTATGCCACATGCATAGAAATATAGCTTATATTCAGTGACGTTTCACTCTTATTACATAAATGAGCTGAGATTAAATTTACTGTGATAAACCAAAACTGTACCAGTAAATACAATTTTGGTTGTATGTTTCAGACTAAGTTTACTCTTCCTCTTTTCTTCTCGATGTTGGATATTTTCTTTGTTGTTTTTTTTTAAATTACGTTGTCCAAAAAGCCTGATTTTGTCAGAAGGTGCAAGAATTCTTAAAAATAAGAATGAAGAATTCTTATTAAAATCATTCAAATGACACCATTTTATTAAAAAAAACCCAAACCTAGACCAATAGAAGTGAGTGTTGTAAAACTAAAAGTATGAATCTCAACATAAAATATTTTTAGGTAATTTTATAGGAAAGGGAAAGACTCCTTAAAATTAAAATCTTTTGATGATTATTTGGCACATTTACAGTTTTAACACTGCGAAATATGTATTGCTTTCAATTTGCTAGCTTTTTTGAAGAAGCAGTCTACAAATATGTAATATATACAAAAGGGATACTTAAATGCCCTATATAGCTTCGTAAGATCAAGTCAGTGTGTAGTACTGTTAATATAATAACCTTCTGTTATTGTTTCATTTTCTCTCTTTTCACTTGGTATATACATATGTTTGTGTACAAAAGCTGGTTATTTGGGTTTCCATGTTTTTTTCACTCAGTTACTCTCCCAAATTCCACTCTGGAGAAGCACTCCAGGGGAGAGAAATGAAAATACAGATAAGCACTTTAAGTGATTTCTTAGATTCAGTCTCTTCCTATAGTACTGGTGGCTCTCTGTTTTACATATGTAGCTTGCAGTGACTTTTAAAAATGTTCATATTTCTGCCAAGTAAAAAGGAGGTATATATGTACATACTATAAACAGAGATAACTGAAACAAAATTATACTTCTATTCACATTATAAAATATATGCTGCTTCTGGAGATGAGGGGGGAAAA
>RSEF01000008.1:3040748-3056127 GCA_003993805.1 Himantopus leucocephalus | reverse complement strand
TTTTTTTTTTTTAGAATTACACCAGTGAAGTGAAAGATTCAGGTTACTTCAACAGGCTTTCAATCAAGCTCTTTCGTTCTGTGGGACTTTGGATACAAGCTGAGGGTAGGGGTGCAGAACTCTTTCCTTCACTACACAGCAATCCCACCATGTCAGAAATCAATTCTGAATTTCTCTTCAGCTGGAAAGCTCACCTTTTTCTGTATTCCACTTGTGTCTTTATTCTAAATGATGGTGTTTGATGATATCGTTATTGCTTACCCATAGTATCTAATATAAGTATTTTCCTTCCCCAAAGATCAGTACGTTATAGGCAGCTAATGGTTGCAAAAGCTCAACTTATAAAAATAAACTTCCACTGGTAAGCCATGTGACTTCCTGAAACTGCAGAACATCTTGCTAAGCAGAATAGGATATTATGAAATGACCAACTGTATATAAAAAAATTGTTGAAACTTAGTGAGAACCTTTCTACTCCTGCTGCTGTGTTTAGCGAAATGAGAAGTGGAGCTGCAATAAAACAACTCTGGTCATTGAGACTGCACAAGTAGAGTCCCACTGTGGGCAGCATTCAGCTCAGTGTATTTCCATAAAAAGGTCTGTGCACACTTCAGTCTGTAAGTCCAAAGAACTATCTGTATTTTTGTATGCTTTCAGTCTGCCTCAGAGCTTTGATGGTACTGGTACTTCTGTGTGTCAATACTGTTACAGCTAAGAGCCTTCTGGAGTCTGAGGTTTTGGACTGCTCATGCAAGGAGTCAGTAACTATTCAGGAAATAGAATCATGCAGTCAGTACTTCAAACACCAGATACTCTTCACCCTGCAGGGCATTACAGAATTAGGTAATATTACATACCTATCCTTTCTCGGGAAGAATAATTAAGTAATCTACTTATAATATTCAGAAATTTATGTGTTGTGCTGGAAAATGCAAATGCAAATTCTAATTTAATACACCTGACATGTTATGCTTTCAAACAACATGCTTAATCTTTCCTGCAATAGTTTTAAAACACTCTTAAGGGTTTAACAGTTGTTATGCAAACCACCCACACTCCCTCGATCAAATTGAATTAACAATTGAAAGATTCATTATCTGAACATTTATTAAACGTGCATAAGAAGCTAACCCAGCATGTAGAATCAGGAATTGGAGACAGAGGTATTGATTATGGCCAGGTATACGTATATTTCATTTCCTAGTGACAGAATGCAGTCCACAGTTATCCTGTTAGCATAAATAATAAAAAGCAGTAACAATCCTTATAAGCATGAAGAAAACCTAAAAAAATGCAAACTAGCTCTAGGGCTGTGTTCGGATATCTGAACGTAAATTTGTTTTGAGGTAACTCATGGAAAATTATATTCAATTTCCAAAAGCCTGGTATTGTACCACTACCACTATAGAAGTTGTTAATTATGTACTTGACAAATTTTAAACATGCTAAACTTGAAGTTTAATCATCAGATTTGTTTAAAAAAAAATCTTGAATCATAGAAGGTTGGCTAAGAGAAGCCAATAGTAATAAAGAAATGGAAATTCAGTCTTTTAAAACTCTGAGATCAGGTTATATCTGCTATGGAAGCACCACTTTTTATCTTTTTTTATTACTTGCTCCTTTTTGAAGGAAGTAATCATTATTGGTTAGACTGCTACTGGATATATGGAAGATCCAGCTTCATATTCATCCTCTATGACTGTGAATTCAAACCCGCATCCTGTTTCTTTCCTCTTTATGATAGTGATGGAGAGAAATGGTAAGAAGGCGCAAAAAAATTCTGCAGTTGGATGGATAAAGTTTCTAAAAGGATTGACACAGAAAAAAATGGCCAACATCCATACTGGATTAGGCAAAAGGCTCCTCTAATTCAGTGTCCTGCTTCTATTGAGCGAAGTAGCAGATTTTTAATAAAAGAATAAACAAAAACAGTATGGAAAGATTCTCCCCTGGAATACATTGCCTGCATTAAAAGAACTTGTAATAATAATTCAGTATGCATACCTTAGTTGTAGTCCAAGAGCAGAGTTTCTCTGATGGAGGCTGAATAAGCTCTGTGTCCATTCTAGCCTAGGTACACTTCAGTCTCATTACAAACATCTGTTGTAAACAAGCCTGCAGTTCCTGACCTTGACGTATCCTCTCTAATGTTTACATGTATTCTGTACTAAAGCTGCCTACAGTAAGAGTTTCCAGACCTCACTGAAATGTATAATACCTTTAAAATGCCTGGAAAATCCCAAATGCCCATATTCTTCTATGGCAGCTTATTAGGTTTATGCAGCTCCTGGTGTGCATCTGTAGTGGTAAAACACCTTAGCTTCAATCTATTTGGATAGTTTGTCAGCAACATACCTGGTTTACTAAATTTTCAATTCCCATATAAGCTAGGCCATGGAATTAAATAAATTTTTAGGAAAAGAGTTGATTAAATACAATTTTACAAACACTCGAGACAGGATCAGTCTTAGATGATTTACAGCCTTACAACTGTTACAAAATTATTATATAGTCTATAAGCTATGATACAATGATTTTTGTTCACTTTCAACCTAACTCAAGTCATATCATGCTTTAATGATAAATGGATTTAATTTTATTTTTAGGTATTCATTTTGATTTATCTGAGACTCAAGACCTGACACTTCTCCATCCCTAGTTCCTTCCTTTTAGGATAGGCTTTTTGTGGAATAGGATTTTGGAATTTTCCTCCTAGTTTTCTTTCAATTCTGGTGGCCAAAATCCTTATCAGATTTTGCCTTTTCATTTGATTCTCAAGGATACTCATCATGGACCTTCCTTACACTTCCATCCATTTTTACATCTCCTTGACAGCCTCTCATTGGTTTGCATTTTGAGTGCAATTCTTTTGCTGCTCTCGTTGCTGCTATTAAAACAACTGCTTCAGAACAAGCCAAATTACCTTCCTCCAGTTGTAAAATTTTCTTGTTAATAACAACAAAACCAAAAATTAATTCTCAGAAATTTACGGATAAGTAATATTCAGGAAGAATGGTCTTTCTTGCACTGCTTATCCTGCTGTGAAACTCAGACCAACAGTAAAAACAGGCTGGAGTGGTCTAAAACTTGCAAGTGATTCGCAGCAGATACCACTTGTCTTATCCACCTTAACCACAGGAACAAGGGGTTCAGTCCTTTGGAAAGCTCACAGGTGAAATTTTCCTTTCCAGCTTAAATTTCCATAAAACATATTCTGTTGCAGAGTTACACCCAAGCTCTGTCAGAAATGAATTTTACTCGTAGACATGGAAGTAACTGATTTCTGCTTGCCTTATTTGTATCCTGCTCACAATCTTTTAATATGCTATTGCAGCCAATCCTCACCATCTGCGTTAGGCTCATCTTTTTCCCAGAAATTTTCCTTCATGTCTGTTTTCATCACCAATTATCTGAAAGGACTGCAACAGTATAATGATGATGACAGTCTTCACTATTAGAAGACATGGAGAACTGATAGCAGAAAGCTGGCTTTTCCTGAGCTAGAACATAGGCTCTGAGGCCCCCTTGAAGCACAATCTACCTCACAAACTCTATTCTTCTCATTGCAGGTCCTGAAAGTCTAGCTTGTAAAGTGATTATTCCATATAGCAATATTTTTGCACGTGATGTATAACCAAAGCAAGAAAAACTAGTCATGGAATATCATCTACTAGATATAGCTTTCACATATTTACAGAACGTACAGATTCTTTTATTAGGCACCCAAAAGGGAGAAAAGCACTTCCTGAGAAAAACAATAGAATATACATTTGGAAGACTAAAGGGTGAATAAATAGAAGACCCAGACACGTAGGCTAGAAACTGATGAGAAATATCTGTTTCTCATGGCAGCTGCTTGCTGTGCTTTATATAATCTTTCTAAGAACAAAGGAGAGAGGTTTGCAGATACGAAAAGGAGACAGATGGAACATGATGAACTTACTTGAACATTCTGAGAAGCTCACATGAAGGCTACTGTGAAATGCTACAATTATGTAGGAACACAGAGACAGAGATCTGTTGTGCTCCTTCTATTGGACAATGTTTACATTTACAATGAGGATTTCATTCTGCAAATGAATATTTATAGATCAGTGAATGCAAAAGCTTTATGATAACTTAAATGAGGATGTAATCTGCTCCATTTTGGATTTTATTATTGCACTATTATTTACTTTTTAAGTAGATGTGTGTATTTTTATGAACTAAAGATGGTATTTTAAATAATTTTTCAAGATGCTGAGCAATGAACATAAGCACATTCAGCAGTATTTTAATAATAATTGAAAGTATCCATGAAAATAACAGCACTGCNGTATTATTTAAATTATAAAGTTATGCTGTTTTAAAATGCAGTAACCCCCTTAGGTTTATACAATGAAGCAAGCAGACAGGTTATCTGTTTTCTGCATCTCTGGATGTTTGGTAAAACACACCTTCACGGGTAAGGAATTTAGGTAATGGGAAACTTTCTGTGGTTCTCCATTCTGGAACTTAAATTTAGAAACAGTGTTTCAGGTAAACGGCTGTAGTCAGATCACATTGGGACAGTGGTGTATGCTTCTCACGTTTCAAGCTGCACTGCACTGACTCATCAATGGTCTTTTCTCTGTTATCATTATGAGTATTTCCCTTCAATATTTTTGTTGTTATGAGCACAAATATGGCACCATTTAAACTTCTTTCATATGCATAGGTGTTGTCAGTGTTGGTACCTCTGCCAGTGAGGTCACCTGTACAGAAAAGAATAAAGGCCACTAGTTACTGTCAAAGCTGTAGCCTCCTTGCCAACATCAGAAACAGTTTTACTTCGTTTCTTTAATTCCTCTCAGCTCTTACCGGCTTGTTCCAGTCTTGGGGTACTGTCATCATCTTCCTTATTTTTGTGGAGAACTCTTGAGATTGTGAAGGATAGTGAGAAGGGATGGATTGATTATTAAATCTGTAGTCTAAGCAACAGTGGAAAAAAATCTGACCAATAATTACAGAGATACCTCTGCAGGTTGCCTGTGGGATTTGCTGGATCAGGGCAACAGAAGTAAATCCTGTGTGTGTGCATTTCTATTAGTTTGTTCTCAGTTTAGCTGCTGCATTCCATGATATTCTTAAGACAAAGACTGTTCAAACAGGCAATGAGGAAAATGGAAGCATACACTGTGTTGCTGCTTTACAAGGGTAGCATCCATCAAGCTGGTTAAATGGGTGGCTGTATTGGCAGTCTCAAGACAATTGCACGGATATTCAGTCTCTATTTAGAACACTATCTGTAGGCTCATAATGAGTAGAAAGTTCAATGAAAAGAGCAGTACAAGATCCAAAGGGATGTATGGTAACCGCAATATGACTTAAAGTATATCCTTACTTTTTTTTAAAAAAAAACCCTCATATGGTATGCTTTGGCTCCTTTATTTCATAATAATTTGTTATTAAAAAAAACCAAGAGCATAAGTGAAAATGCGTGCCACATAAATAACTCTTGTTTGTGTTCCTACTGGAAAGGTATTTATACTTCAAAGTTGCCTCCTTGCTGTCTTAGCTCAAGAGAACTTGTTTGGGCAATGACCAGGGAAACAACTGGCGTGTGAACAAGATATAATTAAGCACCAGGCTTAATGCTTAGGTTTGCCAAAATACCAGAAAGGGGGAAAACATTAAATAGAGGTTGTCTCATGGGGTGAAAATTACAGGAGGTAACTGCAAGGAGATAAACGCAATATATTATGTCATATATTACAGAAGTATGGTTTGAGTTTCTGCTTGGAAACCTAGCAATTCTTCTAGGTATGAGCCAGAGCACTTGGATACCTTGGACTGTATTTGTCTTGTTTGGTTTGTTCAGCCAAGCTCCGTGATTTCATCATCGTTCTCCTCCTGCTTCTCCCTATTGTTAACACTGGTGGAGTCCTGATGGTGTTTTCAATGAAATGTTTTACTTGAGTGAAAAAGCATGAACTTTACAATAGCTAAAGAGCTTCCTCAGAGTCACGGAAGTTTTTATGAATTCCATCTGAGTTTTCTTCTTTGGGCACCTCTTTTGGCCATGCATTTCCTTGAAGAAAAACTTTCAAGTCTGTTAATTTCTTTGGCTAGAATTCAAATGGATCTATGCATACAACTCTTTCTAAAAATCAATGAAATTCAAAACCTCACAGGACTATGCTGAAGTGTGAGGTGTGACTGTTTAACAATCACAAGTATGTTTATGATGGTTTATGATGAAATGCCAACAAGCTACATTCTCAAAATAGCATACTTGATTATACTCAACATTTAAAGGAAGAGCACAGGTTTTATCAAAAAACAGCAGACGTATGAGTGAAGAAAGGAGCTGATTCAAGCAGCCAGCAAAATAATATGGGATTATTAATACTCGAAAGATGAAGGCAGGGGAGGAAGAAGAAAGATCACCATAACTACCAGCACTGACAGCATACTATATAGTTAATCTCTGCAATGTTCTGTCTGGCATACTTTCCCTTTGATTGCTTAGGCTATGGAGAATATTCAGTAAGATTTTATTCTTAGTCTTACTACATACTCACTACAACCCTTAAAATTAGACTTCCACTCTGAATATTCAAGCTGAACTATTTCACGTTTGCCTTAAAGTTGGCTGAATCTTTATTTTCTACATATTTTTTTTTAGTTTTAGAATATTAGCAAAGTGAACAAAAAGAGATCAAGGGAAGGAGTGCAGTTGAAATACAACCCACAATCATTCTTTTTGCCATATTTATCTAATTTTACTAAATGTACATACATGTAGCTTTACCCTCTCATCAGTAATTTTATTTTGAACTTCTTTGCACAAAATATTTCCATTTACCTTGTTTTCACTGCTCATCACTAATGACAACAAACTTGTAAAATATAGGACTGTATTTAATTTGTTGATATCAACACACTGTAAACTGAAAAGTAAATTAAGTACAAATACCCATTCTCAGCAGCTGACTAAGGTTCACTATAAATGTAAACCAGTAATAATAGATGTACTGAAAATATGAAAAAGTAACTCAAAAGTTAATTGGAAAGCTGTGAACAGTTTTGTTCTTACACTGTTAAGCAAAGCAGTAGAATCCATGCAATTATAGGAGACCATAATGTATTGAATACCTTTAAATAGCCTCATCCCTTATATGATCTCCTACTCCTTTTGTAATATATTAGTAAACATACCACTTTGCTGTGAAATGTAATTACGTACAGTATTCGGTGCCCAAAGGGACTGACAATTTGATTTCATGCCTGGTGTTAAGTTTTCAGTCTTAAGTCAGTTAAAGTCAACCCACGGTTTGTACGTGTTTACTAAATGAATACCAATTATTTTTTCTTCCTTATTGCTATGACTCAGGCACTTCCACTCTAACATACAGTATATATCATTTTTCATATATATTGCAGAAACATACAACTTCCACAGACAAAAAATATAGCTGTGTTTTTGCAAAGAATGGGAGTATACATTCAACTTTAAGATTACATTAGATACAGTTAGATATTTTATTGAGGTTGAGAGATAGCAAAACTCAATATAATTTACTATTTTTAACTTCTTTTAGGAGTTTTTAATTGCCAGTGGAAGTACAAAACTCATTAATCAGAGGGCTGTTTATTTGGATTATACCCTAAAGGGTCTTTATTTACAGACTTCTTTGTGGGGGAGAGGGAGAATGGAAAGTGATATCTGCTAACAGTGCTAGAAATAAAAATTTATTGGAGCTGACATACCATATAGAGATTAATCGTTAACATTCTTTGACATCAAGTTGACGTTTAATTGTTATGACTAGGTGAAACGATGGACAGACCTGTATGTTTTTGGTAAAGAATTTTTTTTGAAGTCCACAAGTAATTATCAGAGATTGATTTTACAAGTAACATTTTTGTAATAAATCATACTTTTAATTCTTTACTTCCTTTATTTAAGCTCAGTAAGTGTTTTTGGCAAGTGACAGCTTTAGCACAAGGGATGAGGCCCCTATTGCTAATGGAAATAATA
This sequence comes from Himantopus leucocephalus, assembly GCA_003993805.1. Classification (NCBI taxonomy): domain Eukaryota; kingdom Metazoa; phylum Chordata; class Aves; order Charadriiformes; family Recurvirostridae; genus Himantopus; species Himantopus leucocephalus. Next base: position 3,048,125 of record RSEF01000008.1, on the reverse strand, counting down.
TCACACACAGGTGAGTTAGAGGAATCCATGGACATTTAACTTTTACATGTATTTTTTTTATCACCCAAATGTGATACTATATTTGGATGACTGTCTACGCCTCTAGTCTTCACCTGCTTCAAAAACATCTGTCTAAACATTATAGTAATTTCTTGTAATACTTGGTTATGAAATACCAAGTATACAAAAGAGAAAAATGAGATTTTCTTTCTTTTAAAATCCATTGTAAATGCACTAAAATCCATCTTCTTTTTAGATCATCTCATATCACATTCCTAGCTCTACCAAAGCCTCTGGGACGTCCTTTCCATAAAGTTATGCCCAATACAAACAGAGTGTGAGTGAATAATTCCTGGTGGCTGGTGCCAGCTTCTGTTTGTGTGGCCAAAGTTGTATCAACACCTTTTTTAAACTCTTCACATTCTGATTTGAGAAATATGAACTTTGTTAAACTTCACACCCTTAAAATACAGTTGGAATATGAAACAAGACAGTAAAAGTGAACAAATCACTGAAGTTATGTTGACCACGAATCAGCATAATGAGTTACCGCTTATCAGAGAATGAGAATAACTGATGGCATCTAATAATACAGTTAAATGTGTTAGCATAAACCACCATAAACACCAAATTTTAGTAAAGTAAAATAAATAGTTTGTCAGCTTAATGAATCAGTCAATGGAAGTTATATTTATTTTTTTAAGTCTGCATGCTAATGACAACTTCATTTTTGAGCCAGGAATTGTGAGTAATGATGGTTTGCTGCCAGGCATTGAATTTTAAATGATGAAGTAACATCCTCAACATAATTAGTCATCCGTTGTTACACATGGCATTCTATTTGCTACTGTTTAAAATGATATAACATTCTCAAAGACACCACGAGAGTATCAGGTTTTTCATTTTACTGTAAAGATAAAACGAATCATATGAAACGTAATGGTTTCCTGAAATGAAAGAGATGGAAGACAGAGGGTTTTAACACTTATTTTACTTATCAAATTGTCCCTTTAAGAAGAACTTTACCTGCCTTTATTGAAGTCCTCCCAAAACCAAAGCAAAACCTAAGATTTCTTTTACCAAAACAATGACACAGTATTTGACAACCTGCAGATTCTGGTTGTATTCCAGATTGACTTTTATTGTAGCATTTTATTTTACCAAAGTTATTATTGTCACCCCTGTTCTGAAGGTCACATGCACATTTTGCATATGTCACATTTACATTTTCACACAAGATATCTAGCTACAAGCCTGTGATTCAGCAGCAGGTGCATGTGTGCATGCGTGTTTATGAATCAATGGAAAGCTTAATAGAGAACCCACATCCTAATAATGTGCATGCCTGTTGAGTTTACTTCCATACCTCCCTATGCCTCGATCACCAAAACCTTTTCTCTGACTACACTTTTTCTGTGGATCTTTTTCAAGTGCTGATACTTTTGAAGACATACATATCTCAAATGCATATTGCACATATTAAAATATGGCAATTGATTTTTGGTAACAGAATATGGCATTCTATTTCTCTTTGACATTCCTTATTTGTCCTTGCTCTTTGGATAATCACTTCTAGATTTTCACCAAATCCCCTTTTAATAGATCATGGGGTTTATGTGAGAATTACGGAAGTATATGTTGTGACCCCACTTCTGTCCTTACGTACATCAATGTGACACAGAAGGTTAAAGCAGGTTTTGTTAATTTAATTTTTAGTCTTACTAAGACTTTACATATTCCTTATAGTCATTCTCTCTTGTGCTACGTTCCTTGAAAAGAACAAGGACAGGATTGCATTTAGATTAACTTTGAGGAATTTTATGCGTTGCTTTACATGTCATTAGTTAATACTAGCAATAACTGGATTTTATTTATCTCCCACAACATTCAAAATATGATTGCTAAAGAAAGGATGTCATGGAGATGCAATCTTTTAGCATTGTATTTCTAACAGTGCAAATGTTGTATGACTCAAAATCATTTACTTTTTTTCCTCCTTTCATAATGGTAATTGGTCTTTGCTGCCAGAACAACCTTTGCTTGTCATGGTATCTGGTAATATTATTACTGTCTTACAAGATGTCATGATAATAAAAGCCAAAAAATTGTTCTCCCAATGGCATACTTGGACTGCATAATGCTTTTCAAAATACTGTGTATCCATCCCAAATATTCTCAATGCATCTTTAATGAAAAGTTGTCATGATTATTGTAAATATTAGCAGCACTTGGTATCTGAGAGATGCTTTTAGATCATATGAAACTTATTGTGGAAAATATTGGGAAAGAACCTGAGAGAAGTTTTAAGTCCTTGTTGGGCAGGAGTTTGGTTTTTAATCTATTTTTATACTTTACTTAAACGTGCATATTCTGATTACTGAATTTTCAGTACCTTCACATAGCAGTAAAAATTATTAGAAGAGAATGATCACAAATCATTCACAGGATAGAGGCTGGAGCTTTCAGAATGGAAAGTAATTTAATGTCTTGCTCCCACAAAGAGTAAACTTCTTGCAAGCCATGCTGAAAATTCTTCCTAGATTGATATAGATTTAAACAACTCACTACTAGATTGTGAAATTGCTGTTGTATTAGTTGCTGAAGATTGATTTACCTGACTTATAATGTAGAGTTACATACCATAAAAGATATTAAAATATTGTGTGGTACAACAATAGTGAACAAAAATGCGGGTAAGTTTATTTTGTCTTTCAAATTTATTCAAATTTAACTTTGCCCACCTTTATTTAAATTCAGTTTGGAACTACTGATTTTCAGGTTAATAAATGATCAGCAAAGCTTTGATCGTAACTTGAAAAAATCACAAGTACCTGAAGCCCCGACTCATCTTCCAGGGTGCAATAAAACAACTGAAATCTCTTAATCGTATTGTTTACTTCCTTAATTTAATATTTCTCTACATATTAAAAAAATGGGAGGATTTGTTTATAAATGATCTGTTGTTGACACTCCATATCACAGAGGCTTTGTGAATGGCAGCTTTCTGAGCTGCAATTTAGTCTTTCTGATTATTTTTTATTTTCATTAGACAAGATGACTACAAAAGTATCTCTCAGAAGATAATTTAGATTGAACTCTCTAACCTTTAAGACTTTGTTCCACAGACCACAGTAAATAGGCTATTCAAATTATTATTAATTTCACTGGTCTCTGTATCTAGTTTTAAATGTTCCATTGCATCAGTTGCACAAAGAATTCCCTGCATGTAGCATGGGAAAGATGCTGACCTAATTATTTTAGAAACAAATATGTAGAAACATCTAAAAAGATTAACAAAGGAAATATTATGTCACTACCAAATTAACTACTAAAATAGCATGAAAATCACCGTATAATTATCTAGGTTTCCATAGAAACCATGTTTGATGGGTAGCCAAAAAGACTTCTGATTGGGCTTCCATACTTCTGCATGATTTCTGTTCTGCCTTTCACAAAAAACTAACCAGTTTTTCAGTAGCATAAGTCCTTATCCTACACTTTTTAAGCAGCACTCTTTAACAGCACTAATCACCTATATGCTTTTTTAAGATCTGAACTCTTGAACTTGAACATGTAAAAATACTTTAAAAAATGTATTATGACAAATACCATGCTATCAATAAAAGGAAAAAAAAAAGAAAACGGAATAAATGTATATATGGTAATATTTCTGTGATGTCACAATACAATAGTTGCATAAAAATAAGGAAAGGCATTAATCCAAGAAACAAGTTGGGGTTTTTATGACATTTTGTCATTGTAATTTTTCATTACATTTTCTCATCAAGCCTTCTCAAAGGCTTTGGCCCTTAAGTACTAATAATATGGATGTAAACAAATGATCAGCAGTGCTAGCAAAGGTGAAAAAGGTGTGGCCCACCCTGTAAATCCATATTCCAGTAGAAACAGTAAGAGTTTGATCTGAATTTGTGTTTCATTTAAATAATGTAGATTCATAACTATTTGTGGCAACACTCACTTTTCATGTGCTGCTTATACAGATTTTAGAGAAGCCACCTTAAAAATTTCTATACTTAAGAAAAGATAAACTTTGTATGCAGTATGTTTTTCTCCTACCAAAGCTGATAAAAAGGTTGTTGTTGTGTTGATGTACACCATTTTTCCCAGAAGGCAATTGTTCAGGTAAACTCTAATTGAATTTATAGATTATTTGTTTGCAAATAACAAGTGGATATTTTAAGAAATGTTTTGTTATTGACCTTCCAAAGGCTGCACAACCTTTTTATTGTTCAATCACTTTAAGCGTTATGGTAGTGCCTCAAATAGACCTCAATTCTAATTGAAGAACACTACCCATACACGCTGCCCTGATTCCAGCAAGCAAGAAGCAAGACAAAGGTTGGGTGGAAGTTGGTACAATGGATTTGGAAGGTACTACATGTGCTACCTGGCCTACTCCTAGATCTATTTTTATGCTCGGAGAGTATTGCATAGGAATATTTTAAAACATAAAATAGAGATCCTTTGCTTGAAACAAGCAAGTTCCTAACAGATCTTCTTTATTTCAGAGAAAGAAAAGCACAACCGCTACTATTTTAATACTTTGTGGGATTCTTGTAATAGTTGAATAATTTATTTTGTATTATTTACAGTTGCTTAGAACTTTCAATTAATGTTCTATAAATTTCTGGGATTTAAATTCTGCAACTCCTGTTTAGTCCGTTAGATCCTGAGACTTCATGTGCTTTACCACTTTAGAATCATTGGATTTGATCGAACTAAATGACATAATTACAGTTTAATTTTGTGTTATTTTTGAATGCGGAAAATCTCTCTAAATCATAAACTGGGATTGGGCTTAAGCACTGAGAGTGCTGTACAACAAAACATGGCATCACAGAAAAAACTGTAGACCCAAAAAAACACATTTTATTCTACATTACATAATCCACCAACACTCCTACTTAATGGTAGGCATCTTGGAGAACTGCCATTGTAGGCTCCTGATATAATCAACACAGAAGGCCAGAGAAGCAAGGACCTCCATGTGGTGATTTAGTTCCCTTCAGATCTGCATTGCCCTCTAAGGTGTCTGTCTCCACTTACTGACAATAAAGGGAACTGGAGCATTCAGATGCCTTATTTTCTCTAACATTACATGAGATTAATCCTTTTTTGTTTGGTTGGTTTTTTTCTGTAACACAGTGTTCCAAATTTGAAGGTCTTGATTTGTCTTGTGTGGACTAGATCATTGCCTGGATTTGTTTTCATCCTTACAAGCAACTTATTCATCCTCTTTCCTCCAGGTGAGATTTTTGACTATGTAATTGACATTGAGGCTACAGTATTGGCACACTACATTTATTCTGTAAGTTAGTGTGTGGAAACATCCTAATTTTCTGATGTTGAAAGCACTGAAGGGTAAAAAATGTTAACATTGACCTCAGTAAGCTTTTAATGAAGACATTAAGCAAAATTTGTGCAGGCTTCTTAGTCTTCAGTATGAAAAAAATAATTGTCCATCTCAAATAATTTGTAGCCACCTTTTTCACAAACTAATTATTCTACACTAGCGATATATGACTAACAGTGATTTAGAAAGCAAAATAAGTCTTAATAGATGATTCACTGTGTCACAGAAAGATGCCTGAAATAGTAATTTACTGTTATTTGTCTTCTTTTACAGTTTACAGAAATAATTAGTATTCCATTTGACAAACAAGTGCAAACATCCATTAGCTAAATGACACAACACATTCTTTGACTAGGTCTGTAACTTTCACTAGAACTCTATCAATAGTAACTGCTGTCATATAGGAGTACGCATCTTTTAGTATACGTATAATTGAGGCCACTGAAATATTTACAGAAAGTAAAACTATTGGATAGCCTAATCTGTCTTTGAAACCAGAAGAAAAGAGACAAAAATCCTTGTATGTAATCTGTAAACTAAAGATACATGAAGTTGGTTTTATGAATTTATAGATCTGCAAATGAGTTCTAACCCCAGATCCATAAACAACTATCATCAAAAATCAAAGAATGGAATAGAGCAAATATTTTGTTATGTGATCACTCTTTGTTCTGTAATAACGTTGAGAATTGACAACTATACAAAAATACAGAAGAAGCCTTTTCCCACTATATTGTGAGTGCAAACTGTAGCTTGAAAAATGGTATCTAAAAATTAGCTGTAAACATTAGGTTATTTTTTTAAATTTTCATCTGCAAGCTTACACCTGAGTTATAAGACATAAGTTGGAGTGCATCTACATGTGTAACTACCACTTACAAGATTCTGTTGTGCAGATGTAACCAATGGGATTGCTGATGATGCATGAGGCAGAATTTAATTAATTTTCTTTGGGTTTTCTGCTAGCTATGGTGCAAGTTATTTTGAAAATACTACTTATATGCCGATAGGAGCAAAGCTCATAAGGAAGAGCTCCTTTTATGCATTTATAATTTTTAAAAAATGTTTTCTATATATATGCCATTTTCTTGCAGCTATTGTACGTAATATAGATCCCTCAAACTGATCTTTAAAGTAAATTTCTGTTGAGAAAGATGACTAGCAGAACAAGTAAAAATGTACTGGTCTTCAACATACCAAATTTCCTCCCTCCATTTTAAATCATTAGAAGACCAGGAGGTCCAGCAAGGTTCTTCCCCAGGGTGCTGGGTGTGCTGAGGCACTTGTAAGTGACTGGGACTGAACAGTTCCTCCACATTGGAGAGAGCATAATTTCAGTTCTAGCTAGACAGACAGATGGTAGAGGCACATTCCTGCTCACTGAACTTGCACCCATAGAAAGATCAGACATAAGCATCTTCTGATATAAATATCCTCTTACTCTGTAAACACATGAGCTTTTAGAAAAGGTCCTATAATATAACTTCTGCAGCAAAACTGTATTTTCAGAATTATCGGTGGAGATATGTCATATGCTTGTACATATCCAGCTATTTTGTACTCTGTATAGAACTACAGGTTTCTGTTATTGCACAAGGAAGTAAAGAAAGCATCTCTTTTGCACCTGAGCAAAAACCTACTTTTAAATATGTTAAAGATATACCCCAAATTCTGAAAAACTGATTAAAGAGCACATCTTTTAGACATGAACTAATTGCTGGAAAGTACTTATGTTTCTGCATTTATTTGTTTTAAACTTTCTCACAGAAATGACCATCAAAAGACTAACAAAAAGTTTGAGTCTCACTTCAAGCAGTAAGAAAGCACTTTTGCTGCACCTTCTCAGTGCACCAGCCTAACTGAACTGGTTAAAAACAGAAGTAGAAAGAGAAGTCTTTCTGAGCTTTATACCATCTTGGATTTCTTATAAAATGGTGTAATTGCCATACGAAGCTATGTGCCGCTGTCCTGGTTTGAGGTAAAACAGGACCAATTTTGTTCAG
>RSEF01000008.1:3022423-3040738 GCA_003993805.1 Himantopus leucocephalus | reverse complement strand
CAACATTTAATATAAGTATTTATCTCCTGTGACCTCTGCATCTAGTCTGCATACAATCGGGAAGGATAAATGTATTTTTCTCTCTGGAATACTGCAGCAGTTGTTGAAAGGTTGTAGGGAAGAACAGTAGCTTTTTAAAGACTTAATTAATGCATGTTATTTTCTTTTTTTTAGCATAAATTTAAAATTAAAAGTGGTCTTCTAGTTTAATGCTGTACTTACGCTGAATTTCTTTTATTTAAAGCAATAGTTGGCAAAGTGGAAAACCTTTGTTGAAGCTCTCTGCTATATTCACTAGAGTGCACTAGTGATGATATCTTTTATGTGAATACGCAAAACCAGTCTCCTTTCTGCATTTTCTTGGAATCATATTTTGCCTGTTACTGGGACATGAAAAAAATAAAAATAAAAACAAATCAAACAGCATTGTGAGATCACTTGCTATTGGCCTTCAGAGTTCATGGCAAACGTGAGGCTCCTGATGACTGCAAAAAGCCAATCATCACACTCATGGGCAAAAGGGATTTACAGAATTTGCAGACTGTCACCCTAATCTCACACCCTGGAGGGTTATGGAGCAAGTCTAGGAGGAAATCACTTTCAGACATATGATAAAATCATGACTGGATACACCAGCATGACTTACCAAGGGCAAAGCGTACATAATGAACCTAACTGCCTTCTTTGATGAGATGATTGGCTCTGTGGACAGGAAAAGAGCAGCAAATGTAGTTTAACTTTTGAAAAGCTTTCAGCACAGTATCCTATAGTATCCTTATAGCCAAGACAGAGGTGGAGATAGATATAGAGAGAGAGATATATATACTTGTGAGATATTGAGGTGGGTGGAAAATTGGTTGAGTCACTAGGTCCAAAGGGTCATGATCAATGATACAAAGTGCATCTGGGAGTTAACAACTAGAGGTGGGAGATTACCTGTTAAATGGATCTGTTAGCAATCAGTTTGCTATGTATGAAATATTTAGTATTTGTTTATATTTTTATTTCCCTTTTCTACTTTAGTGTTCAGCATTCATTAGCAAATGCAGGTGCTCATACCAACTTAACATCAGACTGAGCTCAAAACTACTGAGATAAGGTAATGAATCTTAGTAGTGCATTTTCCTAACAAGTAGAACTAAATGTAACTCAATAGAAATCTAACTTTAATATGAGCAAAGAAGATAGATTATTTTTTGAATCAAAACTTGATGAAGAGATACCTAAAATAATCTCAAGAATTATGCCACCAGAAAGTTTTAAACATTACTTCTAGTATTTTATTTCCTTTATCACCAAGAAATCAAGAAACTTATTTGCCACTGCAAGAGCATACAAAAATGTAAAGACAAATTTTATTTGCTCTAAACGCTCTTCCAACTGTCTGTGAATATATCATGCAGGCTACTTTTATATGCACAAGAACATTTTGAAAATACACATCTTCAAGCAAAAAACTTTGCATGATAGATCAGCTTCATTTTCAAGATTTCCACCTATTATAAAAGAATCCTTGAATTTCTTGCATTTCTATTCCATTTCTATTGCTCAACCTAGGAAGTCGTGAAACACTCGAGTCAATGCATCCTGGCAAACTAGCAAACACACTCCTGTTTTATACTTGAACACACTCATGCTACTCTATATTCATGGCATGATGTTCCAATTCCAAACACTTGGTTTTCACAGGTGGCCTAAATATGTGGATGACATTAATTGTTCCTATTGTCAAGTCAAAATCTCTAATCTGCAAAAATACATACTTGACTTCTTGTAAGAACCACAAAAGAACATGAGTCACTTAGTTTTCTTCTGAACATACCAGAAAAGCTCTTGAGGATCGTTTCTGCCATTACAGCCTACCCAAAGACTACAATATGCACTGTAATATTGTTTTACCTGTCTTGTTCAAAAATAAAAATAAATCATTTGTAGTAACTGATCCTACAAATAAGACTGCTAAGCACAGGTGGATTATTTCAACTTACCTTATTTTAGGACCACCTTTTTCAGTTATTTACATGTGAAAGTTCAAGTGCTTCAAAATGGGTTTGAAAAACCTGTGGACTACCCCTTTAAAAATCACATCCAACATAAGTCTGACGTAGTAATTGTCTGGAAATCAGTTATTTTTTGATGAGTGCATTCTGATCACTTTCTTAACAAATCACATCAAATTTTTAAGCTGTTTTTTTCATCTATCAAATACATCTGAAGTGTAACAAAGTAAAAAAAAATTAGTAAATGCTAAGAGAAGGTCTTAGAAACGGAAAGTTGGCAGCTGTGCGTCTACCATAATGCACTGATAGATCCTAAAAGGTGTAATAGGTAGAAAGTTATAGTACAGGCAGACATGAAGGTTGTGCTTTTCTAAAACCAAACACAACTAACCTCCGAAGGAATCTAGGTCTACTGTTTTTCAGAGTGCGCCAGGTCAACACGGTTAAGTGCTCCATACTTGCAGTGCTCTTATCAGATTAAATGAGAAGATTCTCAGACCATTCTGAGATTAATCTGTACTTTGCAGAATAAGGCTTTAGATGGTATTTGATTCCACACTCATCCCCCACTGAGAAAGGGATTTGGGCACTGCAGAAAGCCAGCCACGATTAAATCTGGGTTATGCATCACTGATTAAATTTAAACAAGTCTTTTATGCACATTTACACAATGCAAAGCTTTTGATATAGTTCCAAAATAAAAATTGCTAAAACTTTGCAGCTGTAGAATTCATTTAATAAACTATAGCTCCAAGAATTGTTGCCAAATTTCCAGCTACGCTTTCAGGGTAGAATTTGATTGGATATTTAAAGAACAAAAATGGTCATGCGGCATCTGTGAGAAAGCATTAGTGACTCTGAAAATAATTATGGTTACGCTTTCTCAAAGTACTTCGGAAGAGACCCAAAAAAGTGGATCCTCAGGTATCCTAAAGTATATTTGAAGAAGATTTTAGATGTCCTAAATCTGAAAATGAGCCACAAAACCCAAGGACTAACTACTTCACATACCTCAATTTTGGCAGAAAGCTTAGTCTGGAATCCGAAGTTCTGTTCTCCCTTATGTTCTGAGACACCATGCTTTTAGCCGAGCACTTATCAGAAACACTTATCTACTTATCAGAAACCCACAATTCTCAAACACGTGGTCTCACACACAGGCTTCTATGACAGCCAGTGTAATGGAACAGCCTCTGTCTTCAGTATTCATTGACAATTGATTTGGCTGTCACCTTATCCTCATCAGCAAGCCTCTTCCTCTGAATCCTTGTTTAATAAGTGCTTACAATGCCCTGTTTTTTCAACCACACAAAATAAAAGTTCCAAAGCATTGAGGCCTTGGCCACACCAGACTTTCTAGGGTTTGCCTGCAACTCTACTACGCTATAATGAAATATACAAAAGGGAGAATGCACTTAGGCAAAGCACAGGATTGTTTTCCTTAAAAACTACCAGACTATCCTATTATGTATTGAATTCAAGCTCTTCCGTTTCACGGCTTCACATAAGAACCTACTCAAAAATATGCTCTTCAGTGATTGAAACAAGCTTCTAAGCACACCTTAAAAAAAACAGAAAATGAACCTCTTCCATCTTGTCCCCAGTAAGCTATTGTCTACCCTAGTGATACCTACAATATGTACCTACTAAATTTTTGAAGTCTTTAATCTTCTAATATCTCAGCAGGCCTGAAAATTTAATTTTGGAAATGAACAGAGAAACTCACTTCTGGAAAGTTACATTCAGCATTTCAGTGCCCAGCTTATGCCTAAAGTTGATAAAGGTTCACATATTACTTCTTTACCGAGGATCAGACAAATGCAGTTTTCCTCAAAAAGTGAAAAAAAACAACCCAAACTTTTTATGCAATAGTGTAGTTTTTGCAGTAAACTTTGGTAAGAAAGACCAAAGTGCCTATTCTACTTTTTGCCCGAGGTTGCTTAAATTCCTGTCTCCAAAGCGAGGACTCTGACCAAATGTCTTAGGGCTAATTTAACATGGGAGGCAAAGAAAGTCTTTCTCTAGTCTTCATTCTGAAACTGTGCTAGAAAGAAAATATTTCAGGAGGTACTGAAATATATAAAAACTAAGCACAAGAGAGAAAGAGATCATAGGATGATCACTTAAGGTTTACAAAATTGCACACCTTATTTTTAGATCTGCATTACATTGAGACATGATCATAATAGCTCTTTAAGGCCAAACTCAACAAGAGCTCTGCATTAGACTGATGAGCTGATTTTGAAATTCAGGGCATAAAGCATGTCGCAGTAAATACTTTGGGATGCTTCTGGACCTCACTGCCAATACAAAGTCACACCTCACTGTGTGACCAGTATTTAATATGTGTTAGCAAAATGGTGAACACTCAGGCTGTACTCTGAAATAGTAATACTTAGCAGGAAAAAAAAAAAGTCTTACCACAAAAAATTAACACTCGACACAGTGATAAGTAATGCATAAATCACAAAAGCACTAAGGCCACTTACATGAAACGATCACTGACTACATTTCCCAAAGAAATACCTCCCAGGGCCATAATTAGGTGCACTATGAGGACAGCCTAAGTCTTCCTCTGAAGTGCCCAGTATTGCTTATGGACTAGAGACAGGATGGCAGTCATGACTGACTTTTATTCTGCAGCATAATTCTTAGGAACTGGATATGGAACCCTCCAGAGATGATGTGGGAGGTACCCAGTAATATGTAGGCATCAAATAACCTATAATACAATTTAGTAAATATCATTTGCAATACATTTTACACGATGTAAACAAAACTAAATTAAAATACAATATAACAAGCAGAGTAAGCTCATTTGGTAAACAAGATCCTTCAAAAGACAGCATTTGCAGTGCTCAGATAGAGCAGACCAATTTGAAGCAGATAAGTAAGGACTATTATCAAAGGGATAATAACCATCTCATACTTATGCATGCAGCATAATGAACAGAAAAGCACAATAAGGCAGATATGTTAGATTAGCATAATTTTATTCCACTATTCAAATGTGTAAGTTGGAAATGGGTTTTGTTTCAATTACTGCTTTTCTCCATGGGTTTTAAACATTTTATTCAATATCCAGACTCTGTTTTATTTTGGTTTTAGCCCATTATCTGCAATTACCATCTACCTTGCCTCTGTTTTACCAATGGATACAGCTTTTCAATCTCTCCCAACAGTCTTAAGCCCACAATAGGTCACTACTTACATTATCTAGTAATATCTTCATGATATTTCAGATAGAATTTGTAAAGTGTTCCTCCCATTTCGTTATTTGGTTATATATTTAACTTCTTCCTTTGGCTAAACGTTCCCTCTGTCAGAAATACAGTATTTGAAGCCTCTAAAAACTTTTCAGAACATTTTACATGTGTTAGACATGTCTCGTTTAACAATTTACATCTGTTGTATTAAGTAATTACATTTTAATTTAACAGTACTGGTCAAAAAGTAATTACTGTATGTGAATGTCTAACCTACTGTATATGAAAAACTACTATATTTAATTCATTTACTTGTATTCAACAACTTGCTCCTAAGGGAAAGTAATCCCCCAGAGATGAGTAGTTTAAATTTTAACCAAAAGAGAAGATAGCAGTTCCTTTAGGGAACCGTTCCAATGGTTAATCACCATTACTATTATTGAAAACAAATACATAGAAGTCATATGTATGGCTTTTTGTTTTATTTCATGTACTGACAACTGTGCCATTTTCTTTTAGACATACTTATATGGTATTTTTCCTACCTCTTACTCTGGTGCTGAAGAAAACAAAAGATAGATTGTGTCCAAAAGGTAAGTCTCACCTAAGGCACTCTAACTACCTAGAAAATAATTCCAGAGGGTACTTTTTCAGACTGCTCAATTTTTTCTGTACCTTTCCTCAAGCACACCAGAACTAGACATATTGCTCCATTAAAAGTCTAACTGGTGTCATCTACAGAAATAAAATTACTTCTACAGGCTTTTGCACTCATCTGTTTTTACATTTAAGGCTGAGACTATCCGTTTTTGCTGTGATAGTGCTCTGAGGCTTTACCTTTAGAACATCAACATTTCATTCTGCTGGAGCCTCTTGCACCCCCAACATTAGAAGCACGCAAGGCAGATTTCCATTTTTAGCTTAGTTTGAACCCAAATATAAACACAATCTTTATAATTTTTCTAGGTAATTGTTTAATAAAACCAGCATTATCATTACTAGTAGGAGGTCACAGGCTTTATGTTAACTATGCCTTCTGCTAACTGCAGGAGACCCCAGTTCTGGCCTGATAGGCTGGTTACCAACTTATGATAAGAACTTGCGTGAGTTGGAGTTAGGTACCAAGTGTCTCTTGTTGTGATGTGCAGTTTAAGAGTGAGGTAGCAATAAAATATATGCACATGTTGAAAATTCCCAGAATTAAACACCATTCACTGTTAGTCAATTACTGATCATTAAAGAAGTGCAATCACAAAACCTTGAAAAAAAACTCCTTTTGTTTTAAAAAGAAAATTAAATTGTAGCTATCAAGAAGCAATTCTACAGGTTAAAGATCTTTTATATCAGAACACAAAATTTTTACTGACTGTATTTAACAGACAGTTGATCTACTGTGATGTGTATTTATTCAGATAAGCTACATTTTATTTTATATATATATTTTTATATATATATTTTTATATATTTTATATATATTTTATTGTAACCTGTTTATTACAGAGTTGCAATAAGGAGGCCAGGGAATCAGGAGTGTAGGATTATTGTAAGTATTTGAGTCTGATAATATAGGGTGCTCTGGGAAACTAACAGGACTATAAGAAGAAACAATAGCCCTCATTGTATCCTTGGGACGGGAATCAGTGCAACTACTGTCTGTGTACCTTCCAGAATAGACTGAGAGTTACTGCAGTATATGGATAATAAACAAAGGTACAAAAAAATGAATAAATTAATGTAATACATTAAATAATTCCCCGTTACCTTTCAGCTGAAAGGCTATCTGAATAAGATGTTCAGTCCTGCTAATATAATTACTTATTGGAATCACTTCCAATAAAACAAAATAACTACTCAGCCAGGGAGTAATAAAACTATTAAACTAATAAACTGAAAAGCAAACAAAACTACAATTATTCTGATCATACTTTAGCATATTTCCCCAGATTACAATGTTATACTTGCATCTAAAGTAATGCCCTCAAAAGGGTTTCCTCACAGGTAGCAAGATGTAATCATGTCTGCACTATTTCTCAAGGCAGTCAAGAAGATAATGGTAATAAGAACAGGAATAGTCATTTATTTACCATGCTAAATAAGATTTCCTGAGCTTGAGGTTTCAGTTTCACAACATGCAGTTACATGGATTCTTGTCAGGTTACTATTAGTTTGGTTTGGGACAGCTTGCAGTCATTGCAACTTCTTTCTATGAAAACAAAGTCATTCTTCATTGTGTATATTTGCTTCTGCTCCATATCACAACTTGATATGCTGTCAGGTGGCACTTTTTCCATACTGTAAGTCAATTAATTTTCTTTAGCTCAAAACCAGCCCTTCCCTAAAAGGTCTGATCCAGAAACATAAGAACATTGAAATATGGAAAGCATACATCATTGCTCAATGTGGTATTGATCCGTTAATATATTGAGACTTGTTTAAGGACGTTTTTTTGCTCAAAACCAAGGAAATAGTTTTGCTGAAAATCAATCAATTGAAACCCAAAATATCAAACAGCCTCCTCTCTATGTGCTTGTTTATATGTATATAAAGGTATCTGTTCAATACTCTGATTTCCAGAAATTAAATGCAACGAAATAATCCACAAAAAGTATGGAACACAGTCTGGTAATCAAAAGACTTAAAGATTTTATTAAGGTTAAAGAGATCCAAGGATTCAATTGTGTCTTTTTATACCATCTGCCATTGTGTCAGAGCAAAGCCGGATTCCGCACGACTCAGAAACCCCATTACACTACAAGAGGGAAGTATATTGAGTCCTAATACCAATGAAGAATCCAGCTGATGGAAAAAGACTCCCCTATTGATCTCCCAGATATGCTTGCAGAATAAGACAGAGCAAAGCACAGTACCCTTTTATACTTATACTGTCATTTCACCAGCATTTTTGTGCAGCTAAGCACTTGACTTAAGAGGTCTTAGCTAGGTCCCTGTAAACAACACATACATGCTGTATCTATAAATATATGGCAGTCACCCATTTGTTCACTTCCCCAAGTAAAGTGGCCGAGTAAAGGATAAGGGTACAATGGGTTTCATGAGACATGGGAAAAAACTTCAAAATATAATATGAAATACGTATAAACATATTAAATATAAATGTGCACAAACATAGAGCAGTGCATAATTTAATAACAGAAATTTAAATTTTAATTAGAGCCACAATAAAGCATCTATTTACAGACCTCTAAATAGAAAATCATGCAACAATTATGAAAATACTGCTGTGAACCACTTTGAAAAATGCCACTCCTGCTACAACTTTGGCATTGTTAGTTAAATAGCACAGCAATGTTTTTGCTGACACTACCAACGCCATGTATTCTGGATTTATTTCTATTTGAAGAAGGCCTGCAATACAATTCTACAGCAAAAACCTAAAGCCACAAGGGATCACTTTTTTCCCCCCACCCCTTTTAATCAGTGCTTGATTATACATACTGAATTCCTGTCCTCTGTCATAAGCGCTAGTAATTCTACAATTAATTTAACAGTGCACGATCTAATTAATTTTCCCCCCATCCCCATAATCAATACTTTTACTTTCTTGACAAACCTTAAAGCCACAGGAATGACACCATTTAAGAACCTAAACCTACAATCTTCTTCCGGAAATAAAGATTACTAATCTTAATAGTCATACTGAAGTCAGTTGACTTCCACACAAATTTTAAAACATTGGCTTTCCTGTGGAGTAGTTGTTGAAGAAAACCTGTTTTGGTTAACTAAAATAGAAGTCTAGATCAACTGGATTTTTTTTCCTGGGAGCGATCACTTCAGTCGTTTAGAGTTGGGTTCAATAATTCACCTTTCTAGAAACTGAAGCTTTAAAACCTTTACCTGCAATGACAAGTCATCCTGTGGGAATTCATGGCAGTACTTTGCATCAGTGAGTATGACTGAACTCAACTTCAACTCTGAAACAAATCAAGTCAGTATTCCAACAGCGTCATAATCATTTAGCAAATTTTATACATATATTTCAGTACTGGAAGTCAGAATATAGCCAGATAGAGTATGATTACGGGCATTACAATTAAATGCAACAGAGAAACAACCCTCCATCTTGTACCATGTACTGATTCTATTATCTAGATTCTGCATCTATTATACATGCAGACTTGTAAGAATATTTTTAAATTACCTTCGACAGAAAATATTATACATTTCCAAATGTACGTTTACTAATATGTCCCTACACTAGTAATCAGCAAGGAAAACAATAGCACAAGATTAAAATGCTTTTGAAGTTATTAAAATATACACTAACATATTGGATGCTGCTGTTGATGATTAAAGAAGTGTGTACCTTTTACATGATGCATGGAAAAGACATTCACAGTTTGCATAAAGAAAATACCTGTCATTTTGTAACAGCATGGACAGCTAGATGTTTAACTGGAAGTGAATCCCAGACATTTTATTGGTAAATATTGGCGTAGCTCTATTAAGCTCAGTGGTTCCAAATTAATCGATTTAGAATGAGATTATGACCTAGGGTATATTATGATATTTATGAAGATCAGAGAAGTAAAACATAAATACAGAATCTTGCTTGAAAGATAATTATACTTTTTTAGTGCTTTAAAGAAATAAATTTGACTGATCTCTCTAATCTCAGGTCTAAATCTTTCCTGTTCTGTCAGATAGCCCATATACAGTCATATGATCCTCTGACATTAAATCTCTTAAATCCAGTGATGCATTACATTTCCTAAACTTTCCCCCTCAGAAGTGTACAAAAGACACTTGGCTGGCGCTGGTCCGCCTCACATGATCTTTGGACGCCCAGTAGCATGCCTGCCCTGGCACACAATCTGGCTTAATTATCACCTTTTCACAGTATAACTTAAAGGGGAAGTAATATTCTCTTAAAAATAATGTTTGCTGCAAGTTCCTTGATATTGGAAATCTTAAACGTGTTTGCAAAATGTTTATAGATGTCTATGCTTCTTCTGCTTTAATGATGCAAATTTACACATTCACATCAAAATATCAGTTTCATGTTAAAAGGGTAACATTTTTACTGACCGGATCATGCTGAAACCAACAGAGGTAGCTTCTAACTTTTTAACTTATCACAATAATCCCTCTAAGATATTCCCATTGACAGGTTTCTTGGTGGGGTATCTAAATTAACTTACTTATTTTAGTCCTTTGCTTTCAAAAATAACTTAAAGTCTGCAGTCACCAAAAGGTTCTTGAAGGGTTTTTTTCCCCCCCTCTACAACTATTTAACTATATTGGTTTTCTTTGCAAAGCTGGACAATTATTTAATCTTTAGGTTAGCTGCCAGTTTAGGTGCCACGTAGAAGACTTGTATCAAAGTCTAGATCTGCTGATAAATTGTTGACATACATGGTGTCTTATTAGTTTCAAATATATTTTGCTTATATTAAACTAGAAACAATGGTCACTAGTAGCACTCATCCTTGTTTCAGCAGAATCTGTGGCAGTTCATACAAGGCTGTGTTTAATTATGCATGCTGTCCTTTATTTTAAAGTCTTGATAATGAAATTTACATGCGTTGGTATACTGCAAGATATACTCGCAAGAGAGCCTTATCAGTGGTTTCTTAACATTCAGGAAATGTATATCTTTTACTTCTACTGATTTAGGAGGGCTGCATCTTTTATACGAAAGACCACTTGTTTCAGCAGTCATCCAGGAAATTCAATACTGCAGGAAATTTAAGTCCGCAATCTCCTTCCCTAATTAAAAAAAACCCCAAAACTATAAACCATCTTGAGAGTGTCCAGCAGTCCTTCTGTGAAGGCCACACAGTGAAGCGGATGAAAGGAGAACGAGGAGAGACTATGACTCCAGCTAAGTAGACAGGGCATTTAAGGAGGTGTGAACTTCAGCTCTTGACTTTGCTCTTAATATTATTTCTGATTTTATAAAATAAGCATCAGGATAAAATGTAGAACATGGCTCTGTAGTCTCTGTAAACAGATACACAATCACACTGATAGTTCCAGAGTCAAAAGGAATTTTAAGGTAAAAAAAAAAATTACATGATTGAATCCCTACTTCATGAAAGTATTCTGGATTCTATAAAATGAAGAATACCATCTACTGCTCATTGATGTTCTCTGTTCAACAAGTGACTCAAACATCTGTTTCCTGTTAATCACCTGCTTAAGTATCAAAACCAATTGAGGCCTGAACTGTCACAATAACTGTCATGTTTCTCATACAAATCTGTGCTGAGCAACCTGAAATACGGCTTCTTGCAGAAGCTGAGGTCTGTTCTTGGCAACAGACAAGATATAAGGGGATACGAAATGGAATCGGGACACGGAATATGCGTATAAGACATATGACATGAATAACTTACTCAAACCCCATGCCAACAAAGTACATCATTCACTCAAATTAAAAAAATCTTTAAGGTCTTAGGAAAGAGTTCAGTTTAGCCACCATAAAAAAAAAATCAGTAATTTCTTGAATCCAATTATTTTGACCAGATTACTCATAGATAGATGTTTCTAATTAATGTGAAAATCCCGTTGTAAAAAAGATGCATAATAACAAAAGATTCAAGAAATACTCTGTAGACAATTCTTGAAACAAAAGGTGAATGTTACATGACCTGGATCACTAACTAGAAATAACTTTTTCCATTGCACAACAAAAATTCTGTAAGTACTATGCTCTTAATTTAGTAGTTTGTTTAGGTATCTTAAGATAGATGATGATGATCATAGGTAAAAAAAAATGCATGTTAGTGCACTTGCATACACTCATTTTCTCTGTGGCTGGACACAGTAATATCTTCTGCTGTGCATATCACTACCATGAAAGTACCTAATCATTATCAGAGGCAGTTGCAGTGAAGTATAAAAATGAATCTTGCCACAGAAATGATTATTAGAGATTTTAAGGAGCTGGAAGAAATATAAATGCCAGCACAAAGTCAGTGAAAAGTCAATATTTCTTTATGTAATACGAAGATTTTACAAATGTTTCCTAAATAAGAAATATCCCATTTCTGTAAAATGGTGCTTCCCTTCTGAGACACAAATTCTTTCAGCCTTCAAATGTTCTCTTCCTTATCTACTTCTGACTAATTAACATTGAGAGCTTTGGCTTTGTAGTATATTTTCCCTGCATGTTGTTAAATTGGTCAAGTAATAAGATATGACAATGCAAGTCAGGTAGTTACGAGATAATCATTTTGCCTCTCCAAGAAAAGGGATGAGAATGAGGTAAAGCCAAGTGTCCTTCATGCTAATGGATATAATTACTTAACAGTAACTACTGTCTATGGAACTTCACATTCTTTTAACAAATCTTGTGTTGCATGGAAGATCTATCGATAGTCATACTATATGCCAAGGTGTATATATACACAGTCTCTGTATGTGTGTACAACTACACATTTTTCACTGCCTATACACTTGCACCTCTATTACACTAATCTTTAGGAGTGACCTGACTATTGAACAGTAAAATAAATGATTTTGGTTAAAATATAGAAATGAAAAGCTAAATATTAAGGTAACATTCTGAAATACTAAGCATCTCAATAAATTGTTGAACAGTAATCCTCAGACTTTTTTTCTCATTTCCCAATTCA
The DNA here is from genome assembly GCA_003993805.1 of Himantopus leucocephalus. Taxonomy (NCBI): domain Eukaryota; kingdom Metazoa; phylum Chordata; class Aves; order Charadriiformes; family Recurvirostridae; genus Himantopus; species Himantopus leucocephalus. The sequence goes on along the minus strand of RSEF01000008.1, from coordinate 3,027,934 downwards.
TGTTAAAAGCTCAAAAGCTAAAGACTACTGATATACATATCGGCAGAACATGTGCGAGCTGATGACTTCTGCTGTAAATAACTAAATGCAAAGTGGAAAAAGCGTGACTGAAAATATCATGAAACTTGAGTGTTGTGAAAACTAAGAGCCAGTGATTAAAATATAAAGGTTGAAGGTTTAAATGAGGAGGTTCTCACTGATGGAAAAAGCAAATAACATTTTTAATGATTTGCTTACAGATGGACCTCAGAAACCACAGAGTTTAAAAATCCATTAAAATAGTCATTTATTCAGTCTTTGTTCAGAGTATTCCCTGAAGCCTCCTGAATTGTCCTTTGCAAAAGATTTTTCACAAATCTAGTGGAAAGTTCAAGCTAGAAGAAAAGGGGTTTAGGGCTAGGCACAAAAATCTCTGCAAATAGTTAAAAGGTCTGTGACACGTCCCACAGAATTCTTAATGCCTTTCTCTAGCCTGGGGAGAAGAACTCACCCCTCTTAAGTTTCAAGCAGGGACCTGTGATAATAGCTCAAGTTTTCTATTTTGAAATAGATGAACAAGCTGACTGTATTTTTTCGAGAGCATTAGTTTGATCAAAAATATGTTCTTGGACCATATTATAGTTTACCTGCTACTGGGATTAAATAATTTGTCCTCATATCCTTCTACTGAAATTCACTTCTCTGTAAGATTCAATTCAATCATTGTTATTCGCAGTTCTTCTGGAATACATGAATTCTCAGAAATTAACATTAATGAGCCTCTGATTTTCTGGGCAATGACCTCTCTTAGAATCACCACTTGCAAAACAGAACCCAAGTTCTGCTCAATTTTTAAGTGGGGATTAGAAGAAGGAATTTATGACCAAATATTTATTATAAATGCTGTACCTAACATTTGAACAGAAGCAATACAAGCACAAGCAACTCCCTGCTTCATAATCAGCATAAGAACCTGTTTCTTTCCTCTTGCTCAAGTTCTGCTTAAAATTAATCATTCATTAGGATCACCTTTCCATGCTCCTTCATTGACTATAATACTTTTTTTGCGACTTTAGATAAAGCAGGTTCCAAAGGGACAAATACCTACAAGTCAAACACTTTGCTTGATTTGTGTATCCAGAGCAAGAATCATAGCTCATGCTGAGCTTGTGCTCTAAATTACAGTATATCTATGGCTGTTTAAAAGCCTTCTAGAGTTCATTGATGCCTCTTGGTCCACCTGTCAAATACAAAATGGTGTATACAGAACGGAGTTATGGTTTCAACGTTTCCATTTTATCCAGACTTGAAACAGTTTCAGTTTTTGAGTAGTTTGCTTTTTTTCTTCAAATACTTTGCGTCTAGAGGAGGATGAATAGTGAGACAGAGAGATGAGGAAGACAATGCAAGTATACAGAATAGGCGCTTTTAAAATAATGTAAAATGAAATTTGATTATAAAACTTGCAAATGATCTTTCATATCTATTTCCAATATTTTTCTAATAGTCAATCTACCTTTTATTTTAATAACATTTAATATAGTAACAGCTGGATGTTTATTTTCATTAATGCAGGTTTGTATGCGTATGGATCACCCGTATGTTTAACCACTAATCTGCAATAGATAAATCTGTTTATTTTTTATTTTATTTATGCTAAAATACAGTATATTACTTGACTAATAGTAATAAGGTAGTTATGCAGAGCGTATAAAGTTTACTATCATAAAACATCACTTACAGTTTATCTACATTTATTCACTACACTTATCTTTCTAAAAGGATAATTCCATGTAACTAAAATAGCAATAGCACATCACATTATGGCTCCCGCAGTCTAACCTGTCAATCATAGAAAAGGCAATACAAGCCTTCAAAAATAGTCTTCCAACCCCAGCAAGTTCCAAAATTTACCTCCCTCATCTCCTTTTCCTAAACACATTTTATTTTGGAGCAACAGAATTGTCTTGGGCAGTCAAGTACAGAAATGCAACGCAGTTACTTCTAGCTCTGCAGACTTTAGCATTTCACCACCCTGCATTTTACCTTGAGGTTGGTATTTAATATGTATAATCCCAATGCAGTGATTCCTCTACTGCTGTATTCTAAGAATCCCATCTTTATGAATAGTAAATCTACTGCAGATATGTAAAGCACCCTACCTCTGCCTCTCATATTCACAGTTTTCAGAATGTTAACCCATTTATTCCTTCATTTAACTGAACTAGAAAGGGGGGTTGTGTTGGGTTTTTTGTTTGTTTGGGATTTTATTTGTTTTTTAATATATAAGATAGCAAGGATTCTACATTTTAAACTCTGCAGCCACTCGTATTTAATACTCTAACTTACTTTAATTATGCGATTGTGCTATTAGACACATTTTTCTATAAACACATCTGTATTTTGCCCAATAGGCCTACATCAGTGATTTACTTTAAACCAGTATTTACATGCTGAAATCGGGTACCACAATCCCTTGTTCCTTGTACCATACCACTCTCAGGGGAGAAAAGCTGTACAGTTGCTGTTGCATATAAAAAAAAAATTTTTCTTGGCAGGGCAGTTCTCTGCATTTGGCATAAGTTTAGTATCTCCTATGCATAATCACACAGTAGCAATAGATTGAGAAAGCAGCCTACGTATTCCTTGCCAGCTACAGTTTTACCTAGTCAAATATACAATGAAAAGAATTTAGCAGGCACAAAACTGCAAAAAGATAGTGAAGACAGAGTAGCACTAAGGTGCGAGCACAGATATGGCTGGACTTTGAATTGGACAAAGCAGGCAGTTGCCTAGGACAGAGGACAAGCACAGGAACAGGACAGGACCTGCCCTACCACCTTCCATACCCCTCTCAGAATCCACTGTGCCATCACAAAATTAATTTTTCCCTTCGGTCCAGGCAACTGGTCTCCTCGCTTCTTAAGCCTATTTTAGATTGTTATGTACAACACATCTGAGACAAGTCTCATAGTTCTGCCAGGTATGAGTTCTCCATGTACAGGGTCTTCCTACTTTGGAGTTTATAGGAGGTTAAATTCTTTCAGTGGCGTACAATTAACTGCAAATAATTGATTCCCTTTGCCTTGCATAAGAAGAGCTATATGAAGAAACTACAAGTTCAATAAGTCAGCAAGAGCCTCAATTTGCTTTTGATTTATTTTCACTGTTTACGCTGTGCTTAAGAGATTGTTGTTGGAGAGAGAGACAGTAAAAACTCCTTCTGGTAAACAATTTAGCTTAAGAATTAAAATTAGAGATAAATAATGATCCAATTTTATTGAGACTGAACGCAACTGAGAAGAATGCAAATTGAAGCATCTTGATGGCAAATTAAGTTGTTTCATTATCTTTCATAAATTGCTTTGGGAGGATTCACTGTTGGCTAATCAGTATAAAACTGAAGACCGAGTTACATTTTTTTTTTCTTCCCCAGGAGTTTGACTCTTTGAGGTCAAAGGGAGTCTCTCAAAGTGACTCTTCACAGAGCTTAGCCTGGGCCCTTGAGAGTTACTAGAAGCAACCATAGTTCTCATGCTAGCTGCACTAAAAAGTATGTCAAAAAACATAGAAAAATTGATAAACTTTCGAATCCATTTCATGGTCATTTCAATTAACGTCCTTTTCTCTCAAAGGTCTTCACAAAGCAAACCGTTTCCATGACGTCTATTGTTTGCGAAACGATATGCATGTACCATACCAGTAAAAGTTTGAGTGAACATATGTTCAAGGAAAAATTGTACAAAAAAAAAAAAATCACAGAATAATTCATGCTGAAAGAGACTCTTGAAGGTCATCTGGCCAAATATCCTGCTCATAGTATCACTTTTCAGAGAAAAAAAATACAAACAGCATGTATTTATATTAAAAGTGTACCTTTGTATGAAATGTAGACAAGAAGCAACTCCACAGAGTCAAATTACAAGTATTAGTGTAACAATTAGTACCGTACTGATGCTATTACTCTATTATCATTATTAACAGAGATAGGTGTGGGGGTAGACAGTGATTTCTAGTCTGATTTCTATTCTACGACAGATGCACATTATAGTCATACCAATAAAGGCTCCTGCCCCTCCAGCCCCAGTTTAAACCAGCACACCACTGACCCACAGTAATGGGAACCAGACACTCCTGACCCACCCTGAACCTCTGGGTCCTGGCTGGTGGCCCAGGCCTGCTCATGGTGCTTCCATCACCGGCTCAGACATCTGCCGTGTCAGGCGCCTGGGTTTGGGTGTTCTATCTTAGGTGGCTGGCACATGCCCATGGCCTTGTCAGTCACATTAGCCCCAGACTAGTCTCTGATTTTCTGCCTATCTACACCCAGCCAGAAGTCCGGTTGCTGCTGTATTTTGAATTCCTGCCCCGAATGCGTTACAAAGGATGCAAAGTTGTTACAGGTTCACCTGTGCTGCTTTACCACATTTATCTAAAACATTACAGCAAGACAGATGTAGGCCAGAGCTTTCAGGTAAGCCTCCATTGTAACAATTACCTGTGCTTTGCTTGTTTTCCCAGCTCAGTTAAGAGCTGGACAGACGAAGACAAGGTTTCATTGCTCTGAGCAGTGCTGGCAGGTAGGAGTCACCTTGTGACAGCATTCAAAAAGATGGTCTCCCCTCTTCCTGCATTTCGGAAACGTAGTTTTGTAAAATGAAGGTCTACCTGTGATTTTGTTCCATTTGCTGTGTGTCCAAACATACCTTCAGATGGCTTGATTTAGGGGAAGTAGCAAAGTAACTGTGGTAACTGCCTGCCACAATTGTATACAGTTGTGTACACCCAACAACAATAAGAGCAGCCAGTCTACAACTGCTGAGAGGAATAAGATGGCCCACAGGTAGCATGTAAATACTTAACACCCATCTGAACACATTGGAATGGATCAGCAGCCACCATGTAACACTCATCTGGAAGACCCAGAACTGCTTCTGGCGCTTCGGACCAAACTGGTTTTGGCCCACAAAAGTGTATGTGAACTCCAGTAATGCACAATGGAGATGAGATGCTTGCTTCATTTCTGGCTTCCCTTGCCAAGCAGGTCTCAAATCTGGTCTCTCTGCCTCAGAGATCAAGCGTTATCAGAGACTGATGCAATCAGAGTCATCATACAGCATCAGAGTCATGGTACCATATTTCTTTGGGACTGCTCAGAAGCCCAGGAGAATATTCCAGCTGCACGTAAAGTAACAGAACTAACACTTCATGTGCGTTGGTCCAGTGCTTCCATATGTAAAATAAATTCTCCAGATTCAAAGAAGCTATTTTTAAATAAGACACGGAATATCGAAGTATGTCCAGAGTATGTTTTTCTAAACCATTCCATGCATACTGGGGAGTCACAGTTGCTTATTTCTGATCTCACAGTTTGCCACTTTCCATAATTAAAATCTCACAGGCTTTGGCTTTCGTCTTAGCAGTTCCACTGAAGTGGATCTCATTACAATTTGTATCCTAACCCCAGGATGCTGCGAAGATTTAGTGTGTGTGGAATACTGACATAACCTGTGCTGAAATCCACGCTGCTTT
>RSEF01000008.1:2983266-3017983 GCA_003993805.1 Himantopus leucocephalus | reverse complement strand
TAACATCCAAGGGGAGAAGATGAAATGTACAGGGCTGCAGACCTAAGCTTTGACTCACATACCAAGTAGCAAGCACGTATACCTCTTTGTGAATCTACAATTAATGATTTAGAAATTGATGTCTCAAGTTTCAAGCTGGAGAACTTAGCAGCCCAAATCCCACTTACCTGAAAAGAAAATTAGGATCCTAGGAGATGGAGTTTCTTGAAAATGGTACTTACATGTGTAAGTTGCCTTATATTTGCATAGTACTCCACCTGCATGATAATTTACCTTGAGGTAAATTTGTTGTCTAGACATAAGACTAGAAAAGAGATGTAAAGGTGATGACTTAGAAGCCTTGAGAACTGACAGTATTTAAGGAATTAGTTTTTTTTTAACTAAAGTGTATGTTTCCTAAACTTAGGTTTCTTTAAAATTTATTCAGAATTAAAAATCACTGCTGGAGGACATTGAATCTATTCTATCAGTGCTAACTTGCGTAAAACATATAATAAATTGTGAGTGCCTAGGTATTTATTTAGAANATAGTACTCCACCTGCATGATAATTTACCTTGAAGTAAATTTGTTGTCTAGACATGACACTAGAAAAGAGATGTAAAGGTGATGACTTAGAAGCCTTGAGAACTGACATTATTTAAGGAATTAGTTTTTTTTTTAACTAAAGTGTATGTTTCCTAAACTTAGATTTCTTTAAAATTTATTCAGAATTAAAAATCACGGCTGGAGGACATTGAATCTATTCTATCAGTGCTAACTTGCATAAAACATATAATAAATTGTGAGTGCCTAGGTATTTATTTAGAATTATTTTTGTTGTAGCCTTTCTTAGCATGACATCAAGAAATGAAATAGAATGCAGGCACATACGTAGCATTTCAACAGGCAATGCTATTGGCTATAAAGGAGGATAAAATTAAATGTTGTGATTTTGTATTAAGCTTTACCATCACTTCAAGTGAAGGACACACACTTATTCAGCAGTTCAGGAATTCAGCCATAAACTAGGAGATGGGTAATCAAAGTTCAGTCAGCACTCTGTATGATAAAGGAAAAAGTTAAAAAGTATTCTCGGTGTTATTTAAGACTGCTATTTGTACCTTGCCTTTCCCTTTCAAAGCTCAGTAGCTTCGCAGCATCTGGAGTAGTGGCAATATAGACTACCCTACTATGAAATAAGTAAATCATAAGGGAATTTTTCACTGCATATGGTTTGCAGAGGAAATTGTCTCAGTCAATGGCCCACAGTTTATTTCAGAAGAATTTGACATGTTGTTAGGTCTAAATGCAGTGAAGTATGGCAAAGATGCTTCATTTCATGAAGCATCAAATGGAGCAGTGGAACATTTTTTCTCAAACCATTAACCAGACAACCTCACTAACAATACGTTATCAGAAAACTGGAGTCTGTTTGGTTCTTTTTTTTGGTACAAAAAATCCTCAGTGTGTCACAACAAAGGAAACAGTTAGTTAGTAGTTTTTAAATAGACTGAGAAATCCTGAGGCTTGTGCTGTTACCTTAATGCAATGCTTGTGGCCCGTTACAAGCTGTGGTAACACTGAATTTACTGAGTTACCAGGCTTCGTAGGGTTAGGAGCCTTCTCGTTAAAGCTCAGCCTTTTGTGGAGTCCATGACAAAATTCTCACTTGCACAGAGGAGAAGGGGTGGTTTTCTTCCCTTTCTTCACTGCAGCAGGTTAGAAAATGCTCAAGAATTTGAAATTCTGAGTAAAGCAAAGAGGAAGCTGAGCTTGAGAGCAACAATTATAACGAGCAATGTGTCAGACAAGTCATTTCTTACAAGGCTCTGAAGAGTTTGTTTTTCTGCTTTTTCATTCTCACCTGGGAATGTGCATGGCATTGCTGTTAACAGCTATCACAAAGACTAAAATGAATAAGGAATAATGATTATAATTTATATTGAGAACAATAGGGTTTTGGTGTTCTATAGGGACAAATGGCTCAACTGACAATCAAGGTATCAATACTTGACTTACTTCTCTACCACTGATTTATTATATGGCTATTTCTATTAACCATACAATAAATATTTTGAGCTTTTCTCTTATTCTTGGTAGTATCTAATCAGATTGAATGGCAGCTAAGATTGGTTCTTACTGTGTGCATACATGGTGCAGAGTACCATGGCATCACAAAGAGCCCCCAATAATACAGTAAATAACAAAATAAAGATTAATACCGTAAGCTGTCCAAACATGCATGCAAGTTGTGAGGAAATTTTAATCAACCCACTTAGGGCTTTTTGAATTATATATTTGCTTGGCAAAAAATCTGGAGTGAGTCTAGTAGACCTGAGGAACTAGTTAAACTTCTGAAAATGGGAAAATAAGCCTCACAATGTGAACTATAATCAACAGCTAATAAATCTTTCAGAGCTACAATTTAAAATGTGAAGGGTTATGTGATTTCCAGGCCTTCCAGTGCTTTTTAATCTCCTCCTTTTGTTATTTTCTTTTTTGGGGGTTTTACTTTACTTGCGATTGGATTTTTCACTGTATTTTGGAATTGCTTATGACCTGCATGACTCAGCAGTAAAAGAAAAACATCTGATGATCAATTTTAGAACACTGCAGGTGGGAAATTCTCATCTGGTCTAGTTTGTCATAACTATATTGACATGAACATATCAGAGCATTTATACTGAAACCTACCCCCTGTGTTTCATAGGTAATATTTTCCTGCGTATGAAGGGGTAGATTTACGGAGGGGAGGGTTTCAAAGAGCTAAGCCCCCTCTCCCTTTCTCCCAGATGTGGCACATCTGTTCCCCATCATGCAATATAGCTGCACAGCTCTGCACCATCTCCTTTCTCCTCTGCCTTCATACCTCTCATTCACATTGTGGCTGCATCTGTCCGATATACTGAAAGCACCGAAAAGCTTAGAATATTATTAGTAGCTTTTTGCCAAATGATGGTTTTGAAAATCATCTCAGCGTATCTGTATTCTGGCTACAGACAACTCGGTCAAAGAACAGTCTCTGAGTTCTTTGGGGAGAACTATCACTGTCAAGTTCAGCGCTGGTGGTAAGGTCACCGAGGAGATGGTCTTAAATGACAGTGTCGTGAACTTGCCAACTGATTCTTGCCAGCTTTCTGGGGTTCTGGCCAAACCCTTCAGTATGATGGACAGGACAAGTACAGATGAAGCCTTTGCCCTATTGCAGCTAGAGAATGGCTGATGATGAATAGAAATGACTCCCAATACAATGTATTACATTATATTTTATGAGCACAGCTGAGCTGTCTTCAATTTACTTGTGGGCCTGAATAACTTTCCTTTAAATAGGTGTTCTAAATAGACAGTCATACCAATGAATGTATATTTTTTGCCCAGAGACTCCTGTTCACCAAGTATGGAGAATCTGTGTTTGCTTTGATGCTGTTTGGTTTTGGATTTTTTTGTTGTTTTGTTGTGTGGTTTTGGTTTTTTTTAGACATGTTACCTCATTATTTGTGGCAACTTCAGCTTCTGTGCATTTAGTTCTATTGGATTATCTTTTTTCACGGTACATGATTTTAACATGTATTTCTCTCCATATTCTGCATATAGAAAAAATGCAGTTTACAGAGGCCATTTCAGGATACACTTACTCAGGCCAAACAGTTCTAAATTTGAATCACAAAATTTCAAAAGAAATCCTGTTCTCCATCGTTGAAGTAATTCAGGTAAGTAAACTCAGAAGAACAGAGCTCTGCTGTAGGATAACATTTAAGAATTTGTGAAGAAGCAGTCATAATTCTAAAGTACATCTTGAACTCCATTTAAGTGAGGTAATTCATTGCAAAAAATTATGGACAGTCATACTCAGGAAATGTATTTATAAAGAACCTAATTTAATACAATGCTGAGACTAAAGCCACCCTCTCTCCTAATCTGGCATGTAATTTTCGTTAATATTAAAGAGTTGTGTGTGCATGAACTGAGGATGCCTCTATCCCCATGTGCTTAATTGCTGTATTCAAAATCATTCTTCTCCTTACAAAGGATTTAATATTAGGATTGTTCAGGATTATATATGGCTTGACTTTAGCAAACAATGGTGGATATTACTTGGCCGTTATTTAGAAAAGTAAAGTTACAAAAAGTGGTTGAATAAATAAAAGGCAGTCATTATATATGTAGGATCCCTGTTAGCTTCCTTCCTTGCAATATTCTCTGAACTTACACTAAACAGTGTATGCTGTGGAAGAATCAGTTTATCCGTGTTTTTTCTATTTTTTTCAGGAATTAGAGTTTTAAGGATTTCTTATTATTCTCCAATACTGAAAAGTCAGAAGATAATTCAGGTTGGAAAGGGCATTGGGAGGTCTGTTGGCCAAGCGCTTGCTCAAAGCAGGGTCAGCTGTGGGCTCAGACTTGGCTTCCTGGGGCTTTAGCCCCACAGATTTGGAAAACTTTCAAAGATGGAGACTGCAACAGTATACAGAGAAATGTCCAGATGTCAGTGATTTCAGTATGATAAATATATGCTCCAACTGCTACAGACTCCCCAGATTAACTGCAGCTTTGGAGCTCCTCCCTGAAAGGTTCTTGCCTGCTCTGAGGCAGGTCTGTTTGAAAGTGGTCAGAATTTACATCAGTCAGTATCTCCTAGGTGCTACAGGTTATCTGAGCAGTGTGAAATACTGGCTACTTAGCTGGATCCTCTCAGCTAATGGTCAAGGATGTGGCTGTACTGAAATGAGAGGAATTAAACATCTTTATTCCCATTAAAGATCAAGTCAATTAGCATGTGGTTAGGCTTTTAAGTCAAGAAGGACACGCAATTGAGCAAAGCGCCAAGTGATTGAATTGATTGGGTTTGGCACTTACACTGCCAGGAGGAAGAGATGACTTTCTTATGGGCCTGATGAGGGCATATTACACTTGACAAGCAAATGTCAGTACCAAAACAATCCTTACACAGAACATGTTTATAAAAATATATTTACATTAATGCTAATAACAGTAAAAATGAGGATAGTGATGAATACAAGCTCCATCTGTAACTGTAAAACAGTAGCTATATAGATTGGCACTAGTTCAGCTATCTTCAGAAATTTTAGTCCTTTCGTTAAGGGTGCCAGAAGCAGCCTCAGTAGAAATATTTACATTTTTATTTCAGAGAAAGATAGCCTCACATTGGAGATGCTTTTGTTCCCACCAAAGTGTGAGGAGCAGCAGAAGTTACTTAAACTTGCTCATTTCTAGAAATGAAATTCCTGGTTATATTGGAAATATTTTAAGCTCTTGTTAGGGTAAGTTCCAAAGTTAAACACTTCGGTACTGGGTTCTGCAAATCTTAGTCTGTATATCTTCATCCTCTTACTGGTTAACTTGATAGAGATTTGGGTCAAACATTTGTCTTATTTACAGTAATGAAGTTCATGACTGTTCTACAGGAAACTAGCAAAGCTGTAGTATAGCATCTACAAAGAAAGTCTAATACTTAGAAAGAATAAAAAATGAAAATGCCTACTTATGTGCTGCATTGGAAAGATACAGAGCAATGGTGTAACATTCTGACTGGATTATGGACAGCAGACATTACAGTGCATTATTAGACTCGTCATTGAAGCAACCATGGATTTTTCAAGCTCTCTTTATTTTGCTTTTTCCTAAGCTAGGTTTTAGCTCTTACATTTTCATGAAGGAAGCTTCAGTCCCTTTGAAAGTAAATAAAATTATGAAATGGGTTTTCTAGAAGTGGGAATGTAATCACCAGTACCTGAAATCCTTATACTCTGTGTTTCTCAGCAGATGTGTTACGGAATAGAATGGGCAGACATTAGCATTTTTAATGTCTTCTAACAGCATATGACAAATGTGTCATGAATAATTAGATATTACTAACTACCGAACAGCGCTTAATTCACTTACCTGCCGTTACATTTGCCCTTTCTATCTGACAGCTCAAGTTGAGTAAATGCTATCTCTGGCTCTGAACCACCAGCTGCATAGGGCAGAAAGGTCAGTCTTTCACATCATAGAGTGAAAGCTCTTTACACTGCATAGTAATGCAGCCCCCGAGTCTCTACTATTTGGATGAAACTGCCTGGATGGTCAGTGGTATGAGCTGGTACTGCACTTTGCTCTCTGATGAGATGGTGTACAAGCCTCATGGTTTTAATGCAGGTGACACATGAGTTAATTTCAACGAAGTAAGAAAAGGGTTTCTCAAGATATACATCTATATCCATAACTATATGTCAAGAAACTTTTTCTTACTTATTAAACAATGCAAAAGCCAGATCCTCAGCTAATGAAAACTCCGTTTCATTGAAGTAAAAAGCTCTGCTATTTTCTGCTGGCTATAGACTTAGTTGACTGCATTGTTTGGAACAGTGTGCTGAACTTCAAATCTTTAGATATACTAAAAGCTATGAACTCCTTTAAGAATATTGATGGGACTACAGTGGATGTGTGTGTGTTTTTAAAGATTTTGCTGCATTTGTTTTACATTTGTAAGGTCAGGTTTACAATATTGTGCCGGCTTTGAATGTTCTTTACACATATCTCTAAGGCTACACTAGCCAATAAAATCAAATTTACAGCCGGAATAGAATTGATTACCTTAGCATCCTTTGCCAATGTTGTCAACAATTTACATTTTAGGCAGAAAGTAAGGTCACATTAAGGGCCAAGACCCTGCTCCAAATGCCATTGAAATTAATGGAAACTTTCACACTGACTGCAGAACACCTAAAGGTCAGGCTCTAAAGTCCAAATTCTCGTGCTGGAAAGCTGCCCAGCGCTCGGGGTTGGCCGCTGAACAAATAGGCATGGAAAGAAACTCACATCCTGTAACAGGCGAGTACTTTAACTGCAAGGCTTAGAATGAGGTTGAATTTTGCTGTAAACAGGGGGAAAAAGGGCAGAGAAAGTTTTTTATTAAAAGAAATAGATCAATGCCATTTTAAAAAACAGCACCTAATTATTACAGTGATATTTGGATTCACTATGCTTAAGAAAAAAATCAATTAACATAACTTTTATTTATTTGCCTTATTTTTCATAAAATAGAATAGTTTGGTTTTATTTTAACATAAAGTTTTAAGCATACAGGAAAATAAATATACTTGAGTGTATTTGAAAAAATACAGACAGAAACATTACCAAAATGAGCAAACTGCAGTTGGATAAGAAAAGGAACAATTAAATTTTTCAACGATCCAGTGTGTTTGCTGTGATTAAAGAGAAAAATGGGAAAAAGAAACATTCTAGGGGAAAAAATGAGCGTATAGATCATTTAGACTCGGGAAATTCTCAATGTGTAGTTCAAACTATGCTGAATTCTGTGAATGAAAATGGAGGCTGCTAAATAGGAGGGAAAATAAAAGAGAAAGTGAGATGGCAGGGTTTTCCACATAAAGACCATAAGAGAGGTTTTGTGATGTCTTGTCACATCTTCCACATCTGTGAGAAAGCAATTCGTAATCATTCCTACAGTTAAACCTAATTTAAAGCGCAGTGAAGTTGATGAATGTTAGAAAGGTCATTTTTCTTTTATGAAGCTGCCTGTTAAACTTTGCCTTTCTCAGCGTGTACGATCTAGTCTCTGTCACTGCTTCTTAGCAAAAACGCTTTGTGTGTATGCTTGAAAGATGCCTTTTGATGATAAGATGAGATGGGAGCTTTTGCAGCTAAACTGAGGAAACAGGAATTAAAGAAGCATTGAAATGAGCTTCTGTGCTGTGCTTTCTGCTGTTGAGATGCTGTGCAGCTGTTTCTCTTCGGGGGAGCAGGTACGTAATAAGAGAAAACACAGTGTCTTTGCTGAAAGAAGTTGCCGTTTTGTCATGGGAAGATATAACCATGGGGGAGGAATGAGCAATAGTTCATTCACATCAAGAGAAATATTAGCCAAACAAGTAGGAAGGTTACTTGTTTTCTAACTGATGTGAATGTACTTAGCACATATATATAAATATATTTATGTCATACAGCACAACTCAGCTCGTGTTCATCTTGATCTGTAGAAGAGAAGTCCTGCGTTTTCCTTCCCATCCATTTGGTGATTGACTGCCTTGGGGGTAGTTAAAAATTGGAAAAAAAAGTTATTTTCTTTATTTTTAATTTCCTTAAGTCTGTGGGAGTCATCTATACACAGGGTTCTGTAGTACATATATTTTTTCTGTTTGATCTTAAATGAGAAATGGGGAGACGTGACTGCATGAAGTTCAGAGGCCAACTGTAAAAACTATTTCATATCTTTTTATATAAAAAATCATTACAAATTTTTCATCATTCACTGTGTCTCACAGGGTACATTCATTCATAAGATGGTCTTAAAATTGCCTATTGTGAGTTTGTGTATGCATATGATGACATATTGATGATTAAGCAATTTACCCATTTCACTAATTGTAAACTGCATGCTGTGACTAAGCGTAGTTAAAAAGGAGCAAACATAAGGAGTTTCTTTCAGCATCGCTCACAGTTCTCTTGGATTGGTAAACTCTTCAAGATTGAGATTTTATCTCTTTTGTTGGTTCAGTCCTGTGCTTTTCAATGATAAATGATATTTTCTACAGTTAAATAATTCATTATTTTATTTCTGTGAATATATACAGGACTCTGATCCAAACTGTGGTTGCTCAGCATTTTCATCGTCATTATTAGCTGGAACATAACTTTTGACATATGTTGTATCCACACTTTGCTCTTAAAAAACGTGAAGTCTGTCCGGTGACCATTACATTGGGTAGTTCTTGTGTATTCACTGTTTCTGTTGGATAAAGTACCAGACGGGCTAACGTATGGGTGGTCATTTCCTCTAGATGCTTCCTAATGATACTGTATGTATAGGCTGTTAGGAGGAATGATTCAGCTGAAGCTTAAGATCTATTGCCTGTGCTACTTAGAGAACTTGTAACTGGAAAGATCTCTTGTTTCGTTCTAAACAGCAGCTGCTCTTTTTCTGCTCAGGTATGTGTCTGCTAGTCAACTGGCTGTGTTGGTTTTCATATCCCTGAAGGTTTTGCAGGCTTTCATTATCATTAAGATTTCCAGAATCCTCTCTATCTCCTGCAAGGAGGTAACAACTTTTAATATTTTCTCTTCACTGTGCAGAGGTAGTCTTCCTTTTTTGGTAGTGTGAAATGATGAAAGGGCTTTCAGACAGTCTGTGTATTCAGTCTCATAAATTATTTAAAATAGTTGTGTGTTATTTTACCAGGCAAATACTGGGTTCTTACCATATTTATCATTATATTTTTTAAAATTTTCTGACATATATTGTAGTATCATTAAAACTTTTCAGCAGTGTTGAAGGAACTCATGCCTGTAGCTAAATGGAAAAGTAATATGGTTATTTCTTTGCATTCACAATAAATTTTCTATGTTGTTCACCCCAAGGCTCTTAGTATTGAGTGAAATGCACTCCTTAATCAGACATGAGACCTCATTGTAATTGTAAATCTGCAGTCAAAAAAAAAAGCCTTAAGAGTACTTGCAATATAACTGTAATATGTTCCAAGTTGAACAGTTATAGCTCAGTGTTTAGATAAATATGGAGTGCAGAGACTTGATCCATACCTGCGGTATGCAGAACTTCAAACTTGGCAATTAGCCTGGGAATATTACTGTGGATTGGATTTAACAAGTTTTGAAGCTAACAGTTTTCTTTGCTTACATATACAGTACACACTATGCATCTAGACAATCATCATGCCCACGAATTTAAATAAAGTGGATAGCTCCTAAATGTGTTGGATAAAATATATATTTTAGGCCTCCAGTATTAATGTTGCTAAGGATTGAGAAGTATGGCTAGTCAAGTGACCAAATCACTTAAGTTTCTCATCACAGGTAAAGAATCTCTTCTGTAAAGCAGTCTGCGGAAACTTAAGCAGTGTCTTTGGAGTTTGGATGAGATGAGTTTTGAGGAAAGATGGCTGGCTGATAGTTAAGTAAACATTTGTCATCTTCTGTGTTTGAGTACTGCACAAGGTGGTTTCTTGGCACTCTGGAATTGCTGCCTGTACAGAATATATTTTTTAAAAATCAGATAAATATTTGTTAGTATTGTTGCATTGTGTTGGTAGGAATGTTAAAGTTAACAATACCTTCTTGTCTGAGAACAACCTAGATCAAAAATACCACCCTCAGAGCATGGGAACTGCAGTTGAAGGCAGGCTTCAGAACAGGAATTTTCTAATTTATATTTTGCTGTAGGTATTCACAGGTGCACTTTGATGTAAATTCAGATCATGAAATTTCTCATCAAGTTATTTGCTCCAGTTCTTCTTTGGCCCCGTTTTATTCAGCGTAGTTGTTAACCTCTGTGCAAAGGGAGCATGATCTATTTGCAAAGCAGCAACACAAAAGAATGATAGCATTGCACAACGAATCCGTTTTTCACACATGAGCGATACATGGTATCATGATGAAGGCTGAGCCTGGATGAAGCAAGGAGGTTTCTTCAGCAATCAGGTTTCTATGCTAGGTTAAAACATTAGTAGTAAATAGCTTAAAATCAGATGCCCCAATGTTGACCACATTCATGTTCCTCATCTGTTTCCATTTATTACAAGAAACATGGAGGTTATGACTAGGCAGGTATTTAGGTGTTGGTAACAACGTACAGTNGTGCCCCAATGTTCACCACATTCATGTTCCTCATCTGTTTCCATTTATTACAAGAAACATGGAGGTTATGACTAGGCAGGTATTTAGGTGTTGGTAACAATGTACAGTTTTACCAATGCCTTAAATACAAGCAGGCATTACCTATAGGTATGAAAAGTAAGAAAATAACCCTGGTTTGTGTTCATCTAGCTCAGATTTTATTTTTAGAGCAAACAACCTCCAATTGAATAGAAGGACCAATATCCCTTGAGAAGGAAAGTAGAGAAAGGGAATAGGAAAATATAAGTAAATGGAAATTGCCAACGATGGGGGGAAGCACTTGGTGAGAGCTAGGGAAAAATAAAAGTAAAATGAGAAGAAATAATTCCTCAAATCTTGGCTCAGTGATGTTTTCTGGATTAAAGGATATTACAGAAATATATCTCCTGTGATTAAAAAGGCTCTACTAAGATAAGGAGCATTTGGGGGCACAGTTGGTGCTGATGAATATTGCTGACTAAATCTTTTCTCCAAAGAATGAGAACAGTATTTTCCAAGAACTTGAAAAATAACCCTTTGTTTAATTAAATGGAGAAAGTTCGTCAACGAAGCTTTCTCATTTGATCTGAGCTTTTCTGTGGAAGAACTAACTATTCAAATCACTGTCAATATTTGTAACTATAAATGGCAATGATCTATGCAGTCTTCTGCTCACTGTCGTCATATAATCAGAGAAGGATGCAAGTTTGAAAACCCTGGAGGTTTCTAACTCGGTATTTCTATTTTTTGTAGTTTATATTTTTTCTTACCCTTAATTCTTCTTTTGTGCATATATATTTCAGAATTCCAAATGATGACAAGACGGTGGTGTACCTGTAATAATAGCTTATAAGAGCAGTACAGTTTCAAAATGCTTTATAGTGGAACTCTAGGTGACACCACATGGTCTAACATCATTGAAATTGCCAATATTTCTTGTAAAGCAATTCTACCATGCTTTTCCAGATACACCTGCAGAAGTTAATGATGCATTCATGAGATTGCATTACACTGCGGTAGATTTCTGTCATGAATTCAGCAGAAAATGAACCGGCCCTCAGTAACAGGGGGGGCACATTTGCTGACAATCTTGTGTACTCCCAGTGAAATACTGATCTGCTGCTTACTGACCTGTTTCCTACACCGTCTCTCTTATCTGTAGCCCTGTAGCATTACTGTGGGTTACTGTGTCATTTACTAGTTGCTTCTCTAACAAATGTAATGGTCAAGCTCTAGTTTCACACTCTTGTCTCCCATTATTTCCCTTTTTACTCTGTAAAAGATCAAAGGCACCGTTTATACTCTTCATACTTCTGTACTCTGCTTGCTCTCTAATTCCTGTATTTACAATAATCCAACAAAAAACATTCATTGCACAGAGGTCATTCTGTCAATTATTGTGTGATTTATATTGATTTATGCCAGCTGAAGTTTTGGACCAATATTTTAAATGTACAAAATATACGTATCCAGATAATGGAGCAGATTGTGGCTGGTCTCTGAACATGTATATATATATAGCACAGCGAATATCACTTAAAGAAACTTCTAACTCTCTCTTGCTGAGGACCAACAACGGTGAAAACCAAAAGCCCTTAAATTCAGAAAGCGCTAATCTCTTACTGATCTTGGGGCACAGCGGGATACACACTTTCATCCAGTGTTCAAATGCGGGTAAAAGAGTTGGGAAAAGGAAAACTTCCTTATTTTACAATAAGCCACACAGCAAACACTGCCCTAAAACCTGGGTTAGAGGCAAAGAATAGTCTGTGGAGTAAAAATAAAATTTAATTCTGTAGAAATAGCTTTGCTCCACAGAATCCCCAATCATATGTGCTATCTCTGCAAATCTACAGCCAGTATGGATATACGTGCCCTACAAGTTCTTTAGCACAAGGCTAGTGTGGCTGCCAAAGACTGAACCCTGACTAAAATCAGCCACTTCTGTGGCAGCATAATTAAGTTCATATGAAACGCTTAACAAGAGAAGTCCAGACCTCATGTTTGCAGTAGTAATAGTCCAGTTCTACTGCTTAGGAGTCCTAATTTCACATTGTTATTACACTTTCAGTCTAGTACTATTACAGGACAAATCGATCTAGTTTACAATCCACATATAAACACAGGTAAAGAATAGAACACATCTAAGCACATTAGATAGAACTAGGTTTTAAAGATAAAATTTGTGTTAAATGTATTTCAATATGTATGTGCTGTGTTTTTATGCCATAGCACATTGTGGTATATGTTAGTTCATGCAAACATCAAAATAGACTGTGCATGCATTGTAGCATTAAGGTCTGAGGAATTATTTGTACGTTTGACAGGTTTTCAAAACTTAAGACAGTATAATTCAAATTTTAATTGGTTTGCAATGAAGTAGTTGGTTTGAGATCTTCTTCCTTCTTAATAAATCTGTAGCACAGCTCTCAGAGGCTTAAGGGAAAGTACTTCGTGGCCTTTCCCTTATACCCAGAATCTTCATGCATAGATGTACGTCTGCATCAGTTGTCTCATCTCCAGACTAATTATCTCATTTACATATTTCATGCTTTCTGCTTAGAATGCTCCATGGGACAGCCAAGATTTAAATTGTGTGCTGCCAGACACAACAGGTTAAGGGGGGGGATGTATTTTTCTTTTATTAAATATTATTATTAATTGCATGGTACGTTTAATATTAACAGAGTAACGTATTATGTAGTGCTTCATATAAAATATTACCTTAAAGAATTGTGGCAAGATGAAGCTCCCAGAACTTAAAAAAATGTTAAAATTAAGGGTATTCTGCAATCTTCCCTAGTCACCTCTTCCACCCTCTGATATTACTCCCCGTGAATTTTGAGAGTCTTGAGTTAATGAACTATTTTCTTTTTTCCTATTTCCTTTAAGGTAATAGAAAGACTCTCCCTCTCATACCAGTTACATTTTGCAGATGTCATGCCATAGAACTAAAAAATTGCTCAGAGCAGAATGGCGCATAACTACAGCAAGTTCTCATAGCTGCAGGTCAGTCACACCTAATTAAAGATATAACATTGGCTTCTTTCATGGTTTGATGCTTAAGAAGACAGTATAGTTGAAGATTTCCTCAATGTATATATTTCAGTGTGAAAATAGTGACCGCTTGAGGTTTCTAGGGAAGTTGGGCACGTTACTGTTGTATGCCCTTGAGATTAGGCGTCTTAGTGCCTTGAGTGCAGGTAGGCTCTTTTCTCTCAAAGGTTCCTTCAGGGAATCCTGTACTCCTAACTATACTGCAAGGCAGAAACCTTGGTAGTCTGCTCTGTGCAGGCTGTGTGACTGTTGCACATTCTGCTTTACAGGCTTCTGTTGAGCAAGTTATTTTACATGCAGAGTGCAGAAATGTCATGGTTCACTGACTAATGGCTGCTAGCCCACTTCCTTGTATAGCAAGATTAATTTGCTATAGGATGAACCAAATAAGCACCCTTGACAGGCAGGTTGTGTGTCCTTTCAGTGGCTGAAACGAATAGTTATCCCAGTTAGTATTGACCTTTCAGTTCTACTGAAAGGCAGCTTAGTATTGTTCCTTCATTTGAAGATAGATATTGCTACTCTTTCTCTGCTACGTACTGCTAAAGAATAGCAGAATATGGCCTGTAATAAAGTGTAGACCTCCACAGAGATTGTAGGTGATCCTTTGTGGTCCTTTTCTCCTCTGAACTGTACCGTCAGTCATTTTATGTTTGATCTTTCTTTGTACTTTACCACTGATCCATAAAAAGGAGTTTGACGATGAGTGAGCAGAGAAATTTCTGAAGACCACCTGTCTGCAGACATCCTGTATGGATTGGTGTCCTTAAAAAGAAAACCCCATCTGAGCAGCTTCTAATAAAGGATATCTTCTCAGATTCTCATAAAAGGCTGAGATCTATATGTACAGCTATGAAATCAATAGGCAGTTCCTGAAGCCACTGCACATTAGAGGCCAACTCTTATAACACATATTTGTCTGCAGCTCTGGAAAAAGAATTCTGCTCAAAACAGCATCAACTTTGTCTAAATAACAGAGGTAATGAAAAAAAACCCCAGACAACCAAACACACTCCCCCAGCCCCCAAAACAAAACAGGAAAAGATTTTGCAACACGTAGCTCATCAAAATTTTGAGAACTATTTTCCTTTATTCTTGTCAGCACTGTGTAATACCCATGATAACAAAGAGGGCACTCAACTGTCCCTTAGTGCACTCTTAGATTCAAGGTGTGTGGAATTTAAGTATTTCATAGTGCTCACTTATGGTACCTTAACATAAAGCGGCTTTTTCACATTAAAAAAAAAAAAAAGTGTTGAAACACAAACACTAAGTATTTCACACCCATAAAATTAGAATCAACGAGTTAGTAAAATCACAAAGTGATGTTTAATAGCTCAGCTGCTGAATTCGGTATGTTCATTCTCTTCCATGTACAGAAGAGCTTATACATTGCTCATCTTCAACCAACTGAAACTGTAAATACATTACACAGAAAATCAGCTACTTATAATCTAAGGTGTATTTTCTTTTAATATATATAGGACCTTAATAGCTACAATACGCATTACTTCTAGTATTCATTCTATTTCAGTAATTCTACCCAGCAGCCCCTTTTTCTCCATCTACATTTTAACCTCACTGTTGCCTTGTTCAGACTTCTTATGTGCTCAGTAATTTCTGTCAAGAAAGAAACAAGGGTTGCCAGGACCTAATGGCTTTAACTTTAAATGTCCCATTTAATTACAGTTTCTTAGACATTTACACTCTTCCATATGTATTTTTAGCAGCTCTAAGAAAGAGGAATTTAGGTAGTAATAGCACTGAAAGGGTATCTATTTTTAGACCGAATTTTGTGGATTCCAGTGTTGGAACCTGTGAAAGGCACTCTCTGTCCTCATAAATTCCCATCTCTGTATTTTAGTTGTTATTTTTCAGTTATAAAAATAATTTACTTTCCATAGGGCATTTTACCCTTAAAGGAGTATGTGCCTCATAGACAAAGTATTTTAGACGTTATTATGTTCAAATCTTAAATGCAAATATAAATACTTTTTTAATTATCTGACGTTTCTTTGTACACTTTGTGAAACATGCTAGGTTTCCCTTGATAGTCATAGGCATACTGGAAATTATGTTCCTGAAACTGAAGCCTTCTAAACAGCAAAATAATACTTTTTCTTCTTTTTTCTTCAATAAGGGGATCAAATCCCCAGATCCTTAATCAATTCATTGATTGTATTCAGGTACAGTTTCCACTTAAATGACCGGAAGCTAAGTCTGGATAAGGATGTTAAAATTTGGCCTGGTGCTATCTGCCCCTCTCCTGAAGGAAGCAAACAATAAATCCATACTGTTTCTGAAAGGCCAAATTCAAAATTACTTACCACTAGTTTAGCTCTGTCTTCTTAGAAGTCAATAGTAAATCTTGTATTGACTTTAATGTGAATAATTAGGTCAGTTCTGAAATTCTGAGAATCTAGAGTGACTAACCTCTGTAATGCACTTCAGTATCTTCCAAAATAAGCAAAAAATGCAGTGTGAAGTCTTCCAAATGCAGAGAGTCCTGAGGCTGGATCCAGCTAGCTCTTGTTAAAGTTCAGTAATCCACAACTTCGTAATTCGTACAAACTTGGAGTTCCCTGAAGTGAGTATAGAGAATATGGTTTTAGATTAGGTCCTGGGTTGCTACGCTCTGCTAGTTTGGAAGCAAATTATAATCATTCCTATTTTAAAAGTGCATATTCTTACCATTCTGAGCAATTGAGTAAAATTACATTGCTTGTAAGAAAAGCTTTCTAAAACAGGTGCTGGGATACCATAATAATAATGAGCTTAGTAAAAATGCTTAGGCAGAACGTGATCTCAGAAAAGCAAAATGTGGCATAAGGCTAATTTATAAAACTGCCTCGTTAACTGAAATTATTCGTAGCTCAAATATTAAGTTGCTCAAATCAGTTCTTTGTAATTGAATTTCAGAGAAATTAAGTTAGTCTGTTGTAGTAATGAATTTAGCAGATTGTATGTTTTGTGTATTTTCTCCAAGTTAAAATTAAGTAAATACATGGCTAAGTCTTTTGACAAATTTGTCTTTTTTGTATCTAAAAAAATTGAAAAGTTAAGCTTCTCTCTTATTTGCATTAAACTTAAAATTAATTTGAAACTTAAGTGAGCTTGAGAAAACCAGAATTCATCAGAAACAAATTTTGTAGGATGGTGTGAATTGTCATGTTCATTTTGAAAATGAAATGACTCTGCCCGATAATGGTTTCTTGCTATTTGCTCAGAGTTTGTTTAAATTGTGCTTACTGGGTTTTTGTAGTCTTAAATGAATCTACACATTTATTTTGTACCTGACATATAGAACTTTTATAATAGGAAGAAAACCCAGTTTCATCACTGTCCTACAAGGCAATCTTCAGTAAATTTCGTTATAACTGTATAGCAAAAATGAAGGCTAGTCACGGGCCTGTGCACAATAAAGATTTGTCTGTGTAGCGCATAGGTGACTTAAAAAGCACTTAGGATTCCCATACTCGCTAACGTCCTAACTTGCTATTAATTCCTAAACATCCCTTTGCCCATGATATCTGTTTCTCAAATATGCATAAAATGTTGCTTCTAGGTGTGTGTATGAGCATCTCCAGTTCTCTATGATGCCTAAGAAAACCGTGTTTGTGAGATCCGTACCTTTTTAAGATGTCCCTAGGGTTCCTGTAATGAATTTGCCTCCCTTATGGTGTCTGCTGCAGAGCCAAAGCGTGGCAAAGAAATTTCAGACATCTGCTGTAAAAAGCACATCGCAGTGTCTGGATTAAGGAACTTTGTGTGGCCCATAAAGTTATACTGCAGTACAGCATCTTTTATTTAAAAGTAATCTGAAAGTAAAAGGATAGGGATTGAGGAATTTGAAATTTTTTCCCAGTGTAAGATGTAACTACCCTAGAAAAGATACTGTTACCAGTAACATGGTCCCTTATTACTGATAGTTTTTGTTAGCATTAATAAGAATAATATTATCAGATATAATGTTTATTATTACACGATTTAGTATGTAATATGGGGCTTTAGTTATAAAATCTAATCTTGTTTAAATACAACTGTATCTAGACTACCGTCAATACCACTAGACAGAAAGAAAAAAAGAAAAACGCCTCTAAATAAATAATTCGTGTGAAACAAGAAAAGACAAAAGGTAATTGAAATTGATGTTTAGTTGTCTGGGTGATGAAGTGGAAAAGGTTCCTCTTCGGTGCTATCACTGAGAGGAACTGTAGGCCTCTGTGGTTAACCAACCGTCCTGCGCACACACTAGGTACGCTTAGCTCCTTCACAGAGTCTCTAAGGGTGTAGCAGATTTCATCCAGGACACTGTTCTCTCCCTAATTGCATCATGGGTGACGTTTGTAGTCTGGAAGCTTGAAAAAAACCCTTTATTTTATATCTCTATAATTTTAAATCGCACTAGGAAGATCAATAGTACTGTTTTTGCAACAATCAGTTCAAATCTTTTCTTTAGAATTGAACACTGTAGTAATAGGGTTCAGTTCTGGAGAATTTTTTAATAGTGGGTGACGTTCTACCCAATAGATACCATTTGCTTGCTCACCCAATTACAGCACCGTCAAATTGTTGCATGCAAAGTTGTTAAGCTTTGTAAGCATTTGATAAAAGCTGTAGCCCCGTATTTTATAGCAATATTTTTCTAATTATACTCTTGCCTAAGTGTCTGTGAAAGATGTAAATGTCTGTGATTGTTTCTGCAAGTAAATAAAACATGCACAAATAATAACTATGAGCAATAGAGGGGTGATAATTTAACTGCTGTATCCTTAATAACCTATAGTGCACAAACAAAAATATTTTTGTTCCTGGTACAACTGCTTAGTCAAATTATGGGACTTTTCTGCATTGTAAGACAAAATCGGGAGTTGTGAAGTACAGACCATAGAATCATAGAAATAGTAGGAATTGTACATCTAGATTTATAGTCTTCAAAGAAAAATATTTCAAAAACTATAAAAATAATTTTAGATCAGCTGAAAACTTGGTATGCATAAGTAAATAGCATTACTGAACTTTATATTGATGACCTTTTTTTTCCCCATAGGTCTACTTTTCCCTCCTGTATACATGATTAAACGTGTAATCAGTTATATTTTTACCAAGTGAATGTGTGTTTACGTGCATTCTTCCAGACAATTTAGGCAACAGTTAACATTTCTTGTTCGCATCATTGCGGGAAAAATGGACTAAAGCACTAATTTAAAAACGGAAAGGACCATGTTGGAATGAAATAAGATTCTTAAACAGATATTTAATGAACTAGCAAGATTAGGTAGTAACAACAACAACATTTTTGGTAACAGTGGTGCTTTCCCAGGAGCTGTAGTACCTTTTTAGGTCACCGAGTGAACGTAGTAGTGCGTTAATGCACAGTGCTGTTACCGTGTGCCCTCGGTAGCTCAGCTCATTCTGCCTCTGAATGACTGGTGCATGCAAGAGTTGGACACTTTCCAGTTCAACAGGGAACCGTGGTTTGCAACAAAAATAAAGGACTGAAACATCGGTGGGAAAAACGTTTGACAAACAAAAGCAAAGGATTGCTTTTAGTAGTAATAAATAGATGCATAAACAGGAAGGTCTAGTTCAGTATCATTTTTGTTCTGAGCAGGACAATAGTGGCCATCTTGGATGGACGGCCTGGCCAGTATATGTCACTGGTGTAGACAATCCTACCTGTTTTCTATACCATATTCAACAAGGGAAAAAAGCCTTTTAGAAGGAGATGCTGCTATTCTGTATTCTGCAAACTGTCAGCCTCTGCTAGCTATCTCTAAGTAATTATCACAGTCCCACAGACAACACATGGGATCTGTGATGCAGCGGTAGAAATTGGGAGATAAGATGATGATGTGCACTTGATTCGATAGACTAACCTGTATAGAGTTTCTAAGAGTCAAACAGCTGTTTCTTTATAGATTGTCATATTACATCAAGTGCTGTAGCAATAACTTTTACATTTTTATCCTTCGCTTCTGATAGTACTGCTTATAGAAAATTCCAGAAAAACAAAGACCCACTTTTTCTCACTGGCTGTATGTTTATTGTAAATCCTTATTGCACAGTGAGATTTTTTTAATAATAGTTATGCACCATGAGAGTTTTTTTCTCACCCGTTTTTCAGTTTTCTGCATGAGAATAAACTATGATGTTACATGTCACAAGTGACTGAATTCACTGACAATTTACCTCTGAAAGCAGGATAGTGAGTTACAAATGAACCGAACAGAGACATTGTTAGAGGGAGGAACAAAGTATTTTATAGCATCATTTGTTTGAAGTGAAAATTCTGGAACAGAAATCATTACATTGTAAATTAAAAAACTATTATGAGGGTAGGAACTGATATTAAATGAGTAATTTGGTTTGCCTTTTTTTTTTTTCTGTGGAGAAAATAATCTGAAATGTATGATCTGAAGACAGCTATTAAGCAATTTCACTTACATTACAGAATGTCCCATATTCAATTCAGAAGCCAAATGCATTTGCTTACTGCAAATTTAATATAATAGAAAATAGTGATTAAAGGAAGGTAGTATGTGCTAATGTATGGCCATTGAGATTTATGAAAATTGAAGTAGATGGCTTCAGATTAGACAAGAGTTCTGTTTCATAAAAAGTTTTTTATGCTTATTTTAACTGTGACAATTTAGCTGATATGTCAGAGCTCTGCAGTCTGTCTGAAAGAAGAAATGCACAGATGGAATTACAACTTTGAGTTTCACCTAAATGATATTCAGGTTTGACAGTGTCCTTCTGTTATCAAACAGTGTACAAAGAAGCTTAAAAAACCCCTGAAGTTGCTGACTACTAATGACCCTCATTTATGACTTCCCATGTTAAATTCTCTGTAAAATACCAAAACACACAAAACAAAACAAAAAAACCCCAAACAATAAAAGTAGCTCAGATGCTTAAAAATTTCTCAGGAAACCTTTTCAATTTAAATGTTATACATAAGTATATCTCTAAATGCCATAAAGATAGAGGGACCGTACTAATACATTCCTTACTTGCTAATATATTCTGTCATAGTGTATTGACCACCTGTTGTCTCAGGTCAGGCCTCCACTGGGGGCTTAATCTTTATTGGTGAGAGCGTTTGTATCCCCATGAGGCTAGTTTTGACATCAGCATTTATAAGGAAAGACTGCTGATGGAGGAATAAAAATAAACATTTTTTCATCAAACCAACACTCTAGTGAGTATGAATAAATAGTGGCTAAACATTGTTCTACAGCTCATTAGAATGGAAATATAGGTGAATGAAAGAATTTGAGAGTCTTAAACCATAAATTGTGCAATTTATAGTTTCGTCTGTCTTTCAAATCTAGATGGAGAGGACATTAGATAATAACTGGGAATAGTTTTTTCCATCCATCTTGGGACTTCCTGCCAATTCTCCAGAGTGCAGTCAATCAAATAAAACTGTATGTGATGGTTTTACTCCATTCTGTATGGAACTTCACTTTAAACAGATTCTTCTCTTCAAAATATTTAAATAATATTCAGGGTGTTAATCAGAGTCCCTGATAAGGAAGAACCTTTTCTTTTCAATGTAAATAGTCTTCATATCAGTTTTAGAGAAAAACTAAGTTTTCACTAAATACTTATTAAAATGCATTGCATCTCTAGTTACATTCTCAGGATTATACGTTATCTGCTAATTCCTAAAAATAGTTGACAGCATCCTTTTTTTTTTTTTCCTACCACTGTGAGATTCAATGTCAGATGTCACAAATGCTGGTGATGAGTAAGAAAACAGCATAAAGATTATAATAAAGCATTGGTCTGGGATATCAGAGACTGAAGGAAGAAAAAGTCATAGTTATAAGCAATTGGACATGAACTACAAAAGAGTAAATTACCAAAAAAAATTATATTTACATTTGATAGTGGAAACAATTCATATTAAAGACTTATTGATGTGGAATCAATTTATTTAAAATTGTTTTACAATTAAAGGGTAAATTTGAAGCAAAACTATAGACTGAAGTAGTTGAGAACTCACACATCTGGATCTCAAACATACCTCCAGATGGTTGGGATGTGTGTATGGATGGAAAAAGAGTCTGTTTTAATAAATTGTCGCAGGACAGAGCATAGTCATTGGAAGAAAAGGAAATTATGAACAGTGAAACAAACATATGAACAGAGAGACAAACATAGAAATTAAATATCTTTGATTAAGCTTTCTTCCTAATTGATTCACTATAGTTCTTATCACCTGTTTTTCAGACAACACAAAATTTTCAAATAAAAATGCTTTCTGAAATTACAAGCCTAAGTAAAATGCATCCTTTACTGATGACAGAAGAGTAAAAAGTGAGGGGCTTCCAGGCCAGACCCCCAAACTATAAAGATCTATGTCCTTAAGCTTGATGAAGCTTCTGTACCACTGTTGGAGCTGTTTCTCGAGTGACTCTAATCTGTATTTCCCAAAACTCACAAATATGAACGACTGCAAGGTAGCCCTGCTTGGTCCCAGGGGTGAAATGTGAGATTTGCTACCGGAAGCACAGGCTCTGATATGCAAAGCAGAGGAGTAATTCCATTTTCCACTGCAGGTAGCTGGCCAGTAAAGGGAGGTCAGTCTCACTCCTACAGCAAACTATTTCATGGCATAAAATATGTGGAAGTCTTAGTCTCATCA
Source organism: Himantopus leucocephalus (assembly GCA_003993805.1). Taxonomy (NCBI): domain Eukaryota; kingdom Metazoa; phylum Chordata; class Aves; order Charadriiformes; family Recurvirostridae; genus Himantopus; species Himantopus leucocephalus. The sequence continues at coordinate 2,995,657 of RSEF01000008.1, read as the reverse complement.
CTTCCACATCCTATACTCAAGACCTAAACCCTACCCAAAGCAAGCCTACCATAGTTTTTTTCAGTGCTTAAACCAATAACCAGTCTTTAACTTGTTTCTAATTCTAGATGAACCCTTGTGACTAGCAATGAAACACAGCGAACTGTGGGTCTAAGGGCGCAGTATTTTCAGAAATGAAATCATTATGGTAATCTGATAAAATCTCTGTTTATCCACAAGAATTACTGGTGGAAGAAATGCTGCTGTTCAGTGGTGGTTTTAGTTTGTTAACCATCATCTTTTTCTCTTTTGTAATTACAAGTATGTTGTTTGGGAGAGAGCTGAGGAGGGATTGCTGATTGCTTCTTGGCTGAACTTTCTGCAGTTACAAGTGGGTTTGTTGAAGATTATCCATTAAATTGTAGAAGACGTTGTACTGGATGAAAAACAAAGGCGTGATTCTATGGCTCTGGAGTAAGTTTTTTGTCAGCTGGGAGTCAGATCCCAATAAGTCTTTGAGATTACTTAGCTTGCTAGAAGTGAAACCAAGAAGAAATTCGTATAGAATTTTCTTTTGCTCAAGTGCAAAACAGGCAAGAACATCTTCAGTTCAGATGTCACATATTACTTAGAACCTCGTCCAAGCAGACACTGGCACTGCATATTTGGTTAAAAATAGGATGTTTTAAGAGGAAAGATTCCCCCCTGCTCGTAAATTGATGGCTATTTCTCTTCGGATGCATCATCTCGGTTATGCTGCGCGTACATACAGTACAGGCAGTTTGAAGTTCACTCTTACCGAATGCCTTGTATTTTTTCTTTTCATTAGTAAGAAAAAGACAGGAGCACAAAATAAGGTCGGTCTGCATTTGACAAAAAGAAATATATTACAGGGTGTTTGTTTCATCATTTAGATCCTTTTGCTTGTAGAGTTCTGGATTGCTGAGAGTTTGCAGAATATTTTTATCTATTAGAATTGTTATCGCTAGTGACGGTCTCTGCTTTCCTAAATATTTCCCAGATCCTGCTATAATTTTGTTTGGTTTTTTTTTTCCTGGGGAACCTTTGTGAAATGGTTCAAGCAAAGCAACAGTCTCTCAAAATTTTATATTTGATGTTTCCATTTTTCTTTTTGTGACTTACATTTTCTTAAAAGAATCAGAAGCTAAGATAGCCTTGTATTATTCTGCCAAAATTCAATTTACTATTGAATAAATGAGCACAGAATTGACTACTGTAAATTCATTGAAACTTAGCTGAGCTTTATGACGTAGACATCTAAATTTGGGGTCTAAACATAGGGAGAAGCATCATATATACTTCGCTATGTTTTGGTACTCTTTCCAAGGTATCTGCTTTTACCTGCTCTTTATGCAGTATATTGGTTAGATTGATCTTGCAGCTTATCTTCTATACTTACTACATTTTTATATTTTAAAATATTTAAACCAGAAACCAAAACCTAGTGTATTTAGTAGTCTTCTCTTTGGCAATACCTGTTGGTGTAAACCAAACGTGTATGTATTGCATACACTTAAGCCCCTAGGAGAAACAAATTATTGTTGTACATCAGTAACTGGAAGCCAATTTTGAAATGTGAGAGGAAATTTCTGTTACTGATGTGTAGTTGTTCTGTGAAAGAAGGGAAATGAGGATGGTCTCCTTTGGCGTTGGATGAAAAAGGATTAAAGTTGGAATCTTCAGCGTGGAAAAGAACTGACTTAATGGGTCAGAGAGTGTAATTAGGATGTGGAACTGTTTTCCACTAGACATTAGGAATACTTAAAGTTCCACAGAATGCTGGTGGCTGGGAGAGCACTAAATGCTGGCCCCTGGCCATATGCTGTTGGTTGTTGCCACAGACAGAATAATGGTCTAGAAGGTTCTGAGAGAATCACTGAAGTCATCCTCATGTTTTTAAAAAAGAATCACTAATGCAAAAAAATACTCCCCCCAAATTCACACATCACCAAAAAAAAAAAAAAAACCCAAAACCCAGCAGCAGAAAAATTTAAAAATTTGACACTTTTTTGGAGGTGTTACAAAATTAACTAATACGTGGACTTTATGACCAGCTTGATTTATATATTCTAGGAAACATTGGACAGAAATGTCATAGAGGCAAATGCATTACCCGAAAAAATTTCTGACTGTTCAAATCTATCTGACGATACTGAAATGCAAGAAATCTGCAGTACATTGTTGACTTTTGCAGGTTTTACACAGCTGTGCCCCAAGCCGCTCCCTTTGCTATATGAGTATAATCTTTCAAACATATTTCTGAACATAAATCTGAAAACAACCCATTTGATTATTTAATGTTAGCAATCCCCAAAGATGTCACTGCTGTCTGTATCATTCTAATTTTCTCTAAACATAACGTTCACATGATTAACATTTTCTAGGTTGAGGTTTAATCTTGTGTACACTCATTGCATATATGGACAGGACCACCTGCAACTCATTGGGGAAAATGATAAGGAAGTGCTAACTGAGAAGAATGTTCTTGAGACTGCGATATTCTGTGTATCAAGTATCAGTGAGGCCAATGACACAGGGAAAAGAATTCACTAATATAAGTGTTTCTTGTTCTTGCTATGATCTTTAAAAGGCCGAATTAGTGTACTTTAGAGGAGATGTTTTTCCCCACTGGGAAATGCTTATAGTTAGTCACAGGTAAGAGATTAAAGATTGCAGTAAAACGCTGAAAAAACCATACTTATCATACAAACACTCATATTTATCAACATACTGCTAAGTAGTTGTAGATAGTTAAAACTATCAAGTTTAGTGAATGATATTTGATCATTAAGATAATTCAGTGAAATCACTGTGATAAAGTTTCTGCCTTTCAAGAAATAACACGATTCCGCATTGCTGAAGTTCTTTCAAAATCATGCCCAATTTTTCAAATACTTTAGTTAGTGACAATAAGTAATGATTTTGGTTCTATTCATTAACATAAATACACAGTTACTCTTAAGATAATGAAGGACAGCGTTAGAACTGAAGCAATAAGTTCTATAGATTTGAAATTACAAAACGTTGGTTGATAAAAATTCTGACAGCAGAAAATAAAGTGACAAACATGCATATAAATCCATGAAAATTCAAAGTCTACTGCAGTATCAAGTACCACAGTATTCCTGAAATAAATAAACAGTTCCATAAAATAGTCAATCCTGATCAATGTGCAGTAAGAAGTCAGACTTTATTTTTAAAACTAATTTTCAGTCTTTTAATAATAATTATTTCTGGCTTGGGAGCAGAAGTTGTAATGAACAACTGAAAAGTAACATCTGTCGTCTGAGTAGGTTCTAAACCTGGAAGCTGGTCTGTTACTTGGGGAAAATAATGCACATCCACAAAAGACAACTAGAATTGTTTTAGATTCACCCATTTTACTCCCCCAATGGCAAATTGAGGTTTTCAGGTGGAAAAGCATGCAGAGCATTTCATAGCCCACTTCTAACAAATGCTTCTATTATTACTTTAATAATTCCAGTAACCGCTTGTGAATATGAATATGCATTGCAATTATTTTTGTGATCATATTTAAAAGCAAAGATGCATTATTCTCAAGATTATTGAAAAAGTATTCAGCACTTTGGAACAGTAGGAATGGATTAAATTGCCTATATGTTAAACAAGAATTATAAGCTACTTTAGACAAATGTGAATAATAAAATATGAAGTAGAACTATTCATTCCTACATGCTCTGAAAACTTAATTGTGAAGTCTACAAGTTATGACTTCTGTATTTTATTCCTCGCCTTGCTATCAAATTGATACATAGCGCCAATAGCTGTAGAGTCTAATTCAGGAAAATGCCTAAAAGCATTTCTACATTTAATGACACACTAAAGCGTAGTGCTATGCTGAAGTGAAATCCCAAACTTCTTTTATGTCTGCTATACAGGTTTTTCCTATGCATAGTTGGTAAGAAAGGTACCTTGAAAGCATATAGTCTGAAATTCAGGAAAAAGCTGGAGTTTTGCCTCTCTGAAACTTATTCAAGTTCCTGAAGAAAATGGATGTCTACTACTACTCAGCAGCAAAGTCTATTTCTAATGATAATTGTAGTAATTACACAACATGAAAAATAATGGAAAAACCTTGAAATCTGGACAAAAATAATTAAAAAAACATTTGCTTAACTTCTACTCTTCCCTCTAGTGACTTCCTCGCTTAACCTGGGAGCCATATAACGTGGTATAGCCAAGAAGTGCTTAAATAATCCACTGTAGAGAAAGTTGCAATAAGGCACATGCAAACTTTGTGGAGTTTCAATGCAACAAGCTAAAAATGTGTGATCGTTCCTGCTTCCTGGCTGAGGGTGTGTGGCTTATCAAAACAGCATAATATGCTCACGGGTGAACATCCGACACTGCCCTTGGAACTGTTACCAGCGAGNAGTTTCAATGCAACAAGCTAAAAATGTGCGATCGTTCCTGCTTCCTGGCTGAGGGTCTGTGGCTTATCAAAACAGCATAATATGCTCACGGGTGAACATCCGACACTGCCCTTGGAACTGTTACCAGCGAGATGTCTGCTGGCCAGTAATGATTTATATGGCCCAGTGATTATCTGAAAAAATAAAAGGTAATTTGCTGTCTGGGAGAAACATCTCTCTCCAAAAGTACACTACTTTTGGCTGAGATAGGTAAATCAGAGGAAGACGTTTCTCCACTTAAAGATACTTAAATAGAAAGGTAGAATTTGGAGGAGAGTCATCTGGTTGAGGCAAGACTCAAGAGAGAAAAAAAAGTGTAGTGAGCACATTCCTTGTGAAGATATTTATTTCTGTCATCCAACATGGGGAGCAGATTGCTTTTTCAAGCTCAAACTCCTTTATTGGCTATTGGTAACTCAGGAACGGTAACTGCTGAAATATACTTCACCTTACAAATTAAATAATGATTCCTTTTCTTGTAGCTTAATGCTTTTGTGTACTGAGATTTCAACTTTGGTACCCAGTGAATGAAAACTTTATTAGTATGTGTTATGTCCTGTTGTAAACAAGGGTTGTCAAGACAGCCTAAGTGATAGACAATACACAGCATGGAGGAGAGTACTGTGTTTATTGTGTTTAGAGGTATTCTTAAGTGTACTCTTTGGTGTAACTCTTTCCATTCTGCTCACCATTGAGATCACCCCAGATCTCCATAACACCTCCAAAATCTTCAGTTACACAATATATTTCAGCCCTAAAAAATAGCAATACCTGTTTAAGGTAAAGAGGAGAGAAACTAAGCTTTCATTAATTTGTAGAGCTTCCACAATGACAGAAAATTGTTTGGGCAGGAAATGTAGATAGTCGAATCGTGGTACGCAGAAAAAACAAACCAATTCTGCAGCTAAGATTGTTTGACCTGGGGAAGCTTCCTTTTAAATTCAGACCTAGTAATTATGTGATCTTTAGCACACGAACCATGTCCAGCCATGTGGTGAGAAAATTTGACATGCAGCCTTAGCAGTTCTTATTTACTCACTTAAAGCTTCTTATAGCAACACATATTTATATAGTTAACTTTTCATGGTTGCTCAGAAAAGCTCGGTAATATCACCTTAGGCCTAAAGAAAATGAGAAAGAAATCAAGAAATCTTACCTGTGTTAATTTAAAACCAGTCTCATGATAAAAATATTTGCAGTTTTGGAAATCTTTGGGGAAGCTGACTTGTCACTTTTGACTGTCACATGTTAGAAACCTCTAACTACACACTTGGGACTTTCATTGCTGTAAATGTTCTGCACGTCTCACCGCTATAGCAGTGAAACACTTATTTACAGCTTAGTGCAGTATTTCTAATAAAAGAGAAAAAAAATCTTAATATCACAGGAATTTATTCAAGAGTTTTTTTACAAGGAACTAATTTTTTCACAAAAGGGTTCAGCTGTCTGGTCACTTATGCTTAAGCCTAATTGATATATTAACCAAACAGCCAAGTATCTTAGACATGTCCTAGTTATAAAGTAGATGATGTCTCTTACTTGTAACTGTTTTCACGTAAACCATGTTTGTAGTAGACTCCAAGCTTTGTTTATCAAAATGTAGCATGAATCAGACAATAATAAGGATGATTTTTCAAAATGAAAAATATTATAAGACTATATGGTACAGGTAGGCCAACTTACTAAAAACTGAAAGAAAATATTCATCTCTATCTGGGGAGCAATAAGTAACCTGCTATCCATTTACTACATTGATATGGTAGTGCGATCCCAAGGGAAGCATTGCCTGCCTTCAAGTGTTTTGAAGAAGGGCATTGTAAAGGTAATTTAAAAAATCCTAGTGATAAATTCCAGCACAATTTTTATTGTGTTCTCATAACAAAGTACCCCCAATGCCGATTTTTGTAGTATAGAAAAATTGTCAACAAGTGCAAAATACTAGCAGAATTGAGTGCAGACAGTTATAAGCAAACAAATTAGAGATTGCATTGCATTTGTAAGACAGATCATGGCAAAAGATCTCTGCGTGTATTTTTTTTTCTACTTGCTTACATATCCTTTCACTGTGAGTCAAAACAATATTGCAGTTCATGCTGTATTAGCAGTTGCAGCTTAGTTCCAGGATCCTTTTTTTTTCCTTTCTTTCACCCCTTTTTAAAAGAAAGAGTGAGTTTAAATGATCTGAATGAAGAATACAAAGAACTTCGCAAATTAAACAAAACAAACAAGAAAAATTAGCAAGACCAGCTAATCAAAAAGACATTTTGATGTGAAATGATAATGGCTACTTATTCGGAATGCTACTAGATCAGCTGGTTTTAAGAGTGCGCTTAAATTTTTTAGACATTAAATTATTTAAAATTAGTAATGATATTTAATTAACTGTATTACAGGCATGAAAATGAGGCAGCACGTTATTTCTGCAAAAACCCACATTTTCCAGCTATTCAGTCTTAATGCTCATATAATGTGTTAAACCCCTGTTACTTTCATTTTATTATGTTGTAGAAATATTGAATTGGAACATCCAGTTATGATCATTTTTCATTCAAATTGATCACAGCTTTGAAATTTGTGCTGTGAAAGTAATCACATCATAAGAAAGACAAAAAAAATAGGTCATTTGAATAAAAAGGAAATTATCATACAACTAGAACACATTCATATCTTTTCTTGCATACAGCCTTTCAGGCAAAGTTGCACATATAGCGTTTTCATACTCACTTGAATGTTTTAAGTTTTAATGAATTATGAATGATATTATAGCTGCTATGGCCTTACACAGCACTTTGAAAAATGTTTCTAATTACTGTGACCTGTGACAGTTCTCATTAGTTTGTCACTCTGAGTACTCTCTTGAAATTAGGAATGTGACTGGGTTCAAATAAATATTAGTAATTCATAATAGAAATTATTTGTTGTCATAATGACATAAAGTAATCTTTTCTAAGTGAATAATTTATTTCTGATAAAAGGACAGGAAGATAGCTTTTCTGAAAATCAAATTTAAAGAATTGTGACATTGCAAAGCAGGGATCTAATAACAGAAACGCTTAGGTCCAATCAGAGTTGGCTTGTAGGACCCCCTAGGAGGAGTGCATAGAAAAAGTGTGATGTCTAAAGAAACTACATCCCTCATTCTGTGTGATGCTTTCCCTTCAGAGCTGGCACAAAGGAGAGATGGGTAGTGTTTACGCAATAGTTTAGATTTATAGGATGTTTATCTGTCTGTTTTCCATTTAAAATTCTTACTATGAGAATATTTGATATTTACAGACCTTAGAAGGGCCTTGGGGTTATTACATTTTTCCAGAACAGAAGCCTAATGGTATTATTCCACCCATCAGTGCTGCCAAAACACACAAATTAAAAATCTTCTTGCTTGTCTCCTGTGACAGCACCAGCTCAAGATGATAAGAATCAGACTGTAGAAATAAGCCCTACTGTCATCACTATTTGAAGCAAGACTGTCATCAGTGCCTGATTTTTTTGTCACTCCATACGGTCCCATTTCCCACATCAAAATAGCAGGACTATTAAGTGTATACTAATTACGTAGAAAATGCATAATGTCGTGTTGCCTTTGCAAAACATACCTTCACTTCAAACTGTGTAAAAATTCTGATACATTTTGATATGGCAGTACAGTGTGTCTGTTGCACAAAAGAGCCAGAGGCTTCTGTCTGCTTGCTCCGCACTGTCTGCATAAATGGGGAAATCCTTGCGATGTGGGAACATGCTGAGAGATCTCACCCTGAACATATTTCCACTGTATAAATCATGTGCAACTTGGCTTGTGTTTGAGTTCAGCCATCTAGAGAATAACATCCTTTTATTTTTCAGTCTTCCGCTTCAAGAAGTGAAATGACAAAGAGATCAAATGCACACGATTCTTGGCTTCCTCATGTTCCTTCCTCTCAAATCTCAAGAGCCTTTTTTCTTGCTTTCAGAACAAGATGGAAAGAGCTCTATTTTACTTAAGCCCTCATGTACCGAAAGTGGCCAAGAGTAATTCACCTGAAAAATTATGAATGGGCTATTTGCATTAGAAAAGAAACATACAAAGATATAAGGGGTATCTTGCTTAACTTCCTGCTGAGGCCAGCTTTTAGACCACAACTTCGTGGTCGCAGGTGAAAATAATACTCTNTGATGACAGACTGGCATCTCTTACTCTGGGAACAGAAATCAGTTTTGCAGGCTGTTCTCACAATTAATAAATTATAACCTTCCTTTTATTGTCCTACCTTTCTTGCGCTTTAGCCGAAGTGTGCAGAAATCACCCTTGGCAAATTTAAGCCACTGTCATACGCTAAATAGATTTGAAGCTGAAGCAAACCACCTTTTGCTAGGAGCCTTTCAGAAATAAAATAGGAAGTAAAATAGAAATCAAATGCTCTTCTGAGAAGAGCATCTCTCATCTAGAAATGTAAATAAGAATCAGATCCCTGATATGCAGTCTGTGTCACGCATTTTCCACTAAACAGATGGTGAATAAGCTTTTCCTAGCAGGAGACCCTTTCATTGAGCCTCATAGTAGAAATAAAATAGTTCTTAACAAAATAAAAAATTTCACATAATAAAAAGACAGAAGCATTCTTTCTGTTTAATAGTAGAGAAGAATTCTTATTTTCAAAAAATATTTTAAGAAACCTCTTAGTTGAATCTGTGTGTATTCTATTGCACAGTGTTAGTAGTATGTTTTCTGCTTCTCATTGCTGCATGGCAGGATGCCTCTTACTGGTTATTCCTGTTTCTTCACTAATAAATTAAATTTCTATTCATTCTACATCCTTATCAGTAGGTGTATGTGTACATATGGTGGAATTAATTTTTTCCCCTACTGGATCTCCTAGAACCACCAGTCTCTCTACCACATACACCACTGTATTTGCAAATGTGTTTGCTGAGAGGGGAACATAGGAGGTGCGGGCTCACAATGTGCTAAGAAAAGAGAAATATACTTTTAGAAATGGCTGTTCAAGATCACGATACTAATGGTCTCCAGCTGTTTGACAGTTTCTCCGCTCAAAATTGCTGATCCTACAGCTGAATTAGCAGAAAAAAAATTATGTGAGGACTCCCCCCATCTACTTCAACGGAAAGTGAGGCAGCCTAATCTGCCAACAAATATTATTTAAGGCTTTCCATCTCCGTGTGTGAAGAAATTAGTAAGGAAATAGGAAATATCACGTGTTGCTCTTCTAACAGGAGAATTTAAGATGACCAAAAAAAAAAAGTGGTTATTTTCTTTTTTTTTTTTCTTTTTATGACCAGTTTTATGTGGTAACATTTCAGAGAGGTTGAATGTATAACTAATTTTAAGCAAGCAAATTATGAATTTCCAGGTCACTGACATATAATTGCAGTTTGCTTTTTGAACATTGTATGATCAAGGATTAACATGTGTGACTGGAAATATATTTTCATCCTCTGTAGTGTAGTCAATGATCCTCCACTTTTTCTTCAAATGGGAAAACCTATGCGAATTCCAAACAGTGTGTGTGGAAGTGCTGGTCAGTATTTGCATTCTGTGAATTTGATAAATAAACGTAAATCAGTAAGAATGCGTACAATCAATTAACTAAGCAAACCATGCATAACACTCCAAAGATGTAATTCTGAGTGCTGAAAATGCAGTCATCTGCACCTCCAGTTATGTTTACCAAGATAAGGAAAGTTATTTATACATTTTAACATGCAAGGTATTTGCCAAAGAGCAAATTTAAGTTTCTGTTGAAATTAATTGTGAATTCTGGTTCATAATCACTCATGTATGTTTTGATTAGTGAGAAGTCCAACATTTCTTGGAACTAACATCAACAGTAATGCATAGTTCAAACTTTCAAATGCAATTAGAGATATTTAATTAGGGAAACAAGCATGACATTAATTGAATTTTCTGTATGCGTTATCTGGTTTCCATAAATAGAAACGTTAAAACCGTCTGTTCAAAGAGCATTTTAAATTTTTGCATACATTCAATAGCAGTATCTATTCAAACCCCATACAAATGTAGGGAAATAAAAGTAAAACGTAGGAAGGCTTAAAACACAGTAAATACTTCATTGTGGGTTTTTTGATTTGCTGAAAAGAACAGGCATGAGATGTTGATTTCAAAGCATGATACCCTCTTGTTGTATCTAGTGGCATTCTTTGGGCTTGATTCACCATTGTCCTGGATCTTAATTTGTGGTGCAACTACATGTAAATAGTACTTTACATCTGTTTAATGCAAATGATTAAACAACTGGTTAAACACAGATTGCAGATACTCTCTCAGTCTGGAGTTGAGGACATGAGGAGATGATCATCTTTTGACTTAGGCACTGGAGTTGCTAGTGATTGTGATGACCTGAGAGGGCAAAAGCCAAGTGTCCATCTCATCTGGCTTTAAATCCTGATGATGTTCTTTCATTTGATCCTGCCTGTGCGAGCTGGTGAAGTGACTGCTGTGAGAAAGCAGCAGTTGTCTGTGTATGTGTCTTCCATACGTACCTGCAACAGAAATTACCCAGCAGCTGGGGCAGGCGCTAGGCTAACCATTCTTCAGGGTAACGGTGCCATCAGACCGCAGCCGAGGTTGCCCACCAAATTGTTACAGTACCACAGTGGTGAGCAGCAGGCAAGAAGAGAAGTGTGCTCCCGGGCTGCCTGACAGCTCATTGTCTGCTGCAGGGGAACCACAGAGAACCTGCAGTCCTGTGCAGCATCTGGAGAACCCAGCTGAGGAAGCCCTGCCTAGCCTGCCTTCAGGATGTCTGAGCCTCCTGTCACTGCATAGAAACAAAGTAATAAGCGTTTAGGCTAGTTAAAACTCCTTTTTGAAGATTCTTGTCTGTAGCCCATGGTAGTGTTACAAAAGGAATGATTTCTCAAAATCTAGGCAGTGTAGTTTCACTGAACCCTCTATACATACCAAAGCGATAATTTAGCTTAGCTTTTTTCAGAGATAAAGACGAGGACGTATGGAGGTTCAAAGAAAGACCTTTGAGCGTTTCAAAAAGGAAGTTGCTGTCAACGAGGCAAAGATGTTAAATGGCTGTCTTTATAATTTTAACATTTTTCCTCCCTTAAAATAGTCCTAATTCTTTCTAAGAAAATAGTCATTATAATAGGACTTCTAGAATCTTTCCTTTTTTTTTCCTCATTTGACGTTTACTGTCTACTAGAGAACTGGACACCAGCAGTTGCTATAAAGCGTATCTTTATTTTTTAAGAATTAAAACTATGCAAGAATGTAGTGGCAGGGAGAACTCTATTCCTTAGGTGATTCAGTGTATTTTAGTAACAGTGCATTGCCAATGTCATTTTCAGCCAGTATTTTCAAACTTTTTAGTACAATTCTTATTTCAAAAGTGGTCCCATTATGTTTACATCGAAAGTTTGTGCAGGTTGAGATGTCAGAAATTATTTAAATATACATCTTAAATCTTCTTTCAAAATCAAATCTCTAACAGTGTAATGCTCTTCTTATGCTAGTGAAGCGGTATACAGATGATGTGAACCCTTTCTGAATAACTGTAAAATGGTCAGAATGACCATTTAATTAGGAAGGGGACCCAGCACATTTCCAAAATAATAACAGTATAAATATTCAGACTTGTAGGAGCAGCACAGAAATCTATGCGTCAGTGTAATCTTAATTTAGATAGACATCAGGGTTTAAAATAATTTAGAGCCTACAGTAAAAATCAATTTTGAGAATTACTGTAGAATCCTTCTTGCATACTTTCAAACCAATATTGTTTTAATTGAAAGTTTTGTTTATTTTTATAGGCACACTGAAAAATTCTTTATGTTTCTGTAAATGCTGTGTTTTACAGGTAATGAAGTTAGGCCGTACAAGTATAAAATAGAGAAGTCTTAATGTGTACAGTACAAGTAACTTAACATAAAATTTTTCAACACAGGGCAATACGAATAAAGACTTGACTTTGTTTTTTTTTTTTTTTAAG
>RSEF01000008.1:2937757-2983166 GCA_003993805.1 Himantopus leucocephalus | reverse complement strand
TTGGTACCATGAGCTTTGTCCTTGAGAGCAGCTGAGGCTTTTTGGACTGTAAAGACAAAATTACCTGTAACAGAAAGTATTTTTAAACACATGTTATTCCAAGGTAGGCAGCTGCTCACTGCATGAGTCCTTCACTCACTGCTGTGCTCAGCAGTTAACTTTCACTACTTAAACTCAGTAGGGCATGGAAGGTAACTTCAATACATTGTTTTTCTCTTATTCTTTACTCTCTATTCAGTATTATCAAAGTGGCCATATTTTGATAGCAAGAAAACGATGCAAACCCAACAGAACGTAGCTGAGCTGAAGAAGTTTAATCTCCAGGAAAACACATCATTCTTAGATTAATGTTAAAAGAAACCACCCAGAAATAAAACTCAGAGGCTGTTATTTGGAACAAGAAAAAGCACCTATCTGAGTTATAAAATTTCCTTTTTTTTAACTAGAGTATTAACTTCTCTCCTTCAACATGCTCTTTCAGTTCTATGGAATGCCAGAATATTGTGTATATATATAACCAGTATATATTATCTTCAGTAAAATTTCTAGTTATAGAATTCTAGTCTGTCAATCTACTTGAATTTTCTTAACTAACAAAATAAGGGCAAGTAAGAATGCCATCAGAGTAGGTGTTAGGGAAATTTGGAATACTGAGACTGAAGGAACAGCTAAAAATAATCTCTTGGGTAACAAAAAAAATAGAAAACTAAGTATAATTTATAAATACTACATACTTACATAAACTACTGTACAGTTTTATTAAATATTGTGAAATTGCAGAGGTCAGCAGTCTTTTACCTTTTTCTTTCCAAAATTAGAGGATAAAAGTGATTGTAAAAAATTATTTCAAGGCAGTATTGTTTCCAGCTGATAACCTTGCAACATCCTTCTTGGTATTGTTCAAAACCTGCTCTTTTGTCATCTTCAGGCACCCGCTATAGATTGCTAACTTCTGTGCTGCTCAGCAAGCCTTATATTTGATCCCAGCTATGAGATTAACAAAAATATTTTTTTAATAGATATTTTGTAATGCAAGTCTATTCCCTTAAGGAAATTAAGTAGATCTTCAATATAAAATAATTCTGTAATCAACACGGTATCCTAAAATTTTAGATAAACACTCATGTAGAATTCAAATTTAGAATCATGAAAAATTTTCAAGTAAAGCATTCGTGAAAATGTTCTCTGTCAGACAGGAACCCACACTGGAGAAAGCAGTGGCCATGTGATAATGAATCAGCGGGGTGTTTGATCACATAATACATTCTGTTGTAGCAAGTATTGTTGGTTAAAGAACTGAAATAACTAGTCCTATGCATATGTGAGCACAAAGGCTATGTCCTTTTCAGTAAGAGGACATAAAAATCTATTACAATGATTACTCCCTTTAACCCATCTTCTCATGATATAAAATTCTCTGTCCCCACAATATATTCTTCTGCTTCATTAACTTGGTTGTCCCAATAAGACTGTGAAGCTTTCAGAGTATGGGCCGTCTGTTTTGCACTATGGAACATGTTGGTGTGCCTGGAGAAGACAGTATGGATATAGCCAGAGAGAATTATCCCTCCTTAAATGATAACCAATTCCTTCTAAGCCTTTTGAGACAGATTTTTTAATTTCTCTCCTTTCCTTCATCTCCTTTTGTAATTCATGGGATAAGCTGTAATGATTTACAATATATAGCTCCTTAGTAATTATTTAATATCTTTCTCTATAATAATGACCTTTGCCTAAAGAGGAAGGTATTTAAATACCTCTTTGCTAGTATGATTCCTGTACTTTCTACAGCATTGTCAGCTGAATATTCTTCATTTTTCTATGGTCAATATTTCTTCAGAAAAAAAAGAAAAAAAGCTTAGCTGTGTGCCAGTAAACGGATTTTTCTTTATATGCCATTTATAAAATATGACTTTTATTGATAAAGTCAGGAAGCATGTTATCAGGTATCAAAGAACAGATTTGAAATGACAAAAAAGACCAAGAGTGTAGATAAGTGATGCTTATCTAGCGCATGAATTTATAAAAGTCTTGTTTCTCTATTGCAGTAAATTGGGCTTTTCAAAGCCACAATTGCCCTGTATTTTTTTCAGAGTGCTGAGGGGTACAGAGGGGTTCTTTCACTGCTGTCATCATCTAATGCCATTACCAAATCTGTTCTCTGATATTTGCTTTTGTATCTTGTCTTGTAACACACTGAAGATACGCAGTCCAAGTTTTGTTTTTGTTTAGCTTACCTTTTCCTGAATTCACTTGGTTAAACCTTCACCTTAAAGGCTTTATTTCCTTCTCCATCTGACTATTCAGACTGCTCCCACCATATTAATTCTCTCATGTTTATACCTTTGTGAGGAGGATCAACCAAATGAACTGCTTTTCTTCCTTATAGGCACTGGAATAACAAAGTCTCTCATTCATTATTAACTATGCTCAGATCTGATTCACTTTACAAAAGTTCGACTCTTTTTTCCTGACTTGCTTCTGCCGTGAGGCAGGTGAAACAGCCATTTGAATTGAAGAAGAAAGTGAAATTTGAATATTTTTAAAATGTCATCTTCAATTATTCATGAATCGTTTACTTGAAGATCTGGTAAATCAGAAAGTGAGTAATTTTTATTTTTAAAGTAACCTGAATGCATGATCAGTCTTTTAGAAGCATGTTCTTGTTTCGCTGGGAAAAGTTGCATATTTACAAGAGAGACCCCACCTGGAGTACTGCATCCAGCTCTGGAGCCCTCGGCACTGGAAATACATGGACCTGTTGGAGCAGGTCCAGAGGAGGGCACAAAAATGATCAGAGGGGTGGAACACCTCTCCTATCAGGACAGGCTGAGTTGGGATTTTTCAGTCTGGAGAAGAGAAGGGTCCAGGGTGACCTTAATGGAGACCTTTCGGAACGTAAAGGAGGCTTATAAGAAACATGAGAGACTTTTTAGTATGGCCTGTTGCAGTAGGACAAGGGATAATGGTTTTAAATTAAAAAAGGGTAGATTTAGACTAGATAAAAGGAAGAAATCTTTTACAGTGAGGATGATGAGACACTGGAACTGGTTGCCCAGAAAGGTGGTAGGTGCCCGATGCCTGTGAGCATTCAAGGTCAGGTTGAGTGGGGCTCTAAGCAACCTCGTCTAGTTGAAGATATCCCTGTTTATTGCAAGGGTTTGGGACTAGATGACCTTTGAAGGTCCCTTGCAATGCAAACTATTCTCTCATTCTGTGAACTTGCTCTACTTGGCTATGCTGTAATTTGGGATAATTATTTTGTGCCCCACCATTTTTATTTTTTTTTTTACAAGTCTGCGATAGTTACAGCCTCAAATTTGGAACAATTAAAATCAATGTGCTATTATATTTCTTTGTTTCTTTGATACATATAAGAGCCTAAGTTAAAAAGCAAAGAATATGTAAATTCTATTTACACCTGGAATACGAAAGGTGAATGGGAGTCTACAAACAGTTGAGCTGGTTAAGAATGAAGTAAGCTCATGAAGTCAACACAAAAGAAAATGCTAAGAATTGCTCCTTTTTCATTTACGTCTTTTGACTTCCAAGAGACTGTGAAGCATTTTCTTTACAGAACTAATAAAAATGTTACAGCTTTACCATCTCTGAAGTGGAATACCTGAATTGACAGTCAGGCCATTTGAATTTTGGAGGTGATAGACTAAATCCTCAGCTGAATAAGTGCATTGTCCAGTGTGCATGGCTTGCTCACTAAATAACTGTAGACTTTTGTCTTTTGAAAGAATATTTTTTCTGTATTTCTGAGTAGAAAAGATAAAATTAAAAATTTACCTCACCTTAAATCACTATTTCCCTTGTCCTCCTGATAAACACTACTTTTCTTAATCTAAACAGTAGAAAAGGAATAAATAGCTACTAAGCCAGGAAAGCTTGAAACAGACAACTTTTAATACAAGTGTGTTCGGGTTTTGATAGTAGGAAAATGTTTGTAGTGTTTTTTTGATAAAACATGATTCTTTTTGTGAACAAAATGTTATCTAAAGGGAATTGGTTAATTCTCAAGTGTAGTAAAGAATTCTGTAGCCTATGGAATTCCTCATAAGAAGTTAAATTTGTTGTATGTCCAAGGCAAAGGAAAAAAAAATCCACCTAAAACCTCTGTATACTTAGGACCTGAAGCTTCCATCCATTCACAGGCAAAAGAAGGGTAAAAAAGTTATGGATGGACAGATGAAGGTGCTCCTAATATGGTGCCACAGACTTCAAAGACGAAGACAAACGTTTCTCAAGGCAAAGTCTTTGTAAAACAGTAAAAATATAAGTAAATAAAAGCTCTACACACCTATAAGCTCTAAGTGTGAGGTTAATTGGATAAGAGAGATTTTCAGGTTGTCTAAAAATTATAGAACTCTCTGTAAGTCTCTTCCCCATTATACACACCAATTTTAATTAGTAGCACTAAGGGAGTGGTCTAAGATACCAACAACTACAAATTTAGCAATGCAGTGGCTGCAACTTCTGGTCATTGAAGTTGGCTTTTAAATTGGTTGCAAATTGTGTATCATGTTCCCATAAATTCTTTTGTGTTTACCAAACTCTACATATTTTCAAAGAAATTAAGTAGAAGCTGTGGGTAGATATAAGTATAAAACTTTCCAGTTTGAACAACTCTTAAGATATTCCTCAAAACAGCAGCATTTTGATTTTTAGAAACATGCAGCACTTGATATGAGTGAAAATTAACAGAGCCATCTGAAATAATCAGGAAAATTAAATAGACCTTTGCTACTTACCAAACTCTAGCAAATAATGTATTTCTAAAGGTCATTTCCATGGAAGAGGAAACTAGGGACTTTGGCCTTTATGGTAGCTTCATAGTGAATGAACATAGACTAAAATTTGTAGATTTTTAAATTCTACATATTTCAAAGCCGCAGGGTCTACTGTATGTTGGTATTAATGTTTATCCTATTCTGAAAAAAATATGACTAAAGAACTAGTGAAAAACATAAGATTTAAAATACTCAGTTTTGAGTGATAAAAGTAAAGATGATTTCTCCAGTTTTTGTCTTTTTTGGTAATCAGTCTTTGCACTCTTTTTCTCTAGGCTTTATTAATATCAATTTGTCTTAATTAATGTTTTTGGTAAAGGACACCACTGTTCAGTATTTGGTGCTTACATAATTTCAATTAAAGAACCAAAAGCCGCTAAATAAATAGGCACTGTAAAACAAGTCTTTGAAGTCTAAACATTTCTGATGTGAAAAATGAGGTGTAAATTGCCCTCCACTTAACCTTCCTCCCTCCCCTAAACCAATATATCTCAAAAATTCTACCATGTAAAATACCTCCAGGCTTCTTTCAAACATCACAGAAAACAATACTTTAAAATGAGAACCATCCTCTCACCTCAATCTATGATATAGTTCCTGGTTTTTCAGTTCACCTTGAATTTTTTTTTTGTTTTCTCTTTGTTTATTTTCCTTTTTTTTAACTTGTCACTGTCTTTTATAGTCTCATATCCATATCACATTATATCACAATTCAACTTACTGTTTAGGGATTTCCAGTTTCATTAGGGAGGTTAGCATTGGCTTTGGGCTAGAAAGCAACCATATTCTGTCTCTTAAGAATTTATTTTTGTGGTGTGGCGTAACACACTTGTGCACTGTGTTTTCCTCAGCTTCAGCCTTCTGTCCTCTAGTTTTCAAGAACTTTAAAGAACATTCAAGCTTTAAAGAACTATCTCCTTTTAGTAAAATTTATATCAAATATTATTCTGTAGTTGTTCAGTAGGTTCATGTTTATCAACTCGTTTTGTTTCACTGTGAATAATTTCATTAATTTTCAGACACCTATATACATTGACATAGCTAGATGTTTTGTACATAATAACAAATTATGTATCTGTTGTTATCCAAATCTCCATCGGTGAATTTATTTAGTGAGGGATAAGTTACAGGATCTTTACAACTACCTTTGATGGCCAAAACAGTGCAAGAGAGTTTGAAGATACCCAGGAGAAACCAAAACTATTCAAGGAATGATTTTATTGAACTCACAGACAGAGTGAGTGCTTGTTAAAATAAACAGCTCATTTAGGTAATTTTTTTTCTTATGGACCTGATATGGTGTCTTGAGCTGGATTGAGTAAGACCCCCTGAACTGTTTGTTGTTTTGCTGAACATGTATGTCCAGCTGGCCTGGGATTCTGCATGATGATTCCACTTTATGCATAATCTTAAATTCTGTGCAAAACATCTAACTATTTTAACACGAAAGCATCCTATGGGACCATTTCTTCATCTGCAAAAAGTTTCTTTTGACAGTGTCTTCTCTACTACAAAAGGTAGAGTTTGTTTCTACACCAGGAACTACCTGGGGAAGCTGCTAGGACACCCAGGTCCTCATCTTGCAATGTTATCAATGCATTTAGGGATTCAGAGAGTTGTCTGTCAGTTGGTTTAGGCTTAGCACAGGATGCCTGGGGGAATCTCTGGGACTGGCTGCAGTTCTTACCTGGAAAACTCCTGTAATAGTCACATGCTTTGCTGTGAGGTCAATTTAGGGTTTCAAGTCAATCACCTTCTCTCAAGCTGGTCCATGCCTAGCACACAGACTAGCTGCAGAGTTCCTTGGATCACCCAGGGAATCCAGTGTGCTGGATGTGCACATAGACATAGCCCTGATACCCAGGTACACTGCAATAGGACAAAGTTGAATTTCATCCTTGTATTACATTACAACTTAAATTCCATAGATTGTGCCACAACTTTCATTATAGGTCAGCAAAACACCTCTCTCATATAGCATGTAAATTATTACCTTTCAGATCATTTGGCAGACAAATGCGAATTATCAGTACAATTTTATCAAATCCTGTATAATCATAATACCCTCTTTTAATCAAAATTTCTAGTAGTCTTTTTAAAATTAATTTAATGCTCATCAAATATTCTGAACTGACAACTCTTGAAACACTCCTGCTTCCTTATTGTGCAGTACAGGTTTTTTTTGTAGAGCTGCTTCTAGTGCTTTTCCTCCTTGCTTCAGCTTCACCTAGTGAGATTAGCCCTGAGATAGTGCCCTTATATGCATGGTGCATATAAGAGTTGAGACTTTGAGATTTGACTCACAAAGGTGTTAAACAATACCTCGATGATAGTTTATATGAAATGAGTAAGGGTTCCATCTTGATACAAAGGAAAAAAGGTTTATATGCAGTCACAACTGCAACGGCATAGTCTAGACCCATTTTACAAGTGATTAAACCAGAGAGCATATTTTTCCTTTAGCTTTTTGACAACCCCAAAATTTATTTCATGTAAGCTATTGTCAATTTGTTAGGATGCAATGAGTTAAATGCTAACTTTTAACAAAAAGTGAAAGTATCTGTAACCCTTTACTAATGCTTTGTTCATTGATTATTTTTGATTTTTTTTTTTCCTTGTTGTGGTGCTAAGTATTTGAAATTGATTACATAATTCAGCAGGGTGAGACATCTACTCTTAGCTTCATGTTAAAATTAGGGCATTCTCATTTGATTGAATGTCTGTTCTGCAAGCTGTTACATTTCCGGTTTTTGTATCAGTAGGCTTAGATTGTCAAATATATAGTTTTTAGGTGCTTATTGGAAATTCTGTAAGTAGTTAATTCTCGTTGAGGTAACAGCAATTGAAAAAGAACACAGACCTTCCTGAAATTAGTAAAATGTATTTTCTTATGATAATACAAAATATTTCCTGAAAAAGTTTACTGTTATTTTTTCCTAAACTGTGTGTCATATAGTCCAACTAGATCATTTTAATTGTTGTCTTTGAAATGCCAAGAATTTTAGTACTAGTATCCTACATACTTTAATATATACTTTAAAATAGGACTATGGATAGTGATACTATACTAAAATCTAAGATGACAAGATGCCTGTTCAGTATTCATTGAGGGCAATATTAAAATTCTGATAAATATTTCAGTTACTTTTCTTTTGATCTTGTGATTTTGTTGCAGTTTCTATTTCAATATTGTAGTGGAAAACTGGTTTTAAATAAACCCACAGAATCTTTTCTCTTCAGTGGGTTTTTTTTTTTTTTATTCATGAAAGAAGTTTGAAATATTTGCACTTAGTGTGAATGCAACACTTGGTAGAATCAGACTGTGACTTGCTTCCAACCATTTCCAAAGCTACAGCGTTTCAGTTGTGCCGTTATATTCTTTTTTTTTTTTTTTTGAAAAATTCCATTACTAGGCTCTTGTAAAACTAGTGAAATGCATGTCGTCTTCTGACCCATTCTTGACGTGCATGCTTCACTCCTTTCAGATGCAAAGGTGCATTGGAGTACTTGCAACAATTATTTTTACTGTAGTATGACGTGAAGAA
Source organism: Himantopus leucocephalus (assembly GCA_003993805.1). NCBI lineage: Eukaryota > Metazoa > Chordata > Aves > Charadriiformes > Recurvirostridae > Himantopus > Himantopus leucocephalus. The sequence goes on along the minus strand of RSEF01000008.1, from coordinate 2,974,825 downwards.
GGTGGGGTTTGCCACATGAAATCTTCTGCTGAAAGGTTAGAAGCTGGTGTCCACACCTCTCGAGCACATAAGAGGGCTTGTTTATACTAAGGAATTGGTTACTGATTTTTATTGTCAGCATCAATGGCCACGACATTTTGGGTTTGTAGCAGTATATCAAGTTTCAAATTTTTGTGAGACAATGGAAAAAATACAAAACAACCCTCTTTTGACAGTTTTGAGGAGTGGAATTGTCCTGAATTTTTCATTTTTAAATTAAAAAAAAAAGTTTTTAAAAATATGTCTCTGTCTAGGAACTCCAAAATATCTTATGCAGTGTCCTAAAGACGGATTTATAGTATACATTGATGGGTTTAATACCATTGCTGTTATATTTGTAATAAGGTATAATTCAGTCTAGCTCCCCGTTGTGTGGATTTTGTTTTGTGTAAAGTGTCATGATTAGGCCTACTTGCTGACAAGTATCCAATAAACAAAAGGTCACATAATTTCTCTTTAATGAGATGGACTATCAGATTGATATCCTGAAAAGTATTTAAGCCAGACCACAACAGAGTGGTGTCAGTTTGTCAGGAAATGTCTCTTTAGTTCTCGTGGTTTTGTTTAAATGGTGTTTCAGAGGTTTAATAGTTTATGGATTATTAAAAAAAGAAACTCACATATTCTTTTCTTGTACGTCCAGTACTGCTGCTTGAAAATGCCATTGCATGTCACAATGGTACCCAGTGTCACAGATGCATAACTGGGTGACTGCATCATAATAATTCAGAAAGGGGAGAGGAAGGTAGTACTGAGAGCAGTAGTGTGCAATGGAAGAATCAGAATATTGTTTAAGCTTGGATGTAATCAAGTTGTTGTTTAAGCTTGGATGTCTTGATCAGAGACATTTAATAACAAGCTTCTGGAACCTTCTCTGTTGCTGTTCGTTATTTACATAAGTAACTTGTCCTGTGTGGTATTATTTAGGTAAATTTTAATTTCAAACCCTAATTAAGCTGGCAACATAATTCAAAGTAAGTTTTTGAAGAGGGATTGGATCATATTACCTCAGGTTCAGCATTAGAAAAGCAAGTTTATTTCTTTGGAAGCTGTCCTAAGAATTTAACATTTCTCTGTGAAATTCTACTGTGTTCTTTTTTTACTTTGAATAGTGTGATCTAGTTCCCTCATGTTCAAATCTCTTTTTTTATCCTATTGTATTAGTATTAGGCAAAATCATGGTATATATGACTTAAGAATGGTAAAAAAGTGCCTGACTTTACTGTGATGTTAATCATGTCATAACTTAAGTGGGTCTCGGCACGAGTAGGACTAGAGGGAAAAGAAACTGCTATGTTGTAAGGGTTATATAATCTACTTCTGAGATGTTAAACATAATCTTGATTGTAAATATTTAGAACATCTCTCAAATCTGCCGGGATCATAAGAACTTTCACATTACCTATAACAAAATGTATTAGAGAAACAGTCATAGTATATCAAGAACTTTTACCTCTCCATGTAAGCACTTCCTAGGTAATTTCCTAACCTTGATTCCCACAGGTTTGCTGGCAGCATTTTCTAGTGCTAGCTCTAGCTACTAGCTAGTACTTTATTAAACTTAAGAAAAAAAAAAAAAAAAAANCAGGCATGAAGAATAATTGTTTACTGAAGTGTGATATTGCATTTCTATGTGCTTGGATATGATTCTTCTCTCACATATATGCAATGTTGCCATCTGTCACCATATTTTAAGGAGTGATTAATATCCTTTTCTAACAGAGAGCTTTACAGAGAGCTCAACCACACAAAAATGCAGTGATAGGAAAAAAACAGTAATATTTAATGACATGCTACTGTATTCATTTCTGTATAGCTGTTCTAAATGAGAAAAATGATTGTATAGAGTATAAATCCTTCTTAGATTCCACTGCCCACAGGATGTGGATTTACTCAATGTGAAAAGGGCATTTTAAACTCAACAATCTGATTTTTTCATTTCCTCTGCCTAGAAAAAAGATCTAGTTATGTATTCCAGGTAAAAACAATTTTAGAAGTTTCATGAATTACCACAGTTTTCATTGCATTGAAAGTTTTAGCAAAAAAAATAAAATAAAAATGAACTAAAAAAAACCCTGCAAGCAAAAACCCCACCAAAACAAACAAATCCAACAAAACCCAGAAAGGGAGTAGAGGAAGTCAAAACATTTTTACTTACGTTTGTGAAAAGATTTTCTACTTGCCATCAACTTAAAATTTAATGGTTAAAAGATTGATTGAATAACCTGAAGAGAAAAAGAAACTTCCTTTTCAGTCAAAAGAAAAAATTTCATATCAATTCAAGACTGTTACTGGTACTAGAGATGCTTCAGACCAGACTGTTTAGGTAAACATCTATCACGTTTTGAATATCTGTCAGGAAACATGGTTGATTCTAAGCTGTTTACAGTCTGACTCTGTTTAAGTAAATGTCTTTAGAAGATTTTTTCCCCATTATCCGAGCAAATAATAATGAAAAATAACAAATAACAGCAAACAAATCTTTTTTGGTAGGCCCTTTTTTTACTTCTTTTTTTTAGTATTCCAGCTCACTCAGTGGCAACTCTCTTCCTAATGCAACCCAAGTGGCTGTTGTCTGTCTTTTCTGCCAGGGCACATTGCTGGCTGATGTTCAACTTGTTGTCCACCAGGGCGCCCATGTCTTTTTTTGCCAAGCTGCTTCCCAACTGATTATCCTTCAGCATGGACTGGTGCATAGGGTTATTCCTTGCCCGGTGTTAGACTTTGCATTTGTCCCTGTTGACCTTTATGAGTTCCTGTTTGCCACTTTCTCCAGATTGTTGAGGTCCCTCTGAATGGCAGCACAACCATCTGGTGTATCAACTGCTTGTCCTGATTTTGTATCATCTACAAACTTGCTGCGAGTGCACTCTGTCCTGTTGTGCAGGCCATTAATGAAGATATTAGCAGTACTGGACTGAATATCAAGCCCAGGCGTGCACCACTTGTGACTGGCCTACAGCTGGACTTCATGCCATTGATCACAACTGTTTGAGCCCAGTAGTTCAGCCAGTTTTCAGTCCACCTCACTCATATTTGAACCACAAATATCAGTGTTTGTAAAAAGCTCTGAGAATGCATTGTATATGGTTCCAAACATGTAATGTATTTACACATCACAAGGAGCTCTATTTATTGTGGCTCTACGGGGCTGTGTCCTGCACCTGATAGAGCTCTGCACTCCAAGGGGTTACAGATGCTGCACCTACTGTAGTTCCCTTCCTTCAGCTGCACCAAGTATTTGAATACTGCAATGCAGTTCTTCCAGCATGAGTCACAGGCAGGTTGCAACTACTAGGCTAATGTGTATGTTTCACTGGTTTTTACATGCTTCATAGAGAATGCTGTATAGTCACTTTTGTAATTGCTTAGATGTGCATCTTCTTTACACTGGGTGGGTGCCTGAAAGAGAAGGCAAATTCAACGTATTTCTTTCACACAGCTGAGTTTGTAGTTGTTTGGTTGTGAATCAGAGCATGTAAGAGTTGCTGGGATTTCAGTTTTATTTTTGCTAGCTCTGATTGTAAGCTCATGATTTTAATTAATTACTTCTCTCTTCCTTAGTAATGAATTCTTTCTTTTCCTTTTATGACCCATGAGTCTCATACTGTATTTTTAGTTCCCTGTAATACATACATCGTTTTATCATTTTCAATGTGCATAAGCATTTTGTAATTTCAGTAGAGCTCCAAACCCACAATTAGGTAAGCCATATGTTTAGTGAAGCAGCTTCAGAGTACAACAGATTGAGAAATCAGAATCCTGAACAAACATTCAGCTTACACAGTTGTTGTTGCTGCCTATACTTCCCTTATTTGCATATGTTGAAGTCCAGGGTGCCTGTGAGTAGCTGATAAACTGTTCTTCACAGTCCCAAAACTCTAACCTCTTTAGCTAGTAAAACCGGCCACTAAGCCAATAAGCATTTGTTATTATTTATCATTTGAAGGTTGTTACATGCACATAACCAACTACAGTTGTGTGTGTCTTGGTGAAAACTAACTGTATGCATTGGGAATCGGTTTCCAAAATAGAATGGTTTCTGGACTGTTAAAAGTATTTTCATAATCTGCTAGATTCTTCAGTGTTCAGAAAAAAAATGAAATGAACAAATATTTGTTTCCATATCTAACTAAGAATAGTAATTAGCCAGAGGCCTGTTTACTTGAAATGCGGTTAAAAATGATTGATTAAATAAGATATTAAACTTCTGAGCAGGTTTCTGGTAATTTGATGTTTGTATTGCAGTAGCTATAGGAACTCAAACTCCAACCAGGATCTGGTCCCTGTCTCTCAGGTTCCACAAAAACTCAGAGTCAGAATAATACATCCTGTTCCGATTGGCTAAAAATTAAAATAGAAGAAATGAGAAGTAGATGGTAGAAGGGGAGAAAAAATTCAGAAAGGAAATAGCTGTAACAGCAGCTGGGATCAACTGGAATCCAAGACTGTAACTGCTGATCAAGCACCTGTTCATTAGCATGTGTTGTCTTCCTTATGAAATTGCTTAATTTTGGTACCCTTGTAGTCCTAATGTGAACGCAGCAATGCTGAAATATATCTTGCTTGCCTGTCTCTTGAAAGTAGTCTCGTTGCTCCATGGTGAACAGTGTGATTCTTTCATTTTTAAATACCTCTTCTGATTACCATCATGTTTCTGATTTTCATGGGACATATGATCTAAAGTGGTTCAAACTGGTCAGCCAGTAACCTATGTATCAATTAGGCAGAGAGGGTTTAGCTGCTGCTTTCACATAACTGTTGACTGTATTTTAAGGCAGAAATGTTTCTGAGCAATGATGACCTTTGAGGTTTCATGCTTAACAGGGCAATGAAGAAAACTTTCAAAATTATATAAAATGCAGACTGACTCCTGCTCCTCTTTATGTCCATATCAAAACTCCCTGGTAGACAGGAATGAGTTCTTCTGTAGGGTTCTTCTGCTCCGGATATTTCAAAGGTAAGTCCAGTGATGTGGATTGCTCTATGCTTGTACATGCAGAGGGTCAAATTCAGTGTTAAATTAAGTTTTAAACTGCTGTTCGAGATATGATAATAGATGCCATGATCATTCACTGGAAAATAGCTATTTTATCGTTGCATGCCTAATTTTAACTTAATTAGCAGTCTGTCTTGGGTACAGACTCTTCAGGAATCATTCCTTAACATGGGTTATATAAGTCACCACTTTTTTATTGCATGATTTTCTGTTGTTGTTGTCAGACTTGCTCTGACAAACTTTTACTTCTGAGTTTCTTTCCAGTTTTGTAATCTAGAACCCCAATAATTGTTTGTGACAATATGATGCTAAATTTGTGCAAGAAGGCGATGCTTGCACATGGTTTGCTGCAGTTATGCATCTGCTTCTCCAGAAAATGTCACTAAAATAACTTGTGTTGAAGAAAACTTCCTGGGCAGTCTAAAGCCCATGGCAATCTTGGAAGTCTTATGTATGGAAAAGAGGGCATGGAGGATAATGTTGATCTGCAAAGATCACTTTGGAAGTAGTGGCATGAAATGCCTGGACATAGAAGTCTCCCAGTTTTTATTTATTTATTTTAGAATGGATATTACAAAAAATTTCTTCACTGAAAGGGTTATCAGCACTGGAACAGGCTGTCCAGGAAAGCGGTTGAGTCACCATCCTTGGAGGTATTTAAGACATGTAGACATGGCACTTAGGGACATACTTTAGTGATGATGGATTTGGCAACGTTAGGGTTACAGTTAGACTCAATGATCTTAAAGGTTCTTTCCAAACTAAATGATTCTGTGTGATTCTTTCATGCACAGCCAGAGTCATTGAGTCACCACAGGATTTGTATTGTTGCACAGAAAACAGCATTTGTCTTCTAGAGAATATCCTGTACTTGCATTCTGTGTAAATATGGTATTTACAATTGCAGATTTGAGAAATAAGTGTGGTTTTGTTCCCCAGTACAACTGTATAAAGAGCATTTTTCTTGATCTTTTTTGTGCAAACATAGAATTTCTGCCATGAGTTTTATTTTTCTGGAAAAAAAAAGACAAAAAAGAAGAAAATTGCATAGTGTTCAACTTATGTCAGTAAGCTAAAAAGGCAGAAGGTTGACTTCTTTATCATATAGAATATTTTAAATTAACAATGTTCTTTAAAACGTTCCGCTAAAATTATGAGCTTTAAATGATCGATCAAATAATTTATTTTCAGAAACTTTGGTTTATATGTCTGGTTTTGTATAATTTGTTCCTCTTTTAACCTCACTAAAATCCAAGGAGAGACTTTTTTATGACCAAGGGACTAGCTAGTGAAGGACAAAGTAGTGTCTGTCATTTCAATACAGGAATGCAAAAGAGTCCTGCAAGTCATTCCCACTGAGAGATCTAATTGGTATATAGTAGGTCTCATGAGTTACCATTGCTAGGAGAATTAAAGAACGTTGGATCAGCTAATTAGGATTTATACAAAAGACTGTCTGACAGAATAATCCCCCAAAATTAATTGGAAAAATATCTATTTGATAACGTTATACTAGCATATTCACAGGACTTCTGCTTACTTCCTTCACTTTTTTTTTTCACTTTTTTTTTTTCCTCGACAAAACTGTTTTTAATCACCATTTATTCACGCAGTTTATAAAAGGTGCTGATCACATTACCGGAGGCATGTATTGTATTTGGGATGGGCATATTTTACCATTAAATTTAACAATTGTTAACTTCTTTTATTCTGAAATTGTATCCATCATTAGAGGTGGATTATCGTTACATTACTTAAATTTCCCTCATATAAATGTTTTTGTGGATTAAAAATAAATATGCACAGGTACTGGGCATTATTTGGTTTCATTTTTGTATCTGATTGATTTAATTGAAATTAAACATTTAAAGTATTTCTGCAAAATTCAAACTTTTCGTATCTCTTCTATTTCCTTTAAAAGGAACCTAGTATTGACAAAAATAAAAAGACAGTTGAAATTGCTAAGTGAGAACAGTACGCTTATCTGTCACGTAAGCATAAGCACTTAAAAGCAAGAAAGCAAAGTTAAAGACAAATCTTACTCAGCCATGTGATAATAAGACATTTTTCTTATCAAGGAGCTGGATGAATACTTTGTCAAACCACAGTAATCTTAACTTCAGCTTGAATTTTGCAGTTATTATTTATATAATTTTAATAGAAATATGTAGTATTTTATTTTCTTATAAGCATACTGGATAGGATAAGCCAAAAAATCAATTGGACGGGGAAGTATTTATAGCTGTTTTCAAGAAATGATATATGCAGTAAGAAGGGAATAGACTTTTAAAGTTTTCTTTTGTAAATCAATTTGATTTGACATAATACATGCTTGCCGTGTTATCATCTTAAAACCGTCTAAATACAAAGCTGGTGCAGAACCTAGTGGCTTTCTGGTCACTAGATAAGATTAGGGTTTTCAAAAGACCTCAGGAAATAGGAAGCACAGCTCATGATTTTTTAAGGTTCCTTTGAAAACTTGGTGCTAAGTATATAGTAGTACCTCAGATTTTTTTCTAAGCTCTTGATGTTGGTCTGGCTTTCCCCAATGAGACCTACCTGTCCCTGGTATCTTTTTCTCTTCATCGTTCTGTTGTTGTCCACGTAGGTATCAAGCTGTCAGAAGTGTGTACTCTAAGCTTGAAGAAAGCTGTGAGCAGGTTAAACTCAGGTATTTCACTGCCACCAAGAAAAGGTTTTGGATAAGGCAAATAGTGCGGGATTGGTGATGGCAACAATTGTTGACACTGAGATGGGAACTCCTGAAATAATTGGGAGAAGCTAATGGGAGAAATAAAATGAGAGCGGTTACATTGTGCCCCTCACTTTTGCAGTTGGCATCACTACCTTCCCTAAAACAGGTTTAGCTTATTAACTTTTATGTCAACTGTAACAGATAAACTTTTTCTTATTTGTTTACAGGGATTTTTGTGCTGTGCTCTTTAAAAGACTATGGCTGGCTGGCCAACAGGGTGGAAACTGCCTCTGTATTGTTCTCGGTTCCTTCCTGGGAGAACCTGGACCTATACAGACTGTGAATAGAATCATAGAATCGTCTAGGTTGGAAGGGACCTTTACAATCATCGAGTCCAACCATCAACCTAACACTGCCAAAACCACCACATGGCGTGCCAGGGTGAGTGAATGAGTTGAGAAGGCAGGGATTACTTAAGGTTTGACTCAGAGAGACTTTCTCCCATATTTAAAGAAGGCTGTGTGACAGTCTGGCAGATAGGGAGGACTGGAAGCTCTCTCTGTTTGCACAGCACTGCATATCTGCAAACTCAAAAAAAAAAAAAGTTTTAAAATCGATCGTGTCCACATGTAAAATATTTGAGTTCACTTCAAACTTCCAGTAGTTTTATTCAGTAATTGAGTTTTAGTCTTTCTGGAATATTTGATTAGTATCAAGCCCAGATGCCAGTCCTTTATAGACTTCTGACTGGAGATAAAAGTATTGAGTCTTGAGCAGGAACAGAACAGTAGTCATATTTTGTACATATGAAAGTGAGACAAGTAAATGACTTGTGCCATTCCTTTTGTGATAGGTAGTAAATTAAACTAGCTGCAAAATTAACTTTGTCCATCTGTGAGAAAGAAAACAGGTCTACAGCTATTTTAAAAAGTTTGTGTAAGAAGTACTAAATTAAATTTACTAAATTAAGCATTTGCACAACAGATTATAATATACCTTTTCTATAAAACATTTCATTGATAACAGGAAAGGAAATAAATGTCAGTATGACAGTGATTCAGAATAAGCTGTTTGCAAGACAATAAAGAAACAAGAATTGCTTTTAAAAAGCAGGTTTCTCAGCTTCCTGCTATATTATTTTCATGTTAGTGCCAAAAGGGCAAAGTTAGTAAGTATTGCCACACAAACTGTATTTTATCTTGTCAAACTGTTTAAGTTAGATCGCTTTGTAAAACCGACTATTATATCATCAGTTTTGTGTGCCTACTCCAAAATGAATCATTATTCAGGTATTTTAACAGGGTTGTCAATAACTTTTTTCTGTCACCAGGTGGGTTCTGTGTTAAACATGCTAATACAGTCTGTGGAGAAAAGTTGTGGTTAGAATTAAGGACTCTCTTTTTCTCACCTTTCCAACTCCTGGAATTTAATTGAAAAATCTCCAGGTCTTCCAGAGTGGCATTTTCATAATGTCAGAGAAGCTGAAGAATTCACTCTTCAGTTGTAACTGGAAACAAGGGGCACACATATACCACCATTTTTACCCCTATTTCTACCAAGAACTTCTGTTTTCCTGGAACACTCATGGGATGTTATATAGGGTGAGTTCCAGCATAGAGAAGGAACCCATGTTCTTTATTAGACAAAAAACATGAGGTTTGGTTGTCTTTAATGCATATAAAGCATCTTATCAGCGACTGTCATATATGAATTATCTTACTGTTGATGTAGTCCTGATATAGCCTGATGTAGCCTTTATTATGAACTCCAGAATAGGCATTGTAACTTGCCAATTGCTCTATTCATATGTTAAAACAATAGTTTCAGGCAATGCGTTTGATGCATCATCTTAGTTAACCATCTACTTGCTGATAAATTTAATTATTCCTATAAATGGATTTTTCAAAGTTACCTATAATTCTTGCCTTTTTATAAAGGTCAAGAGGCTCAGCTTACAACAGCTGACTTCCCTTGAAGAAAGGTTTTATTTAGTACTGTTTTCTATGTGTATATTTCCAGAATCAATGTTAGAGTGCTAAACTGTTACCCAAGTCCAAAAGTATGGTTATGCACTTGCTTAATTTTAACAGTGTAAGTACTTTTTTAGACTTCAGTGGCAATATATAGTTGTCTAAAGCACGCAATTAAGAATAATTGATGTAGTGTGGTATAGTGATTAACGAAAAGTCTGAGTCAGAACCTTATAAATCTTATGAGTCTTTAATAAACAAAAGTTAATTTAACAAAAAAAAAATATCCTAGTAGGGAGATTGATTTCTAAGTGTGCTTTTTTGATATGTTGAAGCTGATACTAGGGAGCCTAACAAATTAAAAGGCTAATACAATCCAAAAATAATATTGTGTGAGTTAGTTTGATAACATGTCGGGGAAAGGAGGGGGAAAAAAAAGATACTCTCCCCACCACGCCCCCCAGCTCTGAGGCAGTGGACCAGTGGATTTAGGTTTATTTATTCCAACCCACAACCTATGCTGTGGGATTAGTGTCTCTTTTAGATGAAGATTCACAGCCAGGTCTGTGTGTTTTCCCTTTGGACATTCTCTGCAACGAGATCTTTCTTTCTAAGCCATTGACTTTGTATCCTACTGCGCATTCAGTCCTTTGTATCCAGAGCTTTGCTTTGGACTTCCTTTCTTAAGATTCATCTCTCCCACTTTGCACAAGGCTTCTGTCTTGGACCTTTGCCACCTCTTGCTGTGGCCATAGCATCCAACTCCTGATGTGACAGTGTGGCCCTGTCACCAAGCCTGAAACAGGCCCCGAGTCAAGTTGCGAGTCATTCTCCCAGCACTTAGTTCTAATGAACAATGGTGACACCCCAAATTTTCTTTGCGTTTTTTTCTCAGCACAAAGCACTTCTTAGGCCGTTTATCCTAATATTCAGTTCCTTTCTGTTGTTTTAAAAAGTGAAAAATATTTAAGGCATTTCTTAAAGTACAGTATTCCTGCCCTCCTTTTGGGAAACAATTATTTGCTAAGAATCATCCCTGTGCTTGATTTTGCACAAGACAAAGGCATCAATGAATGTTTAATGGTTGAGGAAATATAAAGCATAACAGCCTTAAAGACCTAAGAAAAGCCCGGTGTCAGAGAAATGTACTATTTTTCAGTTGTTGAGTAGTAGGCATAAAACCTTTTTTTTTTTTTTCCTTTTTTTGACATTACTATGTATTTGGACACTGCTGAAGAAGCTGTTTGGCATGTTCTGAAAGGCACAGCAATTTATGCAAGGCGCTATAATGCAATGGATTGTTTTACAAACTTAATTTCTGCCATCTCACTCATTTATAATAGGAATCCTGTATGTTTTGTTTGTAGTGCATGCAGGCTATTTGCATTTATAAAATGGTCTGAGAAATTTGACTGTTTACTGTCTTTGCAGTGCACTGATCTGTCACTTGGTGTCAGCTCAGGAAGCCATTTTGTGAACTTGTGACAATTTTATCTGTAATACTTAGCTGGCAAGAAGTCTTGCTGGGCCACATTAGGATTCCCTTGTGTGTCACCTTGTCAACTCAGAGTATCACATAATAATGCAGCTTTCCCTGTTCTTTTCCCATGACAGCCAGCTGAAAACTCCTTTCATCTGAAACATGACTTCTGTACAAATGGTCTGCTTAGTAAACAAAGCATTTTGTTTCCTTTGACAAGTATTTTCATAGATTCATAGAATGGTTTGGGTTGGAAGGGACCTTAAAGATCATCTAGTTCCACCCCCCCACCCCCCTGCCGTGGGCAGGGACACCTTCCACTAGACCACATTGCTCAAAGCCCCATCCAGCCTGGCCTTGAACACTTCCAGGGATGGGGCATCCACAACTTCCATGGGCAACCTGTTCCAGTGCCTCACCAGCCTCACAATGAAAAATTTCTTCCTAATATCTAATCTAAATCTACCTTCTTCCAGTTTGAAGCTATTAACCCTCATCCTGTCGCTGCATACCCTTGTAAAAAGTCCCTCTCTAACTTTCTTTTAGGCCCCTTCAGGTATGGGAGGTTCCTATAAGGTCTCCCCAGAGCCTTCTCTTCTTCAGGCTGAGCAACCCCAGCTTTCTCAGCCTGTCTTCATAGGAGAGGTGCTCCAGCCCTCTGATCATCTTTGTGGCCCTCTTCTGGACCTGCTCCAACAGGTCCATGTCCTTATGTTGAGTGCCCCAGGGATGAACACAGTACTCCAGGTGGGATCTCACGAGAGCAGAGTAGAGGAAAAGAATCACCTCTGTTGACCTGCTGGCCACACTTCTTTAGATGCAGTCCAGGATACAGTTGGCTTTCTGGGCTGCAAGCGCACATTGCTGGCTCATGTTGAGCTTCTCATCAACCAACAGCCCCAAGTCCATCTTCTCAGGGCTGCTCTAGATCCGTTCTCTGCCCAGCCCGTATTTGTACTTGGGATTGTTTGCCGTGACCCATGTGCAGGACCTTGCATTTGGCCTTGTTGAACTTCATGAAGTTCGCACAGGCCCACCCCTCAAGCCTGTCCAGTTCCCTCTGGATGGTATCCCTTCCCTCATGTGTGTCGACTGCACCACATGGCTTTGTGTTGTTAGCAAACTGGCTGACGGTGGAGTCCACTGTCCATGTCACTGACAAAGATGTTAAATGGCACTGGTCCCTATGCCAGCCCCTGAGGAGGGCCACTTGTCACTGGTCTCCACTTGGACATTGAGCCAATGACCACAATTCTTTGAGTGTAGCCATCCAGCCAATTCCTTAACCACCGGTGGTCCATCCGTCAAATCTATGTCTCCTCAATTTAGAGACAAGGATGTTACATGGGACAGTGTCAAATGCTTTGCGCAAGTCCAGGTAGATGATGTCTGTTGCTCTTGCCTTATCCACCAACGCTGTAATCCTGTCCTAGGTGGCCACCAAATTTGTCAGACATGATTTGCCTTTAGTGAAGCCATGTTGGCTGTCACCAGTCCCCTCCTTATCTTCCATGTGCCTTAGTATAATTTCCAGGAGGATCTGCTCCATAATCTTGCCAGACACAGAGGTGAGACTGACTGACGTGTACTTCCCCAGGTCTTCCTTTTTTCCCTTTTTAAAAATGGGGGTTACATTTCCCCTTTTCCAGTCAGTGGGAACTTCACTGGACTGCCACGACTTGTCAAATATGATGGATAGTGTCTTAGCAACTTCATCCATCACTTCCCTCGGGATCCATGGATGCATCTTATCAGGTCCCATGGACTTGTGCACCTTCAGGTTCTTCAGATGGTCTCAAACCTGACTGTCTCCTACAGCGGGCGGTTCTTCATTCTCCTAGTCCCTGCCTTTACCTTCTGTGACTTGGGCAGTGTGGCTAGAGCCCTTGCTGGTGAAGACAGGCAAAAAAGTTATTGAGTACCTCAGCCTACTCCATACCCCTGGGTAACCAGGTCTCCCGTTTCCTTCTGGAGAGGTCCAACATTTTTCCTAGTCTCCCTTTTATCACTGACATACCTAGTGAAGCATTTCTTGTTGCCCTGGAGATCCCTGGCCACATTTAATTCTATCTGGGCTTTAGCTTGCCTAACCTGATCCCTGACTACTCAGACAATTTCTCTGTATTCCTCCCAGGCTACCTGTCCCTGCTTCCTCCCTCTGTAGGCTTCCTTTTTGTGTTTGAGTTTGTCCAGGAGCTCCTTGTTCATCCATGCAGGCCTCCTGGTGTTTTTGCCTGACTTTCACTTTGGGATGCAAAGCTGTGCAAGTCTATTGAGTAATGTGAGCTACTACCTGCCTGTCTGGGAGCCCTAGGGAAGGACATTGATATGGTACAAGTCAGTGTGAAGTATAGTGTGGTCTACTGTGAAGTCAGGAGCTTGAAACAGTACTTCCATATTCACATGCATAATAACTATTCTCATGAGCAAGGATTTTTTTGGATCAGAATTAAAAAATGCAGGTGTAGCTTTGTAGCTAGGGAAGACTAATCTGTGTCATTCCTAATCCTAAATATGTTAATAATGTGATTTTTTTTTTTTTTGTATCAACCTGTAAAGATGCCAGTGCATAATTTGCAAGTAATACATAACAGATGGTCTTGATCTTTTAAATTGCTTGAGGCTGGAACATCATTGTATTTTCATATAAAGGATTGGTAGCTAGGGGAAAGGAGACCCATTCGGTTAGGAAATGTATCTCCAGATATAACTAAATTGCATTTAACTTGGCTGCTTGAATGACAGTAACATATGAAACAAAGGACAATAATAAATAGATTATTTATGCACATTTTTTTGGTGAAAAGGAGAGAAGGAAAGAGTTTTGGAATTGTTTTTCATTGGCAATGCTTGTTGAGCTCCATGGAAAGTAAAATGAGATACGATTTTAAGAGAACCTTTGGACTTCTTGCTTGTAGAAGCTTTATTGAAGATGAATAGACAGAAAATACTCATCAAAATGTGAAGTTTTCAGGAGAAATGTGCCATAGCATGATTGTATACTGAAGTGTTGTTAAGTAATTTTTTTCACATACCCCATTAAAAAAATGCAATCCCAGGTACCAAAACCCTTTTCTATTACATTACCTTCTCTGTCCTAGATACAGGTTCTAAGAAAGCAATTTTGGTAATTTCCCAGCTAAGAATTAGGACACAAAGTGAGGGGAAAAGAACAGTGGCTTCTATTCTCTCCCCTGCTGTGCATCAGAAAGAAGTCACTCTAAGCGTTTCCCTGTCACATATGTGTCTCAATAGACTAGATTCACTTGAGATGCCTAGAAAGGAGGGACATGCCTTTGACATCGATTTCCCAGTCTACAGTCAGGGACCACCAGGCACTAGTGTGATACGAAATAGCCACTGGATCAGGAAAACAAAAAATTGTATGGAGAACAAAAGTTTGCTCAAGTCATCTTTAAGTTTCAGCTTCTTAAATGATTTAAGCACTTCTCAGGAAGTCCCAAAGACTCGTTCTTCTAACTCTATTACTAGATAAAAGGATTAAAAAAATAAATGAGAAAAGCAGATAAGAAAACAACACATTTCGCTTCAAGATGTTCATATTTCTGTATTTCAGCTCAAATTCTGCAGTTATCAGTGATAGTTTGGTTTTATGCTGTTTTTTGAACATTCCAAAATAGTCATTAAGTCCATACACGTACTCCTACACTTTCTTAGGATGAAGAATATATATATATATATTTCCAACAGTTATACCACTATGTTTTCCATTGTATAAATAATGAATGACACAGTGAGGCTTGAGTTTTTCAACGATAATGAGCTAAAATCTCATGGAAATTCATTGAGTCAAGCACCCAACTCTCTTACATGTTTTTATGTATTACAGACTGATTGACCAAACAGACTATAATAAACTTGGACTGTTATGGTGAATTGTTCCAATCAGGCAGATCTTAATGAGTCCCTGCATACTCATGAGATCTGATACGGTCTGCACAAAAATCTATTTATTATTAAGTGCCTAAATAAAGTTGCAGATTTTCATGATAGGTTGTAATAAAGCTAGAGGAGACATTATAGGCAATTAAATTAATTAATTTATTTATTTAAGATTGGTAAATAATACTTGCCTCTGTAATTGAATGATTGACCATGGTACAGAGATGATTAGCCCAGCATTTAAAGCTTGAAACAAAACCTGTAGAAATCAAAGAAAAAGACCTTTAATTGACTTCTGTGTGCCTTTAGATTCCTTTTAGCTCTCAAAAAATATGCAGAACATTCTGAAATTCCATAAATGTATAATTGTTTCTCATTTGTTGCCTCCAAAATTAACCTGAGAGAAGGAAAATCACTTAATTCCTTCACATCATGACTGTACTAGAAGATACAATTATAGTAGTGTATTAATTGATGTAACAGTAGATTTTGAAGCTATAACTCCTGATGTTATATTGGTGTAAACTAGGGCAGAATCAGGTCCCTACAGTGTGTGTGTGGGTCCCGCTTTTTGAAGCATCTGCTGCTGGCCTTTGTCCATGACATGTTTCATGTGATTCAGTGAGCCCACTTTGGCTCAGTGAACTCAGCCCCCGTGTTCTTATAACAGAAGATATTCAAGACACAGATTTGGGATTTGGTTTTTGGCAGGATGTGAGCTACATCCTTATCATTTTTTATAATGTCATGTTAGTACTAACATGGAACTGTGTACTTCATAGATTGCACAGATGAAAATGCAGTCTTGCAGGCGCATCAAGTGTCTAAATAAACACTGCCCTTCTAAAAAACATCTTCTAATCTGTCTCTTGAGAGGCACAGTTATTTCACAAAGTAAACCATGCACAAGCTGTTGCCCGTTCAGCCTTAGGCTGAATTGGGTGAATTTAGAAGTGATTGTTTTGATATACAGAGTCTTCACTTTCCCAGAGTTCAGAGAGAATACAGCATGTTACAATGCATATTTTCCTCAAATACACAGGTAATGAACCCTGAAGGAGGAAGAAAATATAAGCAGATATTCAATGGTTAGGTGTGCCCATAACAGAGTACCAATTTTGTAAATTGTACGGCAGTTTTGTTCTCTGCATTACTGTGTACTTGACATTGAGAGGAGATAAAACATAATTTACTTGTTGCCTGAGGCAAATTCAGCTAAGCTCCCTATCAAGTAAAAATTCAGTACAATATTGCCATTGTTGTTTATGTGCTTTAAATGTGATGAAATATATTCACCCTTCAGAGTTCTTTTGTGGCAGACAAAGTCACTTCAGTATTTTCTTTGAAACTGATGATGCACTGTAAGCAGCCATTTTAACGGGTATGAGAATTTTAACGTGAAACTGTTTCCCACGTTGTTGAGGCTTTTTTATTTAATATTTACGTATATTCAGTATATGGATTTTCCTTGATTATACCCAGGAGGGGAGGAATGTTTTCACAGTAACTAATGGTCCTTTTTTTTGTAATTGTAGTCAAATTGATATTTTCTTCACCCTGAGGTAGTGACAAGGACAGATATTGACAACAGATACGGGGAAGTAAGACTACGAAAAAGGCAGAATATGGAGAAAAATAGGAGCACTGGTCAAGAAAGGTCAGCTGTCTCTTCCAGTTTTAATCATAATTCAGAGAGCTAGATTCTAGAGAATAACGAAAGATGTACAGGGAACCTACTACTAAGAATACTGTGTGTACACAACAAGGCTGCTGCAAAATAGGGAGGCAGGTGAACTGACTTGTTATTGGGAAATAAACCCTCTGAAGTGCTAGAATTTGTGAGGGAGCTTGAATATCATATCAGAATATCATATCAGTAAAATCTAAGGAAACAAATAATTTTATAAAGTTAGAAAGTAGTTTTCTCATGGTGCCTGTTGTTGGGGTAGGATATGTTTGCCTAGTAAGGAAGAGTATGGATGTGACCAGAAGGGTAATTTTCACTTTTTCGTTTCTGTTGAAATAAAGACCCAACCTCAAATTTCTTAATATGTATCCACAGAAAGTGAGAAGGCAAGACAAGGTTGTCCCGTCATCTTAAAGTTGGCTGCTCCTAATGTTCTTAACTGCTCGACTTACCCTTTGGGCCTTTACAACCTCTGGGACAATTCATTAATGTCACCAGATATGCTAGCTTGCTCTCTTCATTTTTATGCCACAGCTGGTTTCAGCCTAATTCAACAAAAGATTCATGAGAGGATGGCTATTATAATGCCTGTGTTACACAGTGTCCAGTTTGAACGCAGCAGTTCAAAAGCTGACACAGACTTAACAAAGATGCAGTTAGTTAAAAGTGCTGTGCCTTTTCTCCTGAAAGCTTGACAGCTGACTGCTGATTAAACGTTGCAGTCCTTACCCCAGGAAGCTCTGAGTCAGGCTAGAATTAAGAAAAA
Source organism: Himantopus leucocephalus (assembly GCA_003993805.1). Classification (NCBI taxonomy): domain Eukaryota; kingdom Metazoa; phylum Chordata; class Aves; order Charadriiformes; family Recurvirostridae; genus Himantopus; species Himantopus leucocephalus. The sequence continues at coordinate 2,957,286 of RSEF01000008.1, read as the reverse complement.
TCCTCAAAGCAGCCAGAACTTCAGAACTGTGCTTTACAAATGGGAGATGCTGGGTCGGTAATCCAAAAAAAAAAAAGAAAGGAAAATGAATACATGACACAGTTTCCAGATAAGCTTCAGCATAGGAAGCTAACTTTGGCAGGCAAAGGATGCTCTTTCTCACTGATACTTCATTGTACAAGTGACTGCTGCCATGCATCATAGGGTACTGACGTTTTTCCACCTTGTGAGAAAGATCTTTTTAAGAGAGTTGGTCTGCTTAGAGCTCATTGCCTAAATGACACCTAAATAATAAACATCAAAGGTGAGTTCTTTTCTCTGCTTGAAATATCTAGTGTATTTTTCACTATGACTTAGTGAAGCACAAGAAAACAATACAGAAAGCAAGGTGAAGATGTGTTTTTCTCTAACTTACTTTGATTAATGTTTTAAAGGGTGCAATGACAAGAAAGTGAGGGGAATCAACTGGTAAAAATTGGGAGATGAAAGTCCTTAGTGATATTCCTATAGTAAGGGCAACGGTATCAGCAATGCCATGAAGTTAATGAAAAATATTGCTGCCATTAACATCACAGAGTGGGGGAAAACATGTAAAAATAGGACTCTGGGATGTGTTCAGATTCTTAGACATTTGGAGGGAAATACCCTATTATGGCATTGGATTGATAACTCATTTTTTATTCACTAAGGAAAATTAATTTTTCTCATGCAAGTGAACATAAGACCTATTAGTATTGGCAAAAAAAAGGATTATTGAAATAATGAGAAAAAAATCCTCATTTTAATCAGAAAATCCTCATTCTGATAAGAAAAATCCTTAATGCTGCACAGAGTATAATACCTTCTCTCTGTTATCTGCAGCACTGGGTTTGATGGAACTTTATGTGGTCACTGCCAGAAAAAAGGACATCCAACACATCTTTATGTTAAAATTAATATGCCTCAAATCAATTTACATACAATCAGCAAATAGACAGTTAATCCATCTGATCCTTCCCAATCCTGCCTGCTTTATGTAGCTAATTACATCAACTTCCTGTTGCTGCATCCACTCTTCAACTTAAGGGTTATATCTTTAAGTCTTTTAAATAATTATTTTCTTTGAAAGGTGAATTATGACTTCAAGGCCCAAAACTCAGGGATTGTTAATACCTTTCAGGAATAGATTTACGAAAGTTATTTTTGTAACCCATTTACCCTCAATATAGCTTGAACATAATGAGAGCTAAATGAAGAAAACAAGTGAAATAAGCATACCTTTGAAACAGAATATACTGATTTTGTAATAGTAAATGTCATTCCTAAAGATTTACCTGCATCAGCCTGTGGAGCCCACATTTTGAAGGGAACTGGCTTCTTGTGTATAAAGATATTGAAGAACCTCAGTGAAAAGTACTGAACTTCCCAAAGCTTCTAGCTATTTGGTGTTGCTGCTTTCAGTTAGACCATTTCTTGTAGAGTGCATTGCAATATGAAAGTCTTCTCATCAATTCCTTGTCCTTCAGATGCTGTAGGCATGAAGTTAATAACACCCCATTGAATGCACAAATTTACCCGGCTATAAGCTGGTGAAATAGGAATTTAAACCACAGATCCTAGCTGTTAAATTACTTCATACAGCAAAAAAAGGATGTTAGTACTGATGAATTGACCACTACCGTTAGTTAAAATACTTTTAATTATTTTTTTCTAACTGGAAGTTTCTTTATGTACCTTTCTCTTCTATCTTTATTCCTGATAATACCGTACCATGAGCATGATGATTTTACACTCCCGCAGCATCCAGCTAGTTTGAAAATTTTCAAGTATATTGCTCTGAAGTATCAAGTTATATATTTTCTGCAGATTGTTAATTTCATTTTTAAATGTAGAAGGTTAAATTCCAAACTGTAAAATGTAACTAATTCTGATGTGGAGAAAATTTAATAGCTAGCAAAATGTCATGCAAATTCACCTTTTGCTTTGCCTGAGAAAAATGTCTCGTTTCTATACATTTCCTTTTATTATTGAATACAGCGCAGTTTACAGCTTAAAAATTCTCTACTTTTGGATTTTGTTCAAAATTTGTATAAATTTTTACTTTTGAAATAGTTTTGGTATATTGAAGATACTTTGCTATAAAAACAAAGATTTTTTTTAAAGGATCTGTGAGATGATCTCACATCTTTAAAATGTTAAGTCTTGAAAGAGTTCATTGAATATTTTTAAGCTCATTTCTGTGGCCAAATGAGTAAAGAAAAGTCATCTAGCCAATGTAATGAAAGGCTTAGCTCTTTAGAATGAGTTCTTGCTAGAGGGAGATTCAAGGCTCAATCATCAAATGAAAGAATAAGCAGAGAAAAACAGTTCTTCAATCAAGGGTAGTTGCTGAATTTCCGAAGACACAGTGAGTAAAAGAATGTAGATTCAAAGTAACTGTTTCTAGATGGAAAACATTTTTACATACACTTCAGTCAAAATCTTCTTGTCTCCTGCAGAGGAATTTGTGGTTCAAAATGGAGTGGAAATCAAACACCCCTGTGCATGAGAAGCCTGGAAGCAGAGTCCATGCAAGGTTTTGCACAGTGTGGTATATAGAAATCTAAGAGGAATATGCATTAGAATAGAGTAAATATTGTGATAGGGTAAGATGAAAAGGTGGGTTCCAGGAGGAGTGCAGAACATGGGACAAAATCTGATGCAAATTGGGTCTGTTTTACCTAGTATAGACTGGATAGCAGTTCTGCCATGAATGCTTACTTCTTTGTGAAGTTCTAGTTTAATTCTGCAAGTATTGTGGGTATAAATCTTGGTTCCTTCATGTGCATTCAAGGAATCTGATTCTGAAATGTATTTCCTACTGCCGGATTGCTGTTAGGTATGGGGAACGCAACATCATTCTAGAATTTCACTCCAGAATTAGGTGGGGAAATTGTTGGATATTGAAAGAACAAACAAACTTGCTGTGCATTTTAAAATACAGCTTTGTCTTTGTTTATTCAGCTTTGCTTTCTGAATATTGTTATTATTGATTGATTTAATAAATCTACAATCAAAATCAATAGCCATGCCCTTCAAAGCTGTTTACTGGGAAAATAAAAACGGGAAAAAAATTATTTGGTCAGTGTAGTTTCTCTTAGTTTTATTGTGTCAGTACAGAACACAGTGGAAACATACGCGTACAGAAAAGGGGAATAGAGCTTATCTTAGCTTTTGGAGTAGTGTTTCCCTTTGTAGTGAAGGATGAGTCCTAGTGGCTTAGCTCCAGTTTGGATTGGTGTATATCTTATTTCTCTAAAGCAACCTGTGAAGATATGTTCACGATGTTCAGTGAGGTGGTATTTAAGAGGTTACTGTAGTATATGCCTGCTAGCACAGGAGCTAGAAACCTCTACCAACTGCTTAGACATGAACATATGTCTTAGTAAATGTGTGTTAACAGCACTTGCTGGATGATTGGGTGCTTTGTTTTTGCTTATTATCCTTGTCCAGCGTTGCTAGCAAGGGACTAAATTATTGTAGGGACTACAGTAGTGGTGGATTGTCATGTAAAAAGATGGTATTATCTTTATTAATCTCCTTATAAAGAGGGAGAAGATTTTCACCTTTTCTCCCTGGCCTTGAGAGAGTTGTATGAACTGCCCAAAGAAAAAAATAGTATGTAATTCCAGCAAGCAGCGACACATCTCTCGGTCCTGTCATTGCCTGAAAAGCTTTGTTCCCAAATCTGACAAAGGCTACACAGTGGTGGGTTTTTTTTTCATTTTTTTGACAAGCATATGTCTTATGATCAACATTTTCTCATAGGTAAATGATGAAATCTGCAAAGTGAAAGAGATAAGGCAGTTAGTTGAGTATTCACACTCTGATACAGTACGGACATGTGGTTCTCTGTTCCTCCCTCTCTGTCATGTTACCCTCTGTTTTTCCTTGGTTCAGTTTTATCAATGTAAGTTACAAGAAAAATGCATCAAGGATCCTAATCTTCAAATTCTGGCAGTTGAACAAAATAATAATATATGTAGGTTCTTTTAATTTCCCTCCTGATTTCTGAGACTTACCATTTATACTTTCTGTTGGTCTCTCCAGGACCACCAGAAGCAGAAAATCACTTCTAAGTTGATGACTTACTGTGGGATAGGTATTAATTCTATTTGAGTGACAGAGTAATGACAACTGGGGGTGTGCTAGAAGAGTAGCAAGCATACATAAGGTAATCTTAAGACATTGCTGACAACTAATTAAGAACTTATCTGAAGTACAACAAAACTAGAGGCAATTTTTACAAAAGAATAGCACCAATGTTTAGCAATACAATTAAAAAAGAATAGAACTTTCAAACAACACTTTAAAAACCTCTATTAGAGATTGAAAGATCTGATTTCTTTTTAATTTGCTATCTGAAAATTTATGTTTAATCGTGTTTGTCATATGTATCATATTTTTGTTTAGCATTTATTGCTGTTTAGCACACTGGAGTCTTGGTTGATGGCTTGGTTTTGGATGATTTAACATTGGGGAAAAAAACACGGTATTTATGATAGCATAAATAATGTGAGGGTAACTTTTTTGAAATTAACACATGTAGGTTTGCCCATTGATAAAAAGTTTGGGTTTATTTTTTTTTTGTCCCAAATTCACAACTATTTATTGCAGTGTTAACCAAAACTCTTGTAAACTGAGGTATATCGGATTGCCTTCTCATGTTCTTATATTTCCTGTGTGGCAAAATCCTCAAAGATCCTAAATATCTGCCCGCAGTCCTTTAAACTCTATGTGAAAGACATCACCAGGAAATGAATAGTTTTGAAGTTTGCTGATTCTTGTGGGATTCATATGAGTTTAATAAACCTATAATGCTGTTCTTTCAAGTATGTATAAATCACTTGTTTTAAAATATAAATAAAACCTAAAAGCAGGCTGTTGAAAGACTTTTCACCCCAAACCTCCTGTAATCACATGGCTACTGCTGTTTGGAGGTTTTTTTGAAAAAAAAAAAAAAAANAAAAAAAAGAGGCTCAGTATCTTTGTGAACCAGCAGCGGCCCCAAAATGCCAAATAGATCAGTGCTAAATTTCACACTGTTTTAATGCCATTGTGATAAGTGACTTATACTAGAACTCATCTTTGCTTAATTGCTGAATTGCAAAATTAGGGGTAAGTCCATGATTTGTCTTGCTATTGGTCTATTATGCATGTGGAAAAATAACAGAAAATTGGTGTGGAGTACTGTAAACATGCTCAAGTGACCTGCAGCTGAGGTGTAGAAAAACACATATATAATACTAATTGTTGTTTGGCCTTGTGTGTTGGACAAGTAGAACATCTGTGTTTCAATAACATAGGCCTGTGATAGATTTAAAGGCACCTTACCAAACATCCTTGAGATTCCTGCCCTGCTTGTGGGAAAGATCAAAGCACAGTGGTAAACTGCACCTGCACGAATCCCTGGGATGCAGGCAAAACCAGCAGGTTCAGTGTTCCTCTAGCATGGACTAAGCTCCGCAGTGCCTGCATCCCCACTTTGTGTGCCTCTGCCCAGGTGCTGCTTTGGGGATCCCCCCACTTGGCGAAGTAACGAAAATAAATTTACTCTTTGCATTTCATCTGTGTGTTTGTAGTTGTTCCTGCATCCTGCCCATGCAAGCTCACACAATGGGTATCAGCTATCCAATTCCCTCCAGCCTAAATAACCTTTTTTTAGTTCTTTTGGTTTTTTTTTTTTTTCATTTAACCAGGACTTGTGGCTAGATATATAGAAATGAGGAAAGTTCTTGTGTTCTGTGGAGATTTTATCACTCACCTAGATAAAAATCTATCTGTACTATTTCAAATGACCTCCTTTGGGCTTAGAAAAATATTTCAGAAGAGCAAGGAAGTGGAGGCTTACTTACTTTCTTTTCAAAGAATTTTGCTGTAATTGGTTTCATTTGCGGCCAATGCTCTTAAGTGCCAGAGGGATTTCATTTTACTGATAAAAATATAAAGAATAATACCTACCGTTAATTCTGTCTGGTGATACCATTAATAAAAAAACCCATAATCTATTGATGATATATAATTACCAAATAACTCATAGCATGGCTTGCCCTATTAGTTTTGAGAAGATTATAGGTGATATTCCAGGAGAAAATATTAAACTGTTTCATTAGTTTTATGTCTCTGTTTCTAGATTTAACTGAGTCAGAATTTGGTGAGTTTAATAGGATTACTATTGACTGATTGTTGTTATTGGAACATGACCATGTTATACATCTAATTTTATAGTGGATTTTCTTTTTATTTGACTTGATATTATGCTGCAATAAAGGATCCTTTCACATTCCTGTAAAATAGTGAAATAACTCAGCCAGGACAACAGTAAAAAAAGAAGACCCTTCCAGGCAGGACATGTTCTTCTTTACTTTCCTTCAGACCATACGAGTGCCAGCTTTACTATGTGAGCATCTGAATACAGTAATCATATCCTTGCAGAAACCAAAGCAAATTCTGATGTGGATTACTGACTCCTAACAACTGTGACTTTAGGTAAATGTGACTGTTCTTCATTTCTGTGCTTTAAACACTGTTCTCATAGATTTTTCTACCTTTCCTGTGAAACCTGATTGAATTACATTCTTCAGCATTTTCTTATTCCTCTTTTCTGAAAAGTAGGGGAAAGTGTTCGATTTATCTTGTGCTTACAACTGAACAGGATTGGCTACAGCAATTTGAAAGCTGGTAACTCAGACTCACATCTGAAGGAAACAATTTAGCTTAGAACTTGCATCTGTAACAGCATAAAATTCATTGAGGTTATACCTAATTGTTTTTATATTTTGTTTGTAGGTGCAGTTTGAATTATCTTTTTTTTTTGTCTTAATAGAAACAAACATTAATAAAAATTAAAGGGAAAGATGACTTTCTCTTCTTGCATCTTAGTTTCATGAACAAATCCTTGTAATGCATTTGTGATCTACAGCATTTGCTATCATAGGAAATATTTTATGTGAATTTTGAAAGACAAAAGCGTGATTATTTATATATCAATCTCAGTGCAGTTCTTAAAGAAGAACCATAGAGTCATAAAGATTTTCTATAGAACAAGGTCACTACAGTTGTGCTGTGTGCAGGGAAACTTTAGAGAATCATTTGACACTGGAAACCTTCAAATGACGTGGACCAGTAAACAGAGGGGAATGAGAAAAATTGATTTTAAGGCTAAAAAGCCATAAAAGATAATTAAGACGTCAGGAGTAAAAGATTAAATAGAGAATAAGTTACAATTTAACATACAGTAAAAAATAGAGTAGGTACAGAAGATGCATAGAAGACTAGGATGTGATGAAAGTGAAGCATAATATGATGAGAGAGAAACTCTTTCAGGAAAAAGGAGAAAAATGATAGTATTTTTGGAGCCTAACCACGACAGAAGGAAAATGATGATTTGGGGATAGTCAGTAGGTGAATGAGAAGTAATTTAGGATGGTGATTTTAGTTGGTTGGCTTTGAAATTTAAAACTGGAAGAAATCTCCTGGGTTGCTCAGTCTAATAATATCCTTCTATCTTAGGCAACCCTGTCATGTTATCCCCTTTCTAAACTGTCTTGGAGTCCTCCTATTCCTAACGAGAGACTGCCAGAATTTCATTTTTCTCATAGTTAAATATCTTGTAACATTCAAAGTAAATATATTCATGGCACAGATATGCCTATTTTGTAGCATCTCACAGCTATGTTAATCTGTTGAAGTCAGTTGATGTGCCACAGGTTATTTCAACTGAATGCCTAATGAGGAAGTAAACAAGTTAATAAAAGGATATTAGCTATCGGTGTGAAAGGGGCAGTTTAACTGTGAAGAAAAAAATGGGAAGTGTGTGTTTGCTTTTAATAGCTGAAAAACAAGTGTTGTGATTTACTGCTTTATTATTCTTGGAGTTCTTCTAACCTTATTTAGTATTGCAGGATTTCTGAAAGGCTACTTTCAGGGTATGAGATTCTGAAAGAAGGAAATACTGTACGTGGTTTTGCTTCAAAAATCTCTGATAGAAAGAAACTTTTCTCAAATGATTAAGAACAAAGGAAGGAGTGGGAATTTCTTGAACAATTTTTGTGTAGTTCTGATACAGTACAGGCAATCCTTTTATCTGATTTTTTTTTTTTTATTATAAATTCTTTACTTTCCTGGTGATTTTAAAATTCCAGGATATTCCTGAGAAGTAAATGCTATCATTTTGATAAATAAAAACCATCTGTGACCCAGAAATGAGGATGTCAAAGAATCTTTAAGTTTTAACATGATTTGACAAGATGCTTTGCTGGTGGACTTTCCAGTAGGAATGATTCTGCCTTGCTGAAGCGCAAAATGTTACAGAAAACGTTGTATTCAGGACTTCAGAGTAGCAAATTTCAGTAGCATCTAGAGTGTTACAGCACTGGAAGTAACAGAATGGGCATGCTGTTCCCAAGTAACAGCTGCTTTTTCAAGAAAAGTTTCTCCATGGGTTTAGAGACTAACAAAGAATAGAGACAGAAATTACCCTAGGCAAAATTCAGGAAGTTGTCAGAAAGGTTTTGGAAAAATGTGCAGAAGTGTCTGTATAGCCTTCAGGATGCTGTAACCATAGGGACAGATGTGACTGCAGAATGAATTGGATCTTTCAGTTACAGCCTGGCTGCTTTGGAAAATTACGGTAATGCTTCCTATGTCAACATAAAGGTGGAACAAAATAGTTTGATAGTATTTTTTTTTTAATTATTCATGGTATAGTGAATGTCTTACAAATATTTTCTTAATCTGTGAGTTTTCAGCACACTAGTCCAGGTTTCTATGAATATATTCATTAATTCACTAAGTAGTTTGGACAAACATCAGTATAAAAATTATCTGTTATAATTTTCCTCAGGCGTCAGAAACTAGTGATAAACAGAAAGATTTTCACTGCTTTGTGTTGTCAAGATTTTTGTAAAAGTTTCTGTGAGTGCTATTTCATAATCATTCAGCCATTATTCCCTTTAAAACAGATCATAGTAGATAATCCAGTTTTCTTTTAAGTTTTTTCAACAGATGCAAGAGGGAGATGGGACTTGGAAAGAAGGATGTCTTTCTAATAGTAGGATACATTACATTGTAATGAATACATTCAACAAAGCAAATGAGTACTTTGCATGAAGCTGGGAATAGAAGAGAGGTTTCCAATAGGTTTCTTCTAAAGAAAAGGGAAATTTTTAGAGCTGAATTTTGAATAAATCTTTATATATTTGGGATTGAAGTCAGTAGTATAATGACGAACATCTGACTAGGAAACAATGACAAAACGTCTTGGCTATCCATCACAGTACAAAATTCTTTTTCACTCTGATGTTGTGTTCATCATCATTCAATTTACTCCTGTTTTATTTACAAAAAATATCAGTGTTTTATGATGAGTCTTAAGGTTTTGCTGGCTGTAGTATCTGTGTGTCAGCATAATCAGACAGAATTGTTATAGAATGTGCCTAAACAGATGGAACATTAAAGTAAGCATGAGGCTTAGTTGTATGTTATGCTAGAAAAGATGAATAAAACGGGCATAAAACTAGATGTGGCCGTTGGGGGCTCTACATGGGACTTGAGCTTCTTTCTTGTGCTGTTATCTCTGGAATCCTTTAGAGGATTTTGAGTGAGATTTGTATCCAGTACTTTAACAGCTTAAAAAAAAAAAGGTTCTTTCCTTCTTTTTTTTGCTAGGCTGATTTGGACAAAGGTGAAACGCTCTCCATTTTCTGGTAACAGCTTTCTGCTACAATCCAGGACTGAACACTTACGTAAGTTCTCAAAATATATTCTATTTAAAAAACTTAAAACCCTATAGCTTTGGCTAAGTTGTTTACACTGGTATTCGTACAGGCTATATGCAGCTTCTCCAATCACAGATGTTTCATTTACGTTCACCTGTATTGCTTGCTTGCAGTATCTGTGTCTATATATCACTATCACACAGCTGTGGGCTGAAAAGCATTTACGTTTTGAAGAGCAATATAGTGAAATTCAGCAGCTTTTCATGTTGTTCTTACAAATTGCCGCTAGCATACCAGCTGTATAAATAGATCATCATTTCTACAAGTAGGCCAAACTGAAAACAAATACTAAAGTCCGAGTTTGAAGAAATAGAGGTTCACTAGGGGAAAAAAAAAATCGTAATCAAAAGAATACAGCTTCATCCACTTTTTGTGGTTAATATTAGGATCAACCAGAAAAGACAAACTCCCGTTAAATATGCAGATCATCAAGAATTTTATGATTTTAGTGCTTAATTCATGATCCAAAACTAAGCAACAGTAAGTGCACCATCTGGATAGTTAATGATTATAATCTTTTTTGAGTTCTGTTACCATGCTTCCCAGAGTATGTTTTTCTCATTTGTCTATTTGTCAGTCAGTGTTAAAGTTGACCAGTCATGTGGTTATTTAGGAGTTCATTGTGGTGAGGAAAATTATAGATAATGTTGATTGCTTGCAGAAAATTTGTAAGGCTGTATCTGTTCCGTGTTACCATTGTTAACATTTCAGTATGTGCCACTTAATTTTTTTCAAAATCTTCCAAAAAGAATAGAAAAATTGAGAAAAGAACTGGGCTTTGTATGAATTTCTTGTTGACGGCTCTGGAAATGAGCTATGATGATTCGGGTCCTGGTTCATGACCCATTGTGTTGCGTTCACTTAGTTCAATTGCAGTGATCTCTCTCATTTTCCAGGAGGAAAAGATAGCTTGTAAATATCGCTGAGAGCATGCCATGCAGAGCATGATGAGTTTTGATATATTTTCCTTGGCCATAGGCAGGTTAAAATTGTTCTTTAATAGCAACGGGAAACAGTGTAAGCAGGGTGACTGCCACACTGAATAAATAGGAAATACGTAAAACACAGATGTATGATCAAAAGGTGGCATTTTTACTAGTGGCAGTGTCTTTTTGCGCTTTATATATAACGACATGAAATAGATCTGGAAAAGAAAGTCCATGACTTTTGGATGCTGCATCCAGGGTTGTGTGATTCACATTTAAAAATTCCCTAGAAACTCAACCAAAGTGTGTAGAAAAATGGGATTGTTTGGAACCACAGGTAGAAAATAGCATGAAGAATTAGATGCAAGGTTTGTCCTAGAGTCAATTCACATTAAAGACTGTCTAAAACTGAATTTCTGAAAGCACGCCTTTTGCTTTATTTTGCATGGAGAATGATATTCTGAGTTGACCCGTGTAAGCCACTAGATCTGACAGAATTATTTTGGAAGTCTGCCTGATTTAACTTTCCCTGATCTTTTTTTATGAACTATTTGGATCCATTTGCAGTGCATTTTGGCTGCTCTGCAGACGTTAAGACTGTTACTTGTATACAGACTGTGTATGGTACATTACCTGCACACTTGGGAGTCTGTTGATCTCTGCTGGTTACTTGTTTGTGTGTGTTGCAAATGAAAATTTCCTTCATTCTCTATATGCAGTTGTCAATACTTTTTTACTATTGTAGTGTATCAATCTAATAATTCAGGGAGTTATGAGCCTGAGGATTAAAGAGACACAAATAGAAAGATCTGATAGTTTGTGTAATTTTAGTTGTTAGAAAAAGAGCTTGCTCTGTCATTTCAAACCCATTAATTACTTTGGGTGCTTGCTTCTAGGCACTGGATTGTTGTTTGGCTCAGAAAGATTATGAGAGTGAAAAAATAAAGGACCCTTTCTGCCTACCAACTGTAATTTTCTTAGTTTCAACTAAGCAAACTTTGTGAAATGTTTGAGCTTTTTATTGTGCAGAAAGGTGACACATGACTAATGATGTAATGACAGCACCAATTATATCGCAATTTAAAAATGTAATTATAACGGGGCATTTTTCAAGCCCACTGGCATTTTAATGCTACCTGCAGAAGCAGAAAAAGTATATTTGCCCCTAACATACAGTTTGTACACAAAAGATTAAACTTGTATGCCCAGAGCCTCTGTCTGATTTTGGTAATATATTTTCAAGCTGAAGGAGAAAAATTTGACAACTGTTTTTCTTTTCTAAGGTGCATGTTTGGCAAAGCCTACGCAGGTATTTAAAATGTGGTGTTGTGGGCTTTCCTTTTTTCTTTTTTTTTTTCTTTTGTTAAGGGTATTTACCATTTCCTGCAGTAATACATGTGCAATCCCTTAGCCACCAATCCTTTTCATAGTGAAGACCCTGGTTTTGAAACATTGAAGTGTACCTAATACTTTAGGCTACCATTATAATCTGCAAGACAGTCGTTTCCAAGAAGAATCTTTCATTTTCAGCATTAACTAGTGTCTGAATCTGGCAAACATTTATTTCCTCTCCTGCCTCTATGAACTTCAATAAAAAAGTAAGTGAAAACAGGAAGAGTTGTGAGAGTGTTGTTGCATGAGGTTCTCTCATTAGGTACTAGATTGTGTATATATATATATACACACACATATATTCTGAAGTATGCTGCACCACAGTGACAATTCAAAATTAATTTATGAATGCCTGAAACACTGTAGTGTTTTAGAGGTGGAAGTAGAATTAAATATCATCAGATGTGATACCCTCAGTTTTGACTGAAAAATTTAAGATGGTTGGCTAACTGGACAAAATAGATGCTGATTGAATGTGTCAGCCCTGTGTGAGATTTCAAGTATTTAGTCATTTTATAGCTTGTAGCTTTGCAAGCCTCTGTAGAGATTAGCTAAATCAAAGCCAAACCAAATGAAGCCTCTTGTATTTCTACCATCCCATACTCATATATAATAGATAGCTTTACAAACAAGCTTTTTTTCCCCTCTTAAGAGAGGCATTGTTCAAACTTGTGTAGGGAATCTAGCTTTTCCAATTAAAACTGTCTTTGTGTTTACTCCAAACTATTTGACAGCTAGCCTGAGACTTCCACTGCTTTGAAAGATTTTACCAGTTCCAGAGATAACCCCTTTGCCTTTAACATGAAAAGACCTGTCAAAGTCTTTCAAAATATTAGACGCCCTTAGAATCACCAGTATAGATTTCCCTCCACCTAATGACAGGCGCTATACAGCCTTAAGCTTAAGTAAGGAAATCACAAGATGCCATGTATTAATGAAAACAAGAATTGGAAGCAGGGATGGAGGCTGTGAGCAGAGGTGGCAGTAGTTTGCTAGTGTGTCAGACAACTGGGGATATGCTTTGAGATATATATATATATATGAATGACTACAGGATCCTCACTTCTTGTTTACGTGCTCTTGTGTTCCTTCTTTCCCTCTTAGGAAATTGTCTTCCTGGCCAGGTTGCCTTACATATGTTCAGGATTCTAAAACTACCCCAGCCAGTTCCTCCTGGGCAGCTACAGAACAGCCAAAGGAAACAGTTCAGCAGTACATGCTTGGGGAAAATGATGAAGGTTCCTGACCCACAGGCAGGTGAGAGGAAAAGAAGCCTTCCATCACATATACTTGTCAGCTATACTCAGAGTAGTCAATACCAACCCAGGAACAGCTCCACCCACCTAATCACCTTTATAATTTTTATATCTTGTTTTAGTTATACGTATACTTCTTCTGACAAATATATACTTAACTATTAATGTGTCTAATTCTTGAGTCTAGTTTGAATAACAAATCAAATTTCTGTCAGTGATGTTATGATTATGTCATTATCTCTACCTAACCTTGCACTTAATAACTGATAACAATTCTAACTAATTGTTAAATATATAAAATTAGAGGATGTATCATCTTTGATTTTTTTTTCTTTTTCTCAACAAGATTTGTATATAGCTTTCCCATGAAGTAGATCATTCGTACCTCATAACACACCTGCAATTTCTTTATTCATGTCATGAAAGATTTGCAGGCTTAAATTATCCATGTTTCTGCAGAAACAAAAATCCAAATAAAGGCAAAAGAAAGGAAGCAACTTGGCAAGTGCAGATACACTAGATTTGGAAAAGAGTCCTAGCAAGGACACAACTACTGTAGTGAAAACCATCCTATTAATAAGCATATTCTGAATCCCTCATGGGTATATTTTGTGTCAGCAATATGAGTTTTCTTGAAAGAACTGTAGCTACTTAATTGTTCTTACAACCGTATTAGAGATCTCAATTCCTCATGTCACTGTTCATCGAGGTGTGCAAACAAAAGCTTGTAATGTAAACATGGCTTGAGGCCAGAAATATAGGCAAGGTAGACTGCAGGAACATCAGGATTGTGTTCATGGGATAAATATGTTATCCTGAAATTTGTGCTGGCTCTTCATTGGACAGCTCCAACACTAGCTGAGTTTGGGGCAACAGAAGCTTGCGACTAATTGAAGCAATGTGCCATACTGAAAACTTAAGATAATCCCATTATACCAAAATATGTAGATCAGAGTTCCTCAAATGGTGGTATTCTGTTTGTATGCAGATCGCCAGTACATTTTACCAGTGATTTCTGTCGCATTTCTGAGCATCTTTCTCATTTTTGGTGTTCTGATCCCTGTGAAAACTGCTGCAGTACTGAGGAGGAGACGCCACGCAGAATGCAAAGGTGTGTTGATATAGGGTGACATGAGACAGGATTTCACTTCTGAATAAATCTTAGTAAAATTAATCCATGGAGCTTTGTAAAAGTGATCTTAGTAGCCTGGTTTAAATGAAATGCCAACCATTTGTAATGCCTCCATGAAGTAACAAATGGATTCACTTGGTTACAGACTTAGGGTGAATAGTGGAGTAAGCTTGATTTGCTGTTCCCTATTAGATCTCTTGGCATGATCTGTGGGGGAAAGACAAACTGTAACACTGAGAGGTAGTCTAGAGCATGTACTAGATTAATGAAATAAGCAGAATTTAATAAATGGAACAGTTCTGCCATTAGATATATCTGACAGTTATTGGAATAATATAGTAAAGTTATTCAGTTGGAAAAAAATCATAAATAGCCTACTGTTGCCTCTAGCATTTGTTGCATTGGATTGAAATGGTTCCTCAGAAAATTATAAAATATATTAATGCACAGAAATGACCACACACAGAAACTATTTTTCTTGGCATGCTGTTTATAGCCTGAGAAAACAGAAAGTAATGACTTTGGTGAGCTGTTACATGTATATATTAAATATTGCTGTTCCTGTAATTTTTTTCCATTTGTCATGTTCCTTTGTTACTTAGGAGAAACTAGAAATGAATACTAATTAGGAGCACAATGAATATTTGATGTATACTACTCTTTTCCTTTTAAGTCAGCTTCATGTTTTTTTCTTCTAGATGTGACACTTTCTCACAATGGCTTATATTGTCCATGACTGAATGAATAAGTATCTTTTGACAGCACCTGCCCTAAAACCAGGCTAACATATACTGTCATAATGAGCTTCATAAGCCTTCTTTCTTTTATTATATGTTGTCTCTTGTAGGATAGTTGTATGATCTAAACAAAAACAAACCCAAACAACAAACAAGCAAAAAACAATTAATCTGGAAAACTTTAAGAAATTCAGTAGTGACAAGTGAAAGGCAACACACTTCAATGGGAGTAATCCCCTTCACAGATACAGGATAGGGAAGAACAACCTAGGTAGCTTTTCAGCCTTGTTTTTAGCTCTGTGAGGGTTTTCCCTTTCTTTTGGTAAGAAAAGCCTAAAACACTGTAACATCTATCACAGGTTTTTATTGCCATACTTTATTTTAGCAATTGGAAAATTCAGAATCCATAGAGTTCTAATTAAAATTTTGGGAGGCAATGAAAAGGAGGATAACAATTTTCACTAATAGTGTGATATCTAAATTTTGTGCTAATGTTTCCATTACAAAGTCTTTTTTTTGACTTTTATTTAGCCATAAAAATGTTATAAGATGAAACTCTTTCTACATGCTCTCAGCCTAGGAGTTTTTAAAAAAATCTGTTTAGCAGCATTATGTGTTCTTGTTTTCAATACAGCAACAACAATAATCAGAAGCTTTAGTGTAGTATGCACTCAGTGATCTCACAACATCACTATTTTAAAAGAGGTTTAATATTCTGTGAAATAATATTCTACTTGTAAAAATGGAATTTATACAATTATCCATTTGTACATATTCTCATAGTCAAGTGGATATTTTTGTACACACTCACTGCTGTATGAGATGAGTAGTATGACAGAGTGGGAAGGAAGCTGCTGTGCCTGTCTGCTAGATAAATGCAAATATGGACTGCTGGTCTTGATCTCTTTAACCTGAACACAGTTAGGAAAATGTAAGAATACTGGCACAAGTTGGAAATGGCCTAAAAATAGTTTGAGCATTTGGGCCTTCCGATTTCAGCAGTTACGAACAAGAGCTTATTACTCTGCTTTTCTTGCTCTGACTTTTGATATATACTTAAAGCAAGATACATAGCTCGTGTTCTGGTGGCTTCACTCTGTTCCTTCTTTGGGAATAAAAGGAGAAAAAGTAATGAATGAGGACAGCCTCACTTCAGATGAAGGATGATCAATGCCTCTCCCCATCTCAGTGTACAGAACTGTGAAGGACAGGGGAGGAGAAGGCATTTTGTGGACTATGAATCACTTTCTTCACACTTGCTATAGCAGACTTGCTTATTTCCTTATAATTTAGAATTGAATTCATGATGTCTTCACACACGAATATCTCTAAATGATCTCTGCTAACCTATAAGGCAAGCTTTCTCCTTATGGATTGGCAGGTAGGGAAGTTTGTTTATGAGTGTTAATTTTATTTAGTAGTAGATGTTTACTCTAAAGTTGGTAGTAATACATCTTATGTGACTCTAAATTATGTCCAAGTGCTCAATGTGAACAAGCGTTTTTTTACAGTAAAAACATTAATAGCAGAAATTTCCAAGTGAGCTAGTTTTATGAGGTCAATAAATTCTTTACCCTGTCAGACTTTCTTTGGTAAAGTTATTGTTTAACTAAAATAGCTTTTCAAATAAACAGAAGTTGTCATAGTTTTCTTCCATTTTTCAATTTTCAATACAAAGTAATATGCATTGACCAGTATTTTGATCAATGATAAAAAATGGAATAAAAAAACCTATTACCTGAAGCAGTAGTTATTGTTTGTTTTTAAACTATGAGGATAGAAAGCTTAAAGTTTTTCTTTAAAAAATAAAAAAAAAAGTGTTATTGATCTGGAAAAAATATTTTAAAATCACCACCTGACATTTCTTAGTCATATAAATGGTGTTGGAAGTCTTGAACGTTAACACCTTTTTCAACTAAATTTTTAAGATATATTTCTATCCCATGATATCTTTACATATTTTTATGTCCCATAATACAAAATGTAATATTAAGAGAACATTTATATTGAATTTAAATATGGATTTTAAATCTGCTGCATTAAAATCTGAACATCCCTCTTTTGTTTGTGCAGTGGTTTAAAAGAGAGATCTTGTTAAAGCACAATAAGACTACTTGCCTAGATTCAATTACCTTTTTTAAACTGAAAATAGAACTTTAGGATGAACCTAAGGCACTTTTTAGAGGAAACAGATGGTCTGAGATGGTAGATGCAGTTGTATCGTGTACAGTGGAGTTCCACAGTTCCTGGAACATGATCTTTACAACACAGGAAAATTCGAATAATCAGTAGAGTTTGCAAGACAAATTATCAGAATTTTCATTAGCTTAAAAAAACAATTGCATTTGCTGCATCTGTCACAAAAGCCCATTTTGAATAGTGCACAGAAATATTAATTCATACATTTAAATTTAGTCCTGTAGATTTTTTAAATCAGAGAACATATGTAGTACTTTCTATCACAGCAGACCATACTGGGCAACTAGAGAAAGTTTTAAGCTGTTACGTGCACTGTGCAATCTATTATTGTGACAAAAATAATGAAATTCTACTGTTAAAAGAGTACAGAAAAGGTAAATGAATGGTCCTGCTGATAAGAAAAACTAACAAATAAATTAAGAAATGTTATAATTAAACTAGCTGTCTTAAGGATTATTCAGATGCTCATAATATAGTGTTATCCTATAATGTGTAAAATGTATGCAACAAAGACCTAACAATACTGCCAGGAAGAAAGTAATAATCTTGTGTGACAACCCAGGAAAGCTTTTAAGATCTGGGATGCTTTGGACTGGAGCTTTAAAATTTTCCAGTTACAGGTATTTAATATTGCAATTTTTATGTATTTCCTTTTCTTATACAGAAAGTTAGGTTCAAATAAGTCTATTGGACTACATTTTTAAATCATTACATGGAATTTAATGTCAATGTGAAGAACTAAATTAAAGTAGCCTGATTTTCTGTTGCTTATATGAATGGAAATTTTGATTCCTATCATACCTGAAAACCAAATACCTTCACTTACGTGTCTATATATATACGTAGTTTCTGATGTATAAATTCTCAAGAACTTTACTAGAGATAAGTGATGCTGTAGGGAAATCTGAGCACAGATTAACCTTGCTTTGTCTGCTGTGGATCACTTTTTTATTACAGCACCTAATGATGAAGCCAGACTGTTTGGTAGGAGCTGATAGAGTCTTTTTTCTTTGTTATTGCACACTGGATTACTGTCACGCTCCTCAGTGATACTGAGGGCTTGTGTCAGACTACTGCATTTTAAAAGGTCTAATCCATGAGTTGTCCATCCTTGCGGGGCAACACCACTGAGTGATAGCAAAATATTCTAAAACTGACTTCTAAAACAAATAGGAGCAGCCTTATTGGGAACTGTTGTTCAAGTGCTAAACCAGCCTTAGTGACAATAAAGAATGCAGGGTGGAATCAACTCTTCTTCAGGACAAACTTGCAATCTTTTTTCTTTCATTGAGCAGGGTTTTTTTTTGTGGTAGCTATTGCTAATGCTCTGTTGCAGTGCTGTAACGTACTTTTCACCTAAACAGATGTTCCTCAGTCATTTGTCAACTATGTCACTACTAATTCTGCCATGATGCTGTGATTTGTTGACATATGCACCTTTGATGAAGCTGTCATTACCCTGGGCGCAATTGCTTGTCATCCCGTGTATCTTCAGATCACTATTCTGTAATTTTAAATGTAACCTTGTCCTTGTGGAAAGAAGATACCACTTTTCTAAGTTACTAGTAAACTTCCCATGCACTATTCCTTTTCTGGATCTGTCAGTCGTACACTTCATAGTATTCCTGAATCCTTACCAGAGGACAGAAATTCTTCTTCATACTTCTCTGCTTCTTTGGATACACCCTGTTAAATAAATAAAACTGTAGATATGGATGAATTGCAAAGTGTTTGGGGCAACTCATTTTATTTAACTATGGGGGTTACTTGTTAGTCCAATAGGAACATTATTTCTCCCAGTTACATGTAACTAATCAAATAGTATCTGCTTTAGATTATTAAGACAAACAGTACCCAAGTGCTTGGGATCAGAATACTTCTACCAGTCTGTTCAACTTTTCTGCTTGGATCATAAAATCTCACTTCTCTAGAAACTGTTGTCAGGAGTAAAATTTTTACAAGGTTAGTTCACTCAGGACCCTTAGTTTTAAAGGGCATATAGAGGTTCAGAAGAAGTGATTGTTATAATTCTTAAAAATATAAAATACCTAAGCATAAGGGCCAGAAAGTCCCCATCTTCTTCTTGCAAA
>RSEF01000008.1:2907712-2934827 GCA_003993805.1 Himantopus leucocephalus | reverse complement strand
AAAAAAAAAAAAAAAAAAAAAAAAGGGAGTATGGCTTTACAACACCAGAAAAGACATTGCTGAAAAAAAAATGGGCTAGATGGGTGGAAAAGAACCAGATTTTTTCCAGTCTTTCTGAGTTAAAATATAGGTGAATTTGGCTGAAGTTGTTCCAGTAAATTTGGATTTAGAATGAAATCGCTATCACTGAAGCTAATGAAAAAAATGATCATTCTTTCACCAGAGCTAATGAAAAAAACCCTCTCACTTAAATCAATGTGCCCTCTATTTTATCTGCAGTTTTTGCACAGTGTAAGAAGGCTACGAAAATAAAAAAAAAACAGAACTATCGTCATCAGGAGGTCTGATAATATCCATCAAAGGAAAACTGAGTCTCTCTAATGACAAAAAGCGCAGTGAAATGCTCTTTCAATTTTTTGGTGTGTTTTTACTCATTGGACTTCCAAATTCTGTAAGCAGATGGAGTAACTTAAAAATAGGAGTCATGTCTTTTGCAATTAACATTGGATTCTTCAAGAAGGTAGCAGCTGGGCTACTTCAGGGAAGGAATGGTGTAAGACCTTTAAGGATACCTTAAATATTTTTTTTCCTTCTTCTGTAAAAGAAAAGGGTGACAAGTGGTTGATGACACAATAGTAGATGACACAGAGAAGCATGGTTTATATTGGCAGTAGTATAAACCCAGGGCACCTCTACTCTCTTAATTATTTTGCCTGGCTTACAGGAGAAACTCTCTTACTGCATCTTGTGAGAGGCTTTTCAATAATACATAATGAATTAACTAGAAGGAGGTTAACAAAACAACATGTATCAGCACATAAACCTTTTCCATTAAGCACTAACTGCATGAATTGCCCCCCTTTCTTTTCTTTTAGAGATAAGAATAGATTCATTAAAGTAATTCTAAATATTTTATCACCTTTAATGTACTTGCATAGACAAGACTTTGCAATACAGTCTCAGACATAATCCCTAAATGAGCTCTTTCCTCCATAAAATCTCTCATTAATCTGACTAAAAAAAGATTTATGACTGTCTGCTCTATACGAGTGTTGTCAAACCTGTTATATGTTAGTTTATGTGTAATAAAATAAAGTAGCCTAAACTAGGTATATAAAAACATTAATGACATAAAATCATTTTTCGTGAAGTTAACTGAAAACCTGCCTTGTCTTCTATGGAGAAATAAGATTCCTGTTTCTGAGGCAATGAGTACCTCTCATAACTAAAATGAGTGGCTACAGAGTGCACTCATCGTCCTTCTGAAATAGAGGGAAATTCTCCTCCCATGTAGTGACATGCTGGACCTCATCAAAACCATTCTGAATTTACTTCTAACTCCAAGGATGTAACTGTTGAACCTTTGGATTGACTAATTGCTATTTAGATTACAGGTGCCATCTTGATAACTGAAATTTATTTTCTTTTCAATAGACTTTGTCACATTGTGGCATCTCATGGAACAAATCACTCCTAACCTACAGAAAAACAACATTGTTATCCTGCTTTCTAACAGAACTTGTGACCAAGATGCCTGGGAGGGCTGAATATCTTCAAAAGTAGCATTCACTTCAGCTAGGAAGACTAGCAGTGGAGATTGCCTCACAAGAGTAGTACTTTATACCTATTCCCAAATGTCTTTGGGGACTCATGAGATATAAATCTCACTTGGCTCTCAATATTATTAATCTATTTTCTCAGGATTGTTTTGGGGTTAAAATAGGGGCCAAAAATTATGTTAGGCCTAAATTCTGGAACACGACAAGTATCTGCCCTTCAAAACAAAGTAGTTAAATTACGTTGCACTACTCTTCATTTCTAATTCATCCTTAAGAACCAGGACTGCTTTTTTCCCAACTAGTAGCATAGCTGCGCATCTTCTGTTCTGCCTGCTCATGTTCACCTAATATCCAATTAACAAAATGCTCAATTTTCACGTGTACAATACCTGCATCCTTCAGGGCACTGCAATGTTAAACTTCACTCTGTGCTTCCCCTAGGTGAAGCTACCAGATCAGTAGGAATCTGATAAATAACTGACTAAGGTCACAGACTGACTTATTAGTCCACTGTGAAACTGGACAAAGGAAAACAGTGGAAAGCAAGGTAACCACCGTATGTTATACAAGTGGACTGAAGAATTAAGTGTTCCTTCTCTAAGAAGTGTGAAACCCAGCTTCACTTTGACTCTCAGGTAGCTGAAATGAAAATTCAACAGCAGCCTTTGTCTCCTTCTTTGCCATCTTCCTCATCCACTAAGGGAAGAATGCAATTTTTTGTTTTAAGTCATAAACTAGACAACCGCATNGAAGAATACAATTTTTTGTTTTAAGTCATAAACTAGATAACCGCACAGTCTAATGGTCCTCTGGTACTTGCTAAACATTAAAAGGTAAGTATTAGATCTTAATTTGAATTGTGTCCCCTGTAAGACCTCAACTAAATATAAAACCAAGGTCAATAGCTGCCGAGCAGCTGTAGGAGCAATCCAGTATTAACTAACTGTTAGTAGTAAAGAACAAAGCAACCTCTACCTAAACCACTCTTTTTAGAAGTGTGTAGGGCGCTATGTATCTCATATGTACATGTGCTCTTTCAGTCAGCCATACCAATACAGTTGGTTGCATCTTCTACCCAGCAAATGTTTGCTGATGTGTGACAGACACATGAGGATGCCTCGAAGAAAGAACTTTTGGAAGCCCTTTTTCAAAGGGTCCTGGTTATTCAATTTGGGACAGTAATATGATTTCAAGAGTTTTGTTCATGGTATAAAAGAAAACTGTAAAAATCAAAGACAGCTCAGGAGAACATTCCCAAAATGCAAGACGGTAGCCAAACGAAAGAGGAGAATTTCTGGAGAAGTCCTAGGCAGGCATATGAAGAAAATGAGATGGACAGGTGGAAGTATACTAGGGAGAAATAGTGATTTGAATGAAGAAAAATACTTTGCTTTGGAAGAACAGTGGAAGCAGAGAATGTGACCCTATGACTAAGTGTTCATCTTTCTGTCAGGTACCTGTAAGTGGAAATGTAGCATCGTCTATGTCTAGGTTGTTATCATTAAAGAGGTAAATCTTAAAAAGCTACTGTGGGGAGCTGCATACTGTCTATTCAGAATCTCTTTAGTGACACNGTCTATTCAGAATCTCTTTAGCGACACATTATAAATCTTTACTTTACATGAAGGGTAGTAGAGGAAGGAAAAGTTTTCGTGATTTACGGCAGAGTCTCCACGTATTTAATGTTTCAGTGATGGGTCTTAGCCTCTCTTGGTGTAAAGATTTTGCTCTGAGAGGTAGCACAGCTGATACTAACAAAGTTTCACTGGTTTAAAAAAAAATAAAATCTAAGTTTCATGTTGGCCAACTAGAGGTAGACTTGAAGGAGGACACTTTGATTACTGCTTGCTGATCTTGCAATATGTATGATTTGGTGGATGGCACTGAGAGAATTGTGATCTTNTAAAATCTAAGTTTCATGTTGGCCAACTAGAGGTAGACTTGAAGCAGGACACTTTGATTACTGCTTGCTGATCTTGCAATACGTATGATTTGGTGGATGGCACTGAGAGAATTGTGATCTCTGGAATATTCCCATAAGCAGGTTGCAAAGAGCTAGTGAACAGTTCCTGCAAGAAGAAGGATGCTTCATCATCATTTGAAAAAAAGTTCTCTTATTATTTTACTCTAAGTTTGTAACTTTTCATAATTTCTCTTTTTCATATATAATTCTAGAGTGAACAGATGTGTTCGTTAATTCAGAGAGCATGCATTTAGTTTCTCTGTGTTGTTGTTTAAGGGCTTGAATGGGTGTATTTATTTGTACAGAACCAAGGTCTATTGCATACAATCCTTTATACTGGACTTACTGAGTTTGCAGAAGGTTTACAAATAAATAAAAAGACTGTGGTATACCTGAATGCAGTGGTAACGGAGCACAGTAAATATAAGTGTATGTACATCACTGCCTGATGCTCTCAGAATAATAGCCAAAGAATCCAAGATGCGTTTTGAAGGGGTAACTGTAGATATTCTTTTAATAAGTAGTATATATATAGATACCAATAAGTTCCACAAAACAAACTTTTAAAAACTCTTTAAATACATTAAGATATCTTATTGAAAGGGCATTCCTACTATTAGTATCTTTGTGCCAATTATACTTTTGTATTAAGTCAAATGGGGAGTGCTGTGCAGGGGGAAAGACTCGTCACTCAGAAGAGTATGTAGTGTGATGTTTAAAACGTGAATGAGGTGAAGTGTTTCCAAGAACATAGGAAGCTGGGAAAAATCAAGGTAATAACAGTATTGCAGTGTGTGGAATAGAAGAACGTTTTTTCTTGTAGTACTCTGTCTGCTTTAACATTTACACAATGATACTTCCAAAATATCTAAGAATAATGTCAAAGAACTAACAGTAACTTTGTCCACATTAAGCCTGTCAGGCTGGTTCAAAACTTGTCAAAAGCGTAAGCTTCTCCAGAGATCCCATCCCTGTGAATTCTTGCAGGACCTCTGAATTCAGCCGGAATTTAGCCAACATATCACAGGATGTTTTTTCAGGGCGTGTGCAGATTTCCCATAGAAAAAAACTATAAATCACCCCAGTCTGGCAAGTAACAACTGCACAGGTGGTGTGGCCGCATTTGTACAGAGCAGCCTAGATCAGCCAATTCTTTTTACCATCCAAAAATACCCCTATGGCTAGAGTTTCTGATGAAGACAGAAAAAGCAACAGAGCTATTGTGAGAATATATTGCTCAAATTAAATCATAATATTTGATTTAAAACAGGGTTTTATTTCTTAGAACTTTTTTTTTTTTTTTCAAGAAAAAGGAAAAAGCCCTGGCAACTTTTGGTTATTCTATTTTAAAACTTGTTACAACCAGTATATAATTTTTAGAGCAAGTTTTAATGTTGAATATTTTTAAATAAAAATTTGACTTATAATACCAAGTAAAAAGAAAGTTAAAAAATGAACTGTTCCTGGCAAAACTGTTTTTGTCTTCAGAGAAATGCATTTCCCTTATGGACTTTATATTGTTTTGGTTTAGATCAGAGCAAAATCATATTTTGAGATCTCAAAATCTTAGTGAAGTGGAATTCTTCTCCAAACACGCCCTACATGTTAAAATTAGGCCTGAAGAAAAATCTGGAAATATGAAATATGAACAGACTTTGGAGAGAAAGATGGGATACAACCCTTAAAGTAATTGTGAGAAAGAGAGAGTTACTTCTCCGAGGGAGGAAAAAAAAAAAAAAGGGTAATATTTCCTGCTTTCAGCAATTGAAATGTCTTAACCAAAGGCTGGGGGTTTTTTTAAAATCTTTATATTGATTTAGCACTCTTATATTTTTTGGTTGTCATTCAAAGAAATAATTGTTGTAAATGTTTGACAGAAGTGGCTGTTCCAGGGGTGCATTTGAAGCTGTGTGTCGTCTCACTGTCTCAAATAAAATGACATG
Source organism: Himantopus leucocephalus (assembly GCA_003993805.1). Taxonomy (NCBI): domain Eukaryota; kingdom Metazoa; phylum Chordata; class Aves; order Charadriiformes; family Recurvirostridae; genus Himantopus; species Himantopus leucocephalus. The sequence continues at coordinate 2,929,362 of RSEF01000008.1, read as the reverse complement.
TGCTGAAGTGGGTTGTTGCATTTGTGAGACAGTGAAGGCTCTTTTCCTCATTAATTATGAGTAAGCCGGGCATGAAGTTATGTGCCAGGGGCATGTCTGCTCCTTAAATACCCTTTTTCTATAGATTTATACTGATAAGTTTATAGAACTTAACTGGAAATTATTTTTGTACTGATTGAAGCGAAATGGATAGAAATGGAAAAAAAGGGAAAAAACTTCATCCATGTTTTCAAACTTTAAAACAAACTTTTTTAAAAATAAAACTTATAATCTTAGAGAGTTAATTATGGTATTTTTGTAATAGAGGAAGTGGTTTGAAAAGCTTTTTTTTTTTTTCCCAAAAATTGAACTTCAGTTTGCATGGACAGTTTTAGTTGTCATTTTTTAGTTTCCTTTAGTTTTACATCTGAACTGGTAACTGTTACCAAATGGAAGCCAATCTGAACTGCTTTGGTTTGTTTATTTGTTTACTGTAGCAAAAATAGAAAATAAAAATAATTCAATTAAATACATTCCCTTGCACCTGGAAGTAGGACAGGACAGCAGCACACATTTCCCTTTTGATGATTACTCTTTCTTTCTAAATATTTACATATTTTGTGTAGAAATGAGTAACTCCCAAGAGAAATAACTTAACTGAATACACACCATGACATTGAAAGAGCTGATTTAAATCTCTAGTGTGGTTGAAGGAGAAAGCAGATTTGGAAGGGAAAAGGCAGCATCAGATCTGAGGTAGCTTTAATGCATAAGCCTTGTGATCAGCAGCTATCAAGAATGTGAAACAGTTTATATAGTGATTGCTTTTCCACAGACTCAGCAAATGTGAACCAGACACTTATCCAGTGGTGGATGTCAGTAAAGTAGACTGAAGTCTACTTTAGAGTCCTGTAGCAGGACATTCCTCTTTTTAAAAGATTTCTTGAGGAAGGAGTCCAAACTGCATCTGTTTTTCTTTGGTTGTGTTTCTTACAGCCATAGCTAGAAGTTGATGTGGAAGAAGATACAGCTGGAAGTTGTTACAACCAGAATTATTGCTGAAGTTACTTCTAGGGAATATTCCCACCATTGGTTCTCATAGCAATTGCTTTCTGCCTGGTTTGTAATAAAAAAGAAGCTCTAACGCACTGGGCAATGAAACCCATTAACTCTTATGAACAATAACTTCTCAAAGTTACCATCAAAGATGATCACTGAAGCTGTGAAGGATTTAAAGGATCAGCGAAGAGATAGGCAGAGATCCCCACTTATATCCACAGCCTTCTGAAACAGAATCAGAAACCCTAACACAAATTGTTTTATCAGACCTCCATCTCCCCACCTAGAGAGCTCTCAATGGCCCACTCACAAAACTCAAACCTCCGTGACCCTGCTTCAGAGCGTTTCTCTGCTGTTGCAGCAAAACTTTGCAAAGCAAGATTTCCTCAAGAATGAGAACAAGGTATTTTCCCCCCTCAGTCTTGATGAAGCAATCATGAAATACCTTGAACAGGTTCTCTTACTAGTGAATCTTGAAAAGAGAATTTAACTTTCTTGATCCCAGCACTAATTTAACTTTCTTGATCCCAGTGCTAATTTAATTTAAGGATTAATGGTTTATATAGAGATTCATCATTTTCTCTCCTTAGAAAAAAAAAAACCCACACAGAGGAAAATTAAATCTCTAAGGATTTCTCAAGAAAAAGATTCCCATTGCGCAAAATCTTCATCAGAGTATTTCATTAGATGGTTCAGTCTAATGCAGAACAGTCTTTAACCTTCTGCTGCACAGACTAAGTGATCAACTAGTTGCAGGATTTCAAACACTTTGCTTAATCATGTCTCATAATGAGTGCTTAATGATGGAAAAGGGAAGGGCAGAGACATTCATATCCTTTCCATTTCCTCTTTGAAATAGTTTTGACTGACCTTTCCTAAACAACCCTCAGATTAAGTTCCTAATAACTTCTAATTAATATTTTCCACATGATGTTCTACATATGAAATCTGATGTCTTACTTATTTCTAATACCCAGCAATTACTGTATTCAGTCACAGTTGTTTTATGAACTTGACTTCGACAGTGTATGTGAGGTCTTCTAATGTCTATTTTTGTAGGAGGTGCAATATAAGTGCAAAATACTATTGTAGAAAATGTGCAGATATGAACTGGTAATAGATGTGCAAGGTGTATTCAAAATATTCTTTGCTATGACAGTAAGATTAATTTTTAAAAGATTTTTTGCTGAAGAGTATTAAAGGTTATTATGAATGACTGCAAAATCTGTAGAGATAAATCTCATGCTGTCTTTCATCATCATTGCACGTTAAGTTAAAAAATGCAGGTTTATATTGGCAAAGCATTTATAATTTATCAGTAGCAGCGTTGTTTATTGCACAAACATAGTTATAACTTTGCGTGGATTTGACATCTAAAAGTATGTAACTCTGTAACAGCAAATTTCTTTTACAAGATTTAAAGAAGAGACAAAGTTATATAGTTATATCTGGATACAAAATAGGCCTTTTCCTCACAAATTATTTTATGTGAGTGCAAGAGGTCCCATTATTAACAGGAAAACCTATGATTTCATGTACTCTGAGTTTTAGCTATTTCCGATGAATCTTTTATTTTAAAATAAATTATATATATAGGTAGTTGAGGACTGAGATGTCATTTTCCTGGGATATACTCAGCAGTGACATACAAAAGCCCTCGAAGCCCAAACCCAAGCTTTTGACAGAAAAAAACAACAGGATCTAATAAATTTGAAAGTGTGAGCTTGAACAAGATGACATTCATAAAATTTGAATGGAGAAAGACTTAGAAGAAGAACTTTTAGCACAGTTAGAAGTTTTAAAGAAATTTCTTTCTACAGTTCAGGCATTAGGAGATTATTGTGTATGACTCAAAAAGCTGACAAGTTTGATGGTTTTGTGATATTTTGTAATAAATGGTGTTACAAAATAGTGCTACTGTAATTCACAGACTGTTACAGCAAAGCAACTGTGGGGTTTTTTTTTCAATATTTAAAGAATGCATTAATTCACCAACATGATAAAAATTCTATATGGAGCTACCAAGTAACGTACTACTTAGATGTTTCTACGTGTGCTAGAAATATATATATTTTTTAAAAAAAAAATTAACTTGACTTCCCAGTTCTTACCTAAACACAGTGCTACTTTGAGAGTTCCACGATGCTCACGCCAAAAGCAACATTTATAGTTTATTGGAGTAGGAGTGCTAAACTACTCAAAGGCTTCCTTTTCTATTAGCAAATGATTACTATTTTAACAGTGCTCTTAAGTGTATGTGTCAGGAGTATCACTATTCATACCATTCTAGCAGGTGCTCATATTTTTAAATGGTACCTGCACAACAGTAATTTAACAGATGGCAGACTTTGCAACAAAATGCTTCCTTCAGATTTCAATCAAACGATTTCACCAATTGTCAGTTGTGGGGATTTTTGGAATTTCAGCAATTGTGATCAAGATGCTTTAGGACCGGAGTCAAGTCATTTAAACCTTAGACTAAAACAAATGTGAATTACATCTTTGTACTACATTCTGTATTGCCACTTCTTTTCTGAAAGTGTGGAATGAATCTATTAGAAGTCTTGATTGGAGTGTAAGGGTGGTGCCCATAGAGGTGTGATGGTGTGCTTCCTTCCTGCTCCCACCTTGTCCCGACCTGACCTTTTCCTATAACCCGCTCAAGCAATAACCACCAGTGGTGGTTGTGATGGATGCATCTGGTCAAAGTGGATTCGGGGGAGACAGATAACAACACACTAGACAAGGGTTAATTTATGGCAATGCACCCACCTAACCGCAGTGCTGGTCGCCATCTGACTCAAGCCAAGTTTGGAAGAAATTAACGTCTGCACTCCATTTGCAAATATGACTAAGGGTCAATTCTCTTACCCCCATAAATAGTGAGTAGTTCAAGAGCCCTTTGAGGTCTCCTGCATGGCAGTGGGCTGCACGCCAGGATGACCCCTTGAGTAGGGTTGTCTCTCAAGGTTACTCCTCGAGGTTGAGAGATTCCTTGCCACAACAGATCCTCAGAAAGTGACTAATAGCATCCTAAATTTTGAAGCTTCGCTAAGATGGTATCTTAGAGTGATTGTGCATATATAATCCTTTAGACATAAACCGTTGACCAAGTCTAGGACTAGGATTGGATCCAGACACACCTAGATTCCTCTCTGAGAAGTTTAGAAAGCAAGGGGGTCCTTTCTGAACCTCATGACTCAATGGGATGGTTTCCCTGACAGTTTTGTCTGACCCTGTCCTCCATGCAGTAAATAACCAAGCGTACCTTGCCATCGAATCTTGTTAAACCAGTCGCATTTACCATTGAACTTTGTTTGCTCACTGTTTTATATCAATAAAGTATATTGTAGCTTCTCTCTTATGAGTTAAGTGCATGACCCCATCTACAACAATAGGCAAGAAAACATTTCAATAACACTTAAAGATAGACAACTGTCGTATGAGCTCATGCTGAAGGGATTATCCAGGATAGCTTCTGGGTATATTTCAAACTTCCTGTTGTATAATATTATTCCATCCCAGATATACAACTTAAGTTTTCTCTTCCCAGGAGTATTAAACCACAAGTTGTGGTTTTCAGAGCATTTGAACAAGCAATTAAAACCCCCCTGTAACAGTAACCTGTCATTCACATTTTCCGATGTCACCAATCTCTATGAAATTTCGTTGTTGCAACAAACGTATCTCATTTACATTGGATATCTTCCCTGCTTTTTTCTAGGATCAGTAATACTTAATTTTGGAAGAAGCTGTCTCATGTCATTTGTACTACCTATAGCAAAGTTTCTATTCCCACAGCATCACAGGGTTTGTCTAGTTCTTCCTGCTTTTATTTTAAATGCAACACAGAAAAACAGTGACTATTTCTGCTTTTATAGTATTACCACTGCACTTATTATAAGTCTGTACTTCATTGACTTGTAAAATACACTTTATCAAGTACCTACTTACTTAAATATACTGATTTTTATTTCTTGGTTTTCTACACATACTCATTTTTGGCTTAAGTATTAATTGTTTAGATGGGTTTTAGTTGTGCTTCTTCTGATTATTATAGCTTCGCATTTCATGCAGCTTCAGATGTAATTTTTTTAGCAATGAGATATGGTTTAATATCTGCCTTATTAGGAAAATCTAACTAGGTTGCCATGGTGTGTTCAGTTCAGTTCCCCTTTTTTAGGCCGTATAAACTGAACTGCACTGGTACACTCTGCTCAATTCTTGAAGTCTAGGGAATAACCACCTAGGTAATTCTTCTGGGATACATGTGCATAGCCCCCTAGTAGATGTGGTAGGCTTGAGCACTGTCAGCAAATACAGAATCTCCAAATTATATAGTTGCCAAAATTAAATGAACCTCTGAGCGTGGAAGAACCTTTTGGTTTTGCTCTCCCTGTTTTGGAGAGGGTGAGTGGATGGCCCCCTTTGGAGACCCATAACTTAACTGTTGGATGCTTTCTCATGGAAAGAGCGATAGATATTCCTTACATTGCAGAACTCTTCCTTAAATTTCAAGACACCAATCCACACCATGATAGCGCCCTCAAATTTCAAGACACCTATTCAAGCTATGATAGTACTTAAATGTCTTCAAAATAGTTTTGATAATCTTTTTTAAATATGAACAGAACACATTTTTCTCTAACTATGTTTTGGGAATAGCTCATTAAATGGAAACGTGTTCCTGTTAAGAGTATCTGCCAGAAATACTGTCGTGGAAACATATCCACAAAAATCTACTTCCTAAGCAATAACATTAATACTGGGAATGCTGTTAGGTTTGATTAGATATGTTGTTGTAAGCAAATTCAGTTCCAAATAATAAAGAAAATTCCAAGTTTTCAATCAAAGTTGTTTATAATGTCTAGCTAAAGCAGGTCATTTGCAAAATTAAATCACAAGCAACAGGTTAAAAAAAAAAAGGTATTGCTGGCTCTGACTCACAGACAGAATTTCTGCTAAATCTGTGACCTTTGAAGTCCTCAATTACTTACTAGAACCTGAATTTTCACCTCAAATTTCTTTACTGAGCTTACTTAAGAACTTATAGCAATCCCTCAGCTAAAGGTCACTGTTGTGTGGTGTTGTCTGAGGTTTTATTATTTCCTCATAAACTATGACATTTATAAAATGTCAGCATCTGAGGAAATCAGGCCTATACGAACATGGAGGAAGAATAAAACCTGCTTGCTTTGGCAATTCCATCAGTGGTGGTTCAGAGTTATAAATGTAATCACAACAAATAATACAGCATTCTCTATTGTTTACAGGTATTAGTAATTGCCATCCTGGGTAGACATGCGCATTAGTACACTTAGGAATAAAAATTAAGGCATCTCATACTTTGTTTAGAGTGATTGTGCCATGCTCAGTGACCAGAGAAAGCTCTTTTTTGTCAGAACTAGTAATAAATTTGGTTCCTTCATTTTCCTCTTCCTAATCAACACTTTTTTGGTACCAGAGTTCAGAGAAAAGTAGATCTTTCCCATTCTCAGATAACCCACAGATTATTTGGGGGAAAAAAGAAGGGTAGTCATAATGATAGTAAGATTGCAGAAAGTAGTATGTCAGATAACTAAAAAGGGGTAGCAGAGGGGCAAGAGTCTGGCCGGGGCAAGCTGCTTGCTCTTACTTCCTGCTGTCACCTATTTCTCTTGCTGCTGTCCTTTCAGGTTTGATTTCCCATTAACCCTCCATCTGAAATGAGAATTTATGTTTCTGTGAAGTGGACGAAATGCTAGTGTTCTCTAATCTCTGTGCACAGGCACTAAGTGATAACGCACTGTGACACCAATGAGGCATCGGGNCAGGCACTAAGTGATAATGCACTGTGACACCAATGAGGCATTGGGCACTTGAGACCAAACCCACCTGTATAAAGCAATGGAAATCCACTGTCTTCAGTTTTGTTTATTTATTCACTTGTTTGTTTTAATTTAGGAAGGTTGGAGTCAGCTCAGATGGCTAACTTGTAACTGTTTTTCTAACTTCGGCTCAGTTAATTTCCACTAATCCTTGATTCTGAGCCCTCTGATACATATCTACTGAAATCAGAGGGATACAGCAGGGACAAAGAACATCTCTATTTTTCCTTTTGATTTTTAAAGTCGTTGTTTAGTCACTGCAGTGAGTCACTTTGGGAAAGGAACAGCAGTTGTTATGTCAATACTCCTTATTTCTAGATTCTAGATATGTGCACTGACTGTATACCTGGGGCAAGGCAGGAGGGTAAAAGGTTTTGTTTAGGAAGCAGGCACAGACCTGTGGTCACTGTTGTGAGAGTGGTTCAGTTGTCACAAAATGAGAGACCATTAATCAAGGGGTTAATGTCATAGTTATAGCTGAAAAAGCCTAGGGGTTGCAATACGTTTTCCACAATATTTAATCCACAGTATTCTTTTTGTCACCTAGAATTGAACTCAAGTAACCTCACAATAATAACTAGAAACAATTCAGACCATAGTCTTATCCTCCTGTAAGGTTTTTGCTGACTGGTTTGTTAGTCAAATTCCAAAGGATTTTTATGATCATGTATGTTTATTATTGTATGCAAAGTACAGGTTTCAATTTACCATATTGAGATCATTTTCTGGTTTAAAAAAAAAAAAAAAAACCACACCAAAAAACCAAGCAAACAAAAAACCTGCCTCACAGTATGTCTATTTGCAGTTCAAATTAAACCTGTGCTATATACACAGCAACGTAACTTGTACTTCAGTTATATTAATGCAAGTGAACACCTCTGTGGACATTCTTATCCATTTAGTTCCAGGATCCCTATATTATAGGCAATTAAAATGTTATTTGACATTAAATAAAAGGTGAAAAATATATTTTATCATTTTAGAGCATTTATCAATTTATACCTAACTGCTGATCATTAAGACTTTCTGTTAAAGTACAAATAATAAGCATAACTAATAAGCGTTATTTATGTGATCACAATGGAAAGGAACACTAACCATAACAAGAGAAAGAAAGGAGCATGTGTAAGTAATCAGGGAAAAAAGGGCTAGGAAGGGATGGGTTCCATTCAGAAAACATCAGAAATAAGAAATATGTTTGTCTACATTTGGACTTGTTCTCTTGACTCCTTTTATCATCAGTGGAGAAAAACAGGGACAGTGACTTACCCTTTTTCTAAAATTGATATCAAACTAGAATGATATTTTTCTTTTTAAAATTTGTTCCTTTTTCTGTTAACCAGCTCCAACTGTTAACTTGCATTGAGAAGCGGATCCAGGTGTGTGGTTACTATAAGGACACATGTAACAGAATAAAATAGACTCAGTATCTCTTGCCAGTGAAAGGCAGCTAAATATCCTCCAGGAAACATAGGCTTTGTTTTCTTCACACCTTGCTAATTCAACAGATTTGTGGCTGCAATTTGGTGCCACTTAAATTGCATTTTATGGCTTTCGTCACTTTGGATTTTTATTTTAGGAAGCGAGACTCTGATCTCATTGTCATGAGTGAAAAATCCATTGCAGTTAATGAGTTGCACAAGTAAGGAAATGGTATATGAGAGGTCAGGATTGGCTATTAAGAAGTGGGTCGAATATCTACCTACGCTATCTCTGCTACAGTGTCATTGTAATGAGATATTGAGAAAAGTATGGATTTTGCTTTGATACTGATAAGGATGGTGCAAGTATGCACCTTTCCCTAAATACATATTTTTTATTGTTTGAATGTAGTGGACGTACTGGTATGTTTGAACAGTTTTCCATGGTTGCTGCTAAATGCACTAGTTCTTTTACTTGTTACAGCATTATCATATTGTATCCATGAACTGATAAGGCAACCTCACCTTCAGAGGAAGCAGGTCCTGTAAAGAGTAACTTGGCTTTTGAAAGAAGCATTGATTTTCAGCAATTTCTTTACGTGTGTTAGGAGAGGAAATAACTCATTATTTTCAATACAATAACAAGGTTTAGAAACATTTTTCTTAACAGAAAAAGTGATTATTAAACATGGTGGAAACATTCCAATATTTATTACTAGTATCTGTGATCACTCTCAGCCTTTTTTGTTTAGTAATCAGGTTGCATTATTCTTGAACTTTTACTTTACAGATCCTCTTTACATAGGTTATACATGACTTTGGACCCTATAGCATAAAGTGTTGATTTTGTGTTGTGTAATTGATAGCATACATCATATAGCGCTGCTTTTGTTCTCTGCTTCAGAACTTTTAAAACTGGAAAATAGTATAATATTCAGCAAGTCATGATACTTTGAAGAAAAAAATGAAAGACATAGTTTATGTCCTGGATAAGTCAGGAATCTGCACCTTTTCATGAATACAAAGAGATCATTTCTACCACCAGGTTTAAAGATTCTGGATTTGATTCCATAACTCACACTGAAAAGATTAGCTCACTGAGTCAGCCCTTGTCAAACATGCTTTGAAATGGTTCTGCTGATTTCTTTGGCACAATGGCATTAGCATGAGTTTTAAACAACCCACTGAAAATCAAAGTAAGTCTGCGTAGAAAGGCAGGCACTTGGGATCTGTAGGGACCTTTATTCTCCCTAGACTGTGGGACACCTGGCTCAGATTTTTAATTATTTGGTTAGCACTGTGGAAGGAATCCAGACAAGTCCTGTAATTTCATATTTTTCCTCCTTCCCAAAGTAGCACATTGTGCAGTTGTTCTCATGCTATTATTCTCATGGCCTCACACCTGAAAATTCCAATAGTGGTAGTTCTCATGCAAAATGATTGCTGTTGGTGTGAGACTCACCCCTTCTTTCCCTTTTTCCTTAACTTTTGGTTGTAGCTTTTTGTTTTGCACTACAGGACTCAATGGTATGTAAGTACAAATTTAAACAACAACAAGTGTGCAGCAAATGCCCCTTATAAAAACACCCTTCAATCAGTGCTAATAGCATTATAAGCAGCAACTACCCATAGGGAATTTGAGTGGGTCCTGATGAAAACTATATAGCTTCTGTAGGAGAAATATTATGGGGGAACCACCTGCTGTGCTGGGGAGGATGCCCAGAGAGGACACTCACCTGAGGACCCCATCACTTTCAACTTCCTTTGCACAACCCAACTGCATATATATATATATATATTATATCCCTAAATTGATATTCATCTTGACCCTCCAAATTCCTATTTCTCATGAGGATCCAGGGGAAAGAGTCAGAATCAAATAATCAAATCATGTTGTCTCAGACTCTTCCATCCTTATTCTGATTAAGATTTATGGCTTCAAGTTACGCCAAGGGAAGTTTAGATTGGATATTAGGAAGAATTTCTTTACTGAAAGGGTCATCAGGCACTGGAACACATTACCCAGGGCAGTGGTGGAGTCCCCATACCTGGAAGTATTTACGAGTCGTGTAGATATAGTGCTCAGTGACATGGTTTAGTGGTGGGCTTGTCAGTGTTAGGTTAATGATTGGACTAGATGATCTTACAGGTCTTTTCCAATCTAGGAGATTCTGTGATTCTGTGAAGGGAAGCTTAGATTTTGACTGTATCTGTTTGAGTAGCTGCGAAAACTATGCGGACAGGTACTATTAATTCAAAATGTTTGATAAACATTTTCATCAAATAGTACAGCTAAGAGAAGTTTATTTGCAAACAACTGATGAACAAAAGGAAGGAAAAGAATTTTGTTTGCTATAAACTATAACAAACCAAGAAGAAATGTACATTGTAACAGAATATGTAAATCTTTAACTAAGGCTCCTCAGAACTGGGATTTTGAAATGCTGAACCGGAATTTGAAAGTGTCATTAAATAGTTGAGATGTTCTTGAGTTGTTTTTCGTACAAGCATACTTGCTGGCATGGGTTGTATGTGATTTAGGTTCCTAGCATGCTAGTGGTTGTGCTCTTTTTACCTTCAATAATCAAAACTATTTAAATAAATTGCATGTCATTATGAAATCCACTGGAAATAAAGGGTTAGAAAAATAAAACCTTCATGGCCTCACAAAGAAAGAAATGAATTAATAGCAGTTCTGTGCCTCCAGCTGTACAGCCCCTTCATTATGTGGGAAAGAAGGTGGTATACCTGCCATCTGTCAGCACTTTTTCATCTACGTCCCATTCTTGCTCATGCTGCTCCACCTGTGAGCTGAATACTCATAAACACAGTCTTCTAGTGTTACATGCTGCAACAGCAGGAGCTTTTTGAAATCTTTTTGTCCAGCTTCTTAAAAAATGCAAATAATTTTTAGCAGCTCCCACACTTGATCAGGTTTCACTGAAATGATTCACCTCAAAGCTGCTGAAATCTAGTAATAGAGAAAATCATCCCAGATAAACACAATGTCATAGAAAGACCTGGAAATAACAACAAAATTAAGTTAAAGTAATAGGAATTAACTGTTCTGAAGTATAAGCTATTTTTTGTGCACAGCCACTTTCTCAAGGCAAGGAACATGCCCTATGAAGTATGAAGAATATGAAAGTGTGACTTAGATCAATTATTATTAGAATATGAGGCACAAGGTCATATACTTGTATAAAGATCTCAGAAATTAATGGGAACCCTGAATCGTTTGATTGAAGAGAATAAACTAACCTGAAGAGGAAAAAATAAATTCTTTTAAAAGCAAGTCTACTGAGTGTTTTGTATACTCGTAAGCTTTTTGTTGTTNTTTTTTTTTTTTTTTTAAAGAGATCCTAAATGACCTAACTATTTGTAAATGGGTATATTCTAGAAATTACAGGAAAATAGGGCAAAAAGAGACCTTCAGAGATCATCAGGGGAATTCTCATGCTCTAAAGCAGGCTAACACTCCTGGCTGAAGTTCGTCTAATTTGTTCTTAAAGCTCTTCAGTGATGGAAGCTTCAAAAGCTTCCTGTGTAAATCTAGTTTAATGCTTTATGTGTTCATTTCTCCCTTTTATTGTACTCTCTGGATGAAATGGATGAGAAAAACCTAAGATACATTCTTATTCTTGTGGTTTTTATTTTCTTATTAATTTTTTGCTGGTTCCCATAGCTTTAGTTAAGTGCCCACAGATTTTCTCATGAGAGAAAAATCAAATACCGCTTGACTGAATCCAAAAGAGGATGAAACTAAGACGATGAAGCATAGAGTTTGTATAAGCGAAATGTCCATATAGTTAGATGATCTAGCTAAGATGCAGCTTTATAATGAAGATGCGACTTTGGAAGTGGAAGTAATAGTTGGCAGCCACCTGAACACTTTTAGTCAAACTCACTTTCTCCCATAACATCATAAGCATGATATGATTTAAGAAAATGAAAACTGAAGTTTGGCTTCAGGCATTGTGCAAAAAGAGGACATGTATGAAATGTTTTCTGAATTGAGTCTCACTGTTCTATTCTGAACCTTTTGCACAGTCCTGGGCTTCCCCCACCACCACCAAAAAAAAGTACCTTAGGAATATTTTTTAGTTGCTTTTCATTAAGCAAGGACAGAACCATTCATATACCTGTTTGCCTCTTGTTTTCCAGGATGGGACTTGAATCATCCTGTTTGCCTTACATCTACCAAGTACTGTTACCACAAACTCAGAAGACATGCAGAGGCAGTCAGTCCAGGTCAAGGTAGTCATGGACTTGAATTGCCTTTCTTTCCTCTCTCCTGCCTCATCATTTTTTGTAGCCTACCCCAACCCTGTGCTTCTGTTCTTTGGGCATAGCCTCTATGACCACAGCTTTGGATTTATAAAACTGTTTTCAGCCTCTTTCTTGCCTGTAATATCAATTATTTACTACTATATTATTCATATTATTATTGATATTATTGTATCCGTTATTGATATTATTCTATAAATTATTTCAAATATGCATAGGTTTTTTCTTTTCTTTTTCAAACTTCTCTAATAGAGACAAATAGAGTGCTTCTTTGGGACAGAGAAATCCCTCCTAACATCATTTCTTAGCTGTAAACCCAGGCTGACCTCCTACATACTTAAGCTTGTAAAGAACAAATAACACTGTAACACTGACCACGGTCTCCACAGCAAAGGAAAAGTAAACAGCTGGGGCAAAACTTCAAACCCAGCGATCTATTGTGAATTCTGTTGAAATTGTTTTAGAACTTGTGATCCTTCTGTCCTTAGATGTTCAGAGAGGGATGTCTTTGATATATAGCACTGATAAGAGGCTTATTCCATTAAGCTGTAGTGATTCTAGCTTTCATGCATCATTTGACAGAGAAAATGAGAATTTGCAGAAGTAATAGCTAATGTAAAGTATATTAGGTCACAATGCAGTTAGACAGGTAGGAAATAAAGTTTATGTATTATGTTGTAGAGGGGCTTACACATTATATGTGAACAAAAGAGATCTCTTAGGGGGGTTTTTTCCATATCAAATTTTAAAAAATCCTAAGACCANGTTTATGTATTATGTTGTAGAGGGGCTTACACATTATATGTGAAAAAAAGAGATCTCTTGGGGGGGGTGGTCCATATCAAATTTAAAAAAATCCTAAGACCACTATTTCTGGAGCAGGCTGCATCCTCTTAACAGAGGTTAGGATTTCAACTTCAAATAAATATTCTTACACAAGTCATAAAGGTTAAATTGAAATTGGAAGAAGAACAGGAAGGTTGTAAGCAAAAGCATAAGGAAAATAAAAAGGTAGTTGACTCAAATAATAGTTTTACTAGTTCCATATCCTAGCTAATATCTTCAGACATAAACACACAGACACAACCTTAATGCTTAAATAATTCTTGTGTGACATTTTTTTCGGGGTTATTCCAAGAGCTTGTCAAACTAGTTCTCACCCTGCTTGCTGAAGTGCACCCTGAAGAGGAATTTCTTCACCATACATTTCTGCTTATGAGAGGATGGGAGGAAAGCATTGCAAACGTCAAGAAAGTGCATACAATTGCATTTTAATTGATGCCTTTGATATCCGAGAAAAGACTGGCAACAGTTAAATAATTTGTCGCATAGCGAGTGGTGAAAGTGACTTGCAGTGACAAAATATATTACAGCCTATTAAAATATCCAAGCTTTTTGCACATATCGTGAGCACTGAGGTGATAGATATTTCACTCCTGCTGCACTTTAATGCATCCGTAACTTGATGGCGCTTGTAAGCAATAATCTGAATTGCCTATCAGAAGAACCGTTTACTATTATTTACGAAAGAGGGAATAAATAACTTAGTATGTCACTATTTCTGTAAGGAAATACAGTGACTATGGAAACATCTATAATGAAGGAAAGCATAAGCACTATTGTAAATTGTGGTCTTGGCGAGGCTGAGCATAAGTTGTTTTCCATGTTAGCAATATGATTACGTCCCACACTTCAGAAATGAGAGATTAAGAAAAAGGCCAAAACCGGCATTCTTTCATACCATGCCCTTAGAAGAAATTTGGCTTAACAGGATTTCATGAATAGGGCTCAATTATTTTTACTAGTGCTGGCAGTTTCCTGGAAACCTTCAAAATGAGTTTCAAATGCACCAATAAATTATGAAAACCTTTTAAATTTATTTGAAAATTATTTTTTCCCCTTTGCAGCCCTACAATAGGGAAAAAAAAAAAGAGGAAAAAACGTGAGTGTGTACATATCGTTCTGGTAAGAGAGGTACGCTCCTCTGGGATGTGTGAAACCCAGGTTCATTTCACTGCTCAGTTTGTTTTGGAGGGAAAAGTTCTTCTCTAAGACCATGGAGATAGCACCAAAACAGACAAATTAAAGGACTCTCCTACATGCACAGGAAAAGTAAATAACCAGCTTGTAAAAAGCATATGCTTCTTTCGTCAAAATTTAGAGTCAGAAACTTCAAAATGATTCTTATTTTAGCCATATATAAAACAATAGAATACTTTATTACTTCCATAAGACTTTATTTACACTAACCCTAACCATAAAGAATAAACATGTTTATATTGAAATGTTGTCTTAAGTTTTCCAAAGGTCTTGGTCCTTTGTTTAGAAAGACCTGCTAATCCTTCATCTTAGCACACTCAGGTGTTGTATCAGATCTCAATTCTCTATCCCCTTTCCTACTACCACAGTATGTTGTATTTCAGATAGGAATGCAACTTCTGAAAATATCTCTTTGCTTTCAAACTAAGGAAGACATTTGCAAGTGGTCACAAAATTCTAGTGTCAAAACGTAAAGGAAGTTTATGCTTCCTTTTTTAGATTACTTGATCATTTGAGGTTAGCAAAGAATGGTGGCTTTTCTTTTTCCCTGGGAAACTTCTGATCACGAGGGAAATACACAACAAAGTACTGTTCTGAAAACTGGCAAAGTCTCTATGCAGTATTAATAAATTTTGCTTTCTACTGCTTTTGCTACTGAGTGTAGCTACCCTTTTGCTGACACATATATGCTACTTCTATGTTATGAAAAAATAACTATGACAGTTCAAAACTATGTTTTATTTATATATAATAGACTTACTTGCAATGGTATTCTGAAGTGCAAAACTGAATTATAAACCCAAGTGAAAATGTTATAAGAGCTCAAGGTATGGTAGCAAATGGAAGAACATTAGAACTCTGAAAAAAAATTGTGCATGTCTAAATGCTTCTTTCTGTACTTGCCTTGAGGAGGTCATTCCCATTAAATAATTCAGCTACATTTTTTTCAGCTACTACATTATTTGCCGTGGAAAAAATCAGTAAGATACACACAGAGAGTATAACTGAAGAATGCAAATAATCCCAAAAGTAATAGGTTATCACCCGCTTCATATACTAATTTTAGAACATCACAGATATTATTGCTTTTCTAGTTCAGCTGTGTACATCAAATATGTTGTAATAATTTTTTTCATAAATTCCAATTTCTATTACTCGCATAATTTTCTAATAGCTGTCATAAGATTATCTTTAAAACATTACAATGTAATCCAGTACTGTGATGAAAAAGTTTGAGTATTTGTCAAAGAAATACTGGTTTAACTCTGTGTTTGAAAGCCCAATATTTTTAGTGGCTGAAGTCATCTGATCATTTGCTTTTCTTTTTATTGCCTTCAGGACAAAAGATTTTGTTTTAGGAGACTATGTTGCTATTTATCTTGATTTAACAGGTTCTTTCTATTTTCTGTGGCACTAAAGTGTATCTGTTTTTCAGGACTGTGACTACTTGATGTTTGGTTAGCTTCAGAAGCGTAGAACCCAAGACAGTTGCAGAGTGCAGGAATAACATATAAACATCACTCTAAAGGCATTGAATCTGACTTCTAGACAAAACTAGATAGACTTTTGCAGGTATATGTCTTGTGTTTGAGAAAACTGTGGATTAAACTCTCTTTATTTGTTCCCAGACTATGAGAACTAACTACACTTTTATAAACAAGTTCACCTAATTCCTGTGACGTGAATTCCAGTCCAGTCAAGAGGATCCCATGAGGCAGACAGTGTTCTAGGAATGCACTTCCACTGTAAATGGTGTTGCCTAAAGAAAAAGGTATCTTACCCTTCATTTCAAAATCCAGTTTCAGAAGTGATCAAAAAGATGAAAAATATCTCATTATTTTAGGTACACTGTACTGTGCGCAGTGTCTTGATAAAGATTCAGTCTATCTACTGTGGTATCCTTAATGACTAGAAAACTACACTTTCTTTAAGCTTTGTAAAGGTGATTTTGAAAATTTAGTTTCCCAACTCAGCAACTCTGTCCATGGGAAGTAAAACTTAGTATGAATCAAAAATAATCATTACATCATTTCAATGCGATCAGCTCAGTCATCATAACCCATTGTTTAATATAGAAGACACATAAATATTTCTTGGCACAATTTATGCATAAGTTTATGATGAACTCTTTCAATTTATTGGTAAATAGTCTAAACATCAAGAGCAGGACAAGAAAGCAATTTTAAAATACTACAATAATATGTACTTAAAAGACTACATGATACATTCTAAATCCTCTCAGAATTCATTTTCCCACCAGGCTATTTTTTCAAAGATTGCTGACATAAAAGTGATGTTTGTTTTGATGCCAGACTAAAAGAAAGTTTTAATTTTTTCCTCTAAAGGAACATAAAAAAAAAATCTTATTTTGTTAAAGAAGAGTGTTTTAACCCTAACCTGTGCTAGGAAATAATGATTTGGCTGTCACGGCCAATAAGAATGTAAATTCAGATGGTGGAAACCAGACAGTTTTCCAATAAAACCTGAACTGGAACTACCAGCTAGTTTTATGGAGACTGATAATACATGGATTTTATGACTATTTTGTAACACGAGCTGGGTATTGGCCGGTGATAAAAGTGAAAATACTCATATTTCAATATACCACTTCCCTGTTATTATTAGTGGTATTATACTACCATCTAGAGGCCCAGGTAAGATTAAGCTACTACAAAGGAATACCTGTTAGGCCTAAATAAATATTATTAGTTCTTCTTTGAACTAGTTACATATATAACCACCAGTACAACTCATCGAGCATTTCAACAAAGCTTTTCCATACAAGTGAAAAATGTTGATTATTCTGTACAACATGAACATTGGCATGAGTGCCAAAAAAGCGATTCTTCTTTATGCTTATCATTCAGTCCATTATGATTACCTGGGTTTCAGTGCATGCTTGGACTTTTGAATTTTTTAGCCTAGTGGAGAATTTAAGAAATCTCAATGCAAAATCTTGTTTCCCCTTGAAATGTAGAGTTAAAATAAAATAAAATCTTCCTTCCCAGAATTTCTTAAACAAATCAGCTCAGAGGGTATTTTGTTTTTAAGAGTCAGTGTAAGAAGTTGCTGCTTCAAGGTACCTTTTGAGTACCAAAATTTTGCCCTTTCAGGCCCATTTTCCTGAAAGTTGTCAAGGCCTGAAAATGCAACTGCCTGAGTACCCTGTGACAACTTGCTGAATATCTTCTGAAGGAATCCTTGGCTGTCAGGGCTGAGAATAAATTCCTGGGGATCTAAGAGAAAGGTGAATGGTTTGACAGGAAGGACATCAGTAGATATTCTCCCTGAGGAAAGTAAAGGTGCTTTTTTATTTTATTTAATGCTGCATTTCATTATGTTCACCTTTTTGTATCTTCTCATTATTTTAGAACTGAAAAGTGATGTAGTGTTTTTGAAACAGTTATGCCAGAGGATAAACACCCTTGCATCTGGATTTGCAGATTTCTTTCACCAAGTTAGATGATGAGCAGTAAGTAGATCACTATGCTGGTATTTCTTTGGAATTGCCTAAAATTGAGGATTTAATCTGGGTGGAATTTGTGGCATAATTTCCTAGGCAGCATATGATTCTTTATACAGGCCAATTTTTCTTAACAAGTCCTAAATGAAAGTGATCNCATATGATTCTTTATACAGGCTAATTTTTCTTCACAAGTCCTAAATGAAAGTGATGTTTCCCCTACATTTAAGGGGGTGTATATATGTAAAGGTTTAAAAAAGAACCAGAAACTTGAAAATCTAGGTTGTAAAACCTGTGCCTGGATCAGATAGCTCCTGCTCAGCAATCCTGGGAGCCCCAGTGCTCTGGTGATCAACATCACCTTGGTCTCCTTGACGTAAAATGTGGTTTTAGATAGTGAAAGTATTTTACTAAATGCAACAGAAGATGGATAGCATAAAGGAAGATTAACATGAAATTCAGGCATGTACAGCTAAGACTGCAAGTTTCAACTAAACTTCCATCTATCCCCGCAGCACCTGAAAATTCCATTGATGTCTGTTTTCACTGAGGAGATTTCTCAAGGGCTCTGCGTAGTGCCTCTGGACATGCTCACAGCAGTCATTGTCTGGGAAAGGCTGACAGCTTCTATCCATCTTGCCTCTAAACTCACCTCTAAGTCAGAATATGCAAATGAGGTAACATTTTGGTTTCATCTTTTGAAGGTCTGATGAGTGTGCATTGCTCATGCCTGATCCATAAGGGTGGCATTACAAAAATGTGGCAGGAACCATAGGAGATGAAGGTAGCACTGTATCCAGGAGAGGAGAGAACTCATTCAATGCCTTTCCCAGCTGGAAGGGGTTCTAGGTTACCACTGCTGTGTTTTGACTCCCTGTGGTGAATGCACGTAGGAAAGAGCATGAGACCCACACAGTTACACTGGTGAAGAAACGTTCCTGTTCCCTGCAGTGAACAAGCCCTTTGAATTACAGCCAGTGACTGCTGAACAGAAGCGCTCAAGCCTTTCCATATGTATGTCCCCCTGTGGCTGCAGAACAAGGAGCTCATGGTCTAGCAAATAATGAAGCTTTATAACTGTCATTTTTAGCTGAATTAAATTATACAAGTTCATGATTAACCAAGAGGAGAGGGAAGAGAGACTTGAACATTCTGCAACTTTTACAGGAATCCACATAAGGCATTAGGAGACACTAGTCCTGAAGACTAGTTGTTTATGAACTACCCACACGTAAACACCCATAATTAAATTTATGTTAATTTTCGCCGTAATTGATCTAAGTAACCCATTCTTTTCAGAACATTTAATTATAAAATACAAATTAGCAAAACATCTCTAGTATATTAAAATGTTATTCTAATTTATCCTAATTACTATAAAAACCCAGCCATGTACTAAAGAAAACTGATGTAGTTTTGATTCTTGTGCACATGGTTTAGTTTAAGAATCATGAAATGAAGTTTTAACCTAACATGTTGGTTCTAACCTGTGTCTCAGTTACTTTTTTCTGCATATTGTCTTGATACATTTAAGAAAAAAAATTGCATGGATATGTGAGTACATAGAGTATAAAATAGCTGTCTAATTCATAATGGGGCCACCATTAGGAATTAGAGGATCAATGGAGCAAGTATGTTTTTTTCAAATGGCTCCCATTAGGCTACTGTTAGCATCAACTGTTTTAAAATATAAACTCTCTCTCTGCTGATTCCAAATTTTGATTTTAATTCCTCATAATCCCACTCCCCTGTCTTCATGTCTTGTTATATACACTAGTAAATTCAGATAATACTTGAGGTAAGTTGTGTGTACTGAGGTAACATCCTTGCAGACACCTAGTTTACTTAATGTTAAAATGGTATCTTTAAATTCATAAATAAATCTGGACAGAAAGCTCTATATGAGGAACAGTTCTTAAAGAATATTCTAGTGACAGTTCCACATATGCAAATACGGGGGTGCTTTAATACTCAGAAACTATTGGGAGTTGTGTTTGTCACCTTCTCTTTGGAGAAGCTGTTGAAGACCCAGCCACCTGATGAAAACCTAACCATGGGGAAACAGTTTTAGGTCAAGCAAAGAAATGGGACAAAGACTAGTACCTGCCGCCTGTTTGATCCAAGCATTGTCTGTTCACTAGCTGCCCGAGCCTAAAATATACGTAAAAAATGAAATTTTGCTGCAATTCTAGACAGTGTCATTTGCACTATGGTCACAAGATGGCATCATTACAAAACCCTTCACATCAAGCAAACTAGAAAAACAGTTTTGTATGTGGGAAATTTTTATCTATTTTGCTGTTGCTTAGATATATGAGAGTATTTATAGCTTCAATACAAGTAACTCTGTTTGCCTTTAAATCATTACATCAAGTGATGTGTCAAATATCTTCTGTGATGTAGTGTATAAATAAGAAATATTCATTTTGGCCTAATAGGGTGGATAGTGCTCTGTCTATAGTCACGACAGCTGACACAATGATTATACAGGTTTCTTAAGCCAAACTCAGAAAAGGGCCTAAGTGACTATAATGGAAACTACAGCATTTCTGCAATTTATGTAAAAGCATTGCCAACTTACTGAAGATATTTATTGCTTTGTCAGAAATAAGAGGAAACTATGCTCACATTTTTTGGATAAGCAGCCAAGGATCTAATGACAGGGTGTTTGTCACTGTTGTTAGTGAGTGGGGCAGAACCACTGGATAAGGACCTATGGTGCAGATGAAAATACCAATGGGGGGATTATATAAATGTCTAGAAAACCAGTCTCAAAGACTACTTTGCAGTGATTTCTTATTAAAATGGAATTCTACATTGACCGGGGCTTCACAAGAGGCTTGGAATAATGTACTAAAATAATGAGGTTGTGATAGGTAAAGTGAAACTGATCTGAGACAATGAGAAACAAAGGTAGCATATTGGCTAAGCTGACCAGCCATGTAGCAGAGGGTCCCAGCATGGAGCGGGTCCTAAGCGATACCTGTTATTGTAATACCAGATCATGTGGATCAACAGTCTAATAGTTCCAAAACAGACAGATGTTTTCCCAGAGTGTACTAACAGGGAAAAAGCCTGGAGGACACAGGAAGTAATCCTTCAATTCTACTCTCTGAGTGCTAGACTTCACCTGAAGTAGTAAGTCTCCTTTGTCCTTTTGGGGAGATATCAATCCATTGGAGAGAACTGAAGAGGAGTAAGAGTGGTTAGAAGTTCAGAAAATACATCAGAACTGGGGATATAAGTGAAGTCTGAGAAGGGGCAAGGTAAAAGTTATCAAATGCTCTTCACAGATAAAAAGAATATTTGTTTTCAATGCTTCAAGAAGTAATGAAGTGTAGCGTGGAAATATCATTTTGGGTTAGGGAAATAGGCAGAGTAATGAGGTGTTAAATAGATGCTTAGGAATGGGGTCTAAATTATTTAAGTACAGATTGGAAAGGAAAAAGCAGACATTTGTCAGAAATTACTTGGTCAAAACTGATACTGTTTTGGGGCAACTTTTGGTCTAAAAGTCCTGTTAAGGTCTCTCTT
>RSEF01000008.1:2881558-2907612 GCA_003993805.1 Himantopus leucocephalus | reverse complement strand
ATCCCCTGCTGAGAGTCAAAATGTTAAATGTTTTGTTACAAAAATCTCATGGCTATAGAATGAAAACGCCTCTATTCAGTACTTGCTTCTTAGGGCAAACAGGCTAGATGAAATATGGAGTTATTAAGGCAAAGTCTAAACATATGACTTGAAATGTAAGTGCTTTCGTTTTAATTGTTCAAGCAAGACAGTGAGATCATTGTCCTTTAAGCTCCGTCAGGTCAAGATACTTAAACATTAGCTTGCAAAGCTAACAAATGCAAAGACTAACAAGAAAGCTTTCTGAGCAACCAACAGCTGCAAATGCTGCTTTGAGTGCAACCTGTTTCTAAAAGCTGAGAAAATGTCCTCATGTGCTGGTTCAGGGTTGTATGTTCCCTAATACACCCACAATAAATTGCACATATAATAGGATCATAGTGAATGCAAAAGACTTAAAATTGTATAAGCATGGGAAATCAGCAAATGAAGGTTGCATCCATAGGACTTAAAAGTGGATAGATGTTCTGGCTTCTACCATAGGTATGCATAGAAATATGTGGTTTGGATAAGAATAAGCCACATTGGCATAAAAGGGGAGCTAACAAATGTGATGAAAGAGTAACCAGCTGAAGGAAGTCTGCAAAATATATTGGGAAGAGAAGAAGAAAAAATATAGGTAGACTAGCCTTCCAGCTTGTCAGCAGGAAGGACAAATAGAAAAAGCTTTTTACCTGCTCTGGGATTTGCAACTAAGAGAATTGTAGAAAGAGAACAACCTCTTCTTCCTTTCCTCTCCACTAATAATTGCCCGTTGCATGAGGGTGAACTGTCTGCCTAGTCAAGAGAACTATAATCAGATAGGATAATGATCTGGGTTATTGAAGTACTAACTGTTATCCAGATACAAGGATTGTGTTCTTTGTGTCAGATTTATTTAAAAAAAAAAAAAATAAAAATCAGAGCTTAAGCTGAGACACAGGCGCCCCCATTAAGTATATTAAGTATCAGGAAATGAACATACAGTGAATTAGGTAACAGTATGTGCATTTACAGGCTAAATATGTGTAGCACACTACAAATTCATTACCACTGTAAAATTATGCAATATTGGATTTCTGAGTAGCTTTGGTTTTGCAAAGAAAGAAAAATGGAATGCAGGATACCTAGTCCACCAGTGTGGACTAGGTAACAGTATGTGAATTTAGAGGTTAAATCTTAGTGCACATCATACTGTGGAGTCCCATAACAATGAAAATAGTACAATGAAAATAGTACTCAAAATATTTTCAACAAATTTTATGATAATTGCCTTTCTGTTTGATAAAGTTAATATTATGCTGTGCTTTTCATATACTACAGTGCTATAAAGAACTATGATGATTTTCTTCTAATATCCGGAGGGCTAATAGTTCAAACAGTTTTCTTCCTTGTGAGCAAGCAGTGAGGTGGGTCAGCACAGATGTGGAGGGCCTTGCACAACTGGGCTATGTGGTTTCTTTCCCATGGAGCAGATGGGGTGTGTTAGTATAGGCAGAGGCAGGAGAGGCTAGAGGGACCTTAGCACAGCAATTATTTCGGACTTCCGTTATGAGAAAATGCCAGATAATTATCTAAAATTCTTGACTTTCTAAACTTTCTTGATAGTTCAAATTTGTGTTTGCTTTTTTCTCTTCTTTTTTCTTTTTCCATGTAGTCTGCAAAATTCCTGCTAAGCAAGTGAAAAAATTTCTTGTGTTAAGGTCTTGCTATTTGTATTTAAATTATCTTAAGCATGAATATTTTGTGATATTCAGGGGAAGACTGCTATTTACTTTAATGATCTTTGAATCAGTGTTATAAAATCCCATTTGAAGAAAATACTGATTTTTTTGAAGGGTTGATCTTTCTATTAAGACTGGGTAGCTAAACTATAAGCAAGAATTTAATGAGAATATTAATTCTGTGAAGCTATCCAGCAGACTTGGTTAGTTTATCTTGTAAATAGACAGAGTAAAAGGAGGATGAGAGAATAAGGAGGTAAAAGCATTACTAACATATGTATTTTATATTTATATGTGTATTTTAACTATATACATATATATGTATAATTAGGTGTCTATTTAGAAGTCTCCATATTTTTATTTTTCGCAGGTGCATGGTAAAGTTTGGGGTTCTTTTCCAGCAGAAAGATAATAAAATAAAGTCAGGTAGAAAGTGCAAACAAGAAATTTTGCAGGTCTTGTGATATTTTTCCTTTTTTTTGGTGTGCTTTAACTTACACTATATCATTCAGCTCTAATCTTGTATCTGGAGAAGGGTTGATCAGGATGTAAGAAAGGGTGTTCTGATGATCATTCATTGCATCTAGAGGACGAAAAAAGAAACCATAGCAAATTAATTATATTTACAAACAAATTGTGAGAAATATGATTTCTGACAAACGATTTTGATGAAAGATCATATTTGGTTCATAGAGCTGTCAAAACGTGTCAGGTGTCAAAGTGATTTTGAATAATTTTAGCAAATTCTTTTCAACTGTACTTGAATTGGAACTATCTGACATAGCATCTTTTGAGTTATCAGCTCTCAAAATATCCTGTTTTCTTCCTGAATGTTCTGAAAACGTTCTTTTGCATTTTTTTCAGTCATAGCAATTCCAAATGCAACCCGATTTTTGTGTAATTTATCAATCTGTTATGTGGCCTATGTTAGTATGTGGGAAGTAGGGACTTCCATCCTCAGTTGGCATTGAGTTCAATTCATAAGCAAGGTTAAATGCAGGTGTACAGCATTCTCATCCATTTCCAGATTTGGTCAATATAAACCTATTCCCCCTTTCCCTATTTATCTAGTAAGCATTTTCCTTTTATCACCTGTGCCAATGGGTTGAAATGGGAAAGCTGTATAAAAGGAAACCGGTATTTATTTCTTGCATTTATAACTATTCTTCGAATGGTATGTTGCAAATGAAGGCTGACATAATTTTTTTTTTTAAGGTTTTTGCCTAGTTGAGTCTCACTACACTGTTGTAGCCGTCATTGCAGTATCTTTCATATAGCATTCTCTTGGTACACTTCCTGGGGTGCTGCAGTGAGACTAGTCTTAACTTAATAGGACTTAAAAGGAGAGGCATTGCTTCTGTGTTAATTTCTCTCTTTAGCATTTTAGGGAAAATGATTTGAAAGAGAACAGCCCCATTCTAGTTTCAAAGCAATTCCTAAATCTTTTGTTAATGAAGTATTATTGATGTATTGCCTGTAGGTTGAAAATCACTGTATGGAGTATTTTCTAGTATGTGTAATTTTTCTACATGCTTATATCACATATTTGCACTGCCATAAGTACTTCTGTCTAGAAAAAATTAGATAAGCTCACATAGACTCAGTATAGACGCAATTATACAGCTAAAATGGTGTTTTACGATACAGATTATTTCTATAAGGTGAAACCAATGCAAAGTATTGTAACTAGTTATACAAGCACCTGTACCACCGTACTAACATCACACCTCTGCTAGAGGCTTGTATAGTCAAAACTGTGTGGTGCCTCAGTTGGCTTAAATAAATTCACAGTTAATTAAATTTAAATTTGGAGGTCTTAGAGGTTATTAGGTTATCAATGTAAAAAAGACACTGAAGATGTGAAATTGGCTTTAGAGATCATTCTCATACATGGAGATACATAAGCAGCTGTGATTTTTTTGTTTCCTGGTGTTTTGTGATTTTGTTTTTTCATTGTTCCCCACACATGCAGAGAGATAGTACTAAGGAGCATGTTTAACTTCTGCAGAGAGCTGACTAGCATGATTGATCCCTGCTAGTTTCAAAGAACAGGGAGATTTAAAAATTTCTATTCCATGTTTAATATATTGTGGGATGAGTGGGGAGTGATCTAGCTCTGAAGGGGGGTGAAAGGCTTCTGAAATTTCTTTCTGAATATGAGGGAGGATGGAGAGATGGCAGTGGGAATGTGACAACCCATTGACTGCATGTGTAAAAATGATTTGTGTTTTTTGAGGAATTTTGGTTTTGTTTTTTTTCTTCAGGATGTGGGTGTTCCTGGGGTTGTAAAAGTAGAAGCTTTCTTTATAATAAGGTGCATCTGTAAGAAAACAGGGAAGTGATCATGAAAATTTATAAATCACAATCAGAGCAGATAAATGTAATCAGGTGAAGCATTTACCTATCAAGATTTTGCTGTTCTGCAGATGGTGTATAATTTTCCCAAATTTAAATAATGAAATGAACATTTACTGTTGGCTTTTAACTAGGATTTTAAAAGAAAAGCAGGAATACAACAAAGTTTTCTTGTTACTAGTATAAATATGAATCAAATTTACGGAACTTCTTTGTGGTTGATCAAATGTTACTGTGGCCTGTGTCACTCCTGGAAAATACTTAGTCCTGAATCTTTCTGCAGAGAGTCATATAGTATCCACAAAGAAAGCAGGAATAGTAATTATCCAGTTGGAGTGTGTGATAAAGAGCTTGTATTTACATATCTGATATGTAAAGATGGAGCAAAACTATAATAATGTATTCTGTAGCAGCCTTCTCTCACAATTAAGTTGATTTGGTATCAATAGCAACAGTAAGAACTACTGTTGGGTATTACATTGCTATCGGTGTCAAAAGATGTTTTGACCCTGCATTAAGAGTGTGTGTGGTTCAAATGGACAAATAAAAACATCTGCAGGAAATATCACATTTACCTTCAGTTAGTGGATATTTTAAGGATAAGTCAAATTTAAAAATAATTATGTTGAAAAATGAAGAGTAACACAGTTGTAAAACAGTAAATTTTGGATTCTTTAAATGAAAATTGGATATGGGAACCCTAGTGTTGGTGCTTCTAAAGTAGGTCCAGATTGGACCTACTATGCAGACAAATAAGTTGGGATCTAGAAATTCTTGGTGCTTCAGGGAAAACTAGAACCCATAATTCTAGGAGCTTCCACACAACACGCTACAGAGCCAAGGCTGTGGAAAGGCAACCCAGGCAGCTGTGGTACTTATATTAAAATGAGCGTTACAGAGCTCTTTTCAATAACTTAAAAAAAAAAACAAAAACCAAACACCAAACAAAAAAAACCCCAATCAAACAAAAAAGCAACCCAGCCATCAGCCTTGCTGGAGAAGGAGTTGATGGATAAAAATGACCCTAGTGAAACACGCTTCATAAAAATTACTTTAATGTGATGCTTTGGCAATAATTTTAAAAATTGTGGGGAAAAATCCAATATCCTTCACATACAAACAACTCTCCACCTTGACACATGAGAGAACAACAGTTCTGTCTTCATCTATATTTCAACAAGTTTGTGGAAATATGGCACAATTGTTCAAAGACAGGGGAATGTTTATGTATTCTGCATACACATATCATGTGTGCTAAATATAAATGTGTCTGACGTGCTGCCTTCTGAGCTTTCCATGTGTAAATAGGAATGGGTGATAATAGAATTGATTAAAAACACTCCAAGTTTCTCTCAGCCAAAACAAAACAAAAAAAACCAACAAAACAAAACCATTACCATAAACTTAGAATTTTGTTTATGGCACCCTCAGTTCTTAAAAATAAGTTCATCTTGCATAATACTAATGTTTTTATTAATTTAAAGTATAATAGTAATCATACCGTATCCTGCTGGAGAAAGGCCCAGATGCTTCATTCTGTTTTTCACGAGTTCAGCAAGCTCCTGTCTTTCTGACCTCCTGTAAAGGTTCATTCGCTGCTGGTTTATCTTCTCAGCTGTTTTACCAGAGTGTCTTGGTACTCTTCTGCTCAGCCGTCGGGCCCACTGCATGCTTTTTCGTCGTAACAAGGGATGATCAGACTGATCGCTAGATGTTGAGTTACGATGATTACTACGATAACTAATCTGTTCTTTGATGTCTTTAGTGTCTTCCCATTCTTCCACGCTGATAGAGATTTGAGACTTGAAAGGAAAATGACAAGAGGGATTAAGGGCTTTAAAAAATGGAAGCAGATTAAGATGTTCTCTCCTTCTTAACAGTGCAGTTCAATATGTGTTTTGGTTGCAGTGGAGCTGATGGGATTCAGCTATTCATACTTAGCAAGTGTTCCTGAATTGGGCACCCTTTACTAGACTTTGACTTTTTATGTAAAAAGCTCATTTATGATATAAATACATTTCTCAGGTGCAAAAGCATTATTTAGTGCCTGATTCTATTTTGATTCTGATAACAACTCCAGTCTTCCGACACTGCCTTTCCTGAATCTAAGAACGTGTTCCGAATGAATTCTCCATTTTCTTCCAAGGCTACATATTTTTAGAAATTCAAGTTCTGTAACTGCTTTTTAGATGTATGTTGTGGATTCATTAAGTAATAGTTCAACTTTGGCTGCGCTATTTTGAGTACTCTTTTAAGACCACAGGTAGAATGTGCCTGTTACCTGCGTCTCAAATTCCCAGGCATTTTTGCCCTTCCAGCACATACTACCTGCAACTCCTCTGTGTCTGAAAACAGGCATGTATACAGTAGCTTTTGGTGTGATTCGGGGCACCTCTTGCAAATGAGGTAATTAATTCCTGCTTTAAAGCATGGTGATGTTGCCTTTTCACTCATATAGTAACAAAAAAAAGGCAGGCTTAAGGGCCAAAATCTGACCCTCTGTTGCTGTGTTTCCTTCATGCCACCAAAGTATGACCAATAGTATATGTATACAGCAGTACTGAAATAACTCAAGTTATTTCAGTTTCATATGTATATCATATGTGGGTATATATACACACACGTGTATCAGGGTTACATATGCAGTTCTAACATATACAAAAAGACCACAGGGAATATAATTTTAAAAGATAACTTCAAAGTTGTTTTAAAGTCTATTTTACATTTAACATACTTCCAGTTTCAGAACTGCTTCCTTATAATCCTGAGTTATTGTTGTGATCTTTGAAACATGTTTTTTATTGACATTGAAATAGTGAAGCCCTTGCTGGTATCAGCGCAGTCATACGAGCAAGTTACTGGCGACTGATTTCAGTGTGTTGAGTGTTTAAAATAAACAAACGAAGTATAAAACAAATATGATTTAAAGTGGAGCTGGCTTAGTTTGTATGACTCCCCAAAACCAGAAAGAGTTCACAATATGGTGGAAGTAATCAGTGAAGAAAGCACATTTAACTGAAGAGCTACTGAGGCTCTAAAGGCCTTTTCCCATTAATATAAAACCTGAAAGCAAGATTCTGTTGACCTCATCAGTGCTGAGTATAACCTTTTGTTAAGAGGCTCAGTACCCTCTCCCACACCGTATCAGTAAGGTTCCTGGAATCCATAAAATAATATTTGATATGACTAAGTGACAGTGTGAGAAAGATACTAATTTTTTCCCTTTTGCACAGACTAGCTTTTATCTGTGTAAAAGCAAAAAAAGAACCAAAACCAAAAAAAAACCAAAACCCAAACAAACAAGCTCATTCAGTGTTCTTTTTAATTATTGGGTTTGATTATTTTATGTTGTAGCACTTCAAGCAAAATCACATTTTTAATATTCTAGACTAAGATTTTGCAATAAGCCTCATGCGAAGACCCACTACTTTATTGAGGCTCTTCAGCTTACTCTGCAATAGAAAGGCATTTTTTTAAAAAATTACATGATTTCTGAAGTTTTGTTACTGACTCAGCTGATGTTATTTTGGGTAGGGCATAAGAGAGAGCCCTGAATCCCTGTGTACAGGAACGTTATTTGATTTTTGTTGATGTTGTTATTTTAAATTGACATTTTGGGTTTGCGTGTATTTTATAGTATGGATTAAGGTACGCAAAGTACATTCCATATGATAAGGTACTACTTATGGATGGGAAGGTGTATTTGGTGTGAAGAAATCTGATACAAACTGAGTATAAAGGATGGTCTTGTTTTGCCTTTCTTCCTGTCTGCATTAGCAGCTTTCCTTGTCCAGCTCTTGATAAAACAGCCATCTGGACTTGCTGGCAGTAGTATTGGAAAGGCAGAGACTAGTCATCCTAATTATTACAGGAAGACAAGTTGCATTTTTTGAACCAGAGAATAATCAGGAAAGGCCAAGTAAAAGAACAAGTCTTTTGATCCTGTGAATCTATAAAGCCTTAGCTTGAACTTCTGAAACACTGGGATAGGCGAGTTGAAACCACAAATGAAGGTCATAAAACTAAATATTTGCTTAGGTCACTATTCAGTTTTTATGACACCTGTTGAGAAAGGTGTGCAGAATGGTCCTTCCCTGTATGCAGGGGGAAAAAATTAAACTGTTTAAAAATAAAGCAAAACCAAAGAAACCCAAACCCTCTTTCAAAGGCAGCACAAAAGCACGCCTGCTAGTGGCAGCTGTTTAATACATAGACGATAGAAGCACAGCACAGAGTACTTCTGTGTGTCCCCCTCTGTTTCAATCACTCTCAAACTTTCTTTAAAAATACTTTCATAACTATCATTAATATATTTTGAGGTTTGGCTGCTTTAATTTCTTTTCATTTAATTTTGTTTTTGCATAGCTTGTAAACCACTGTGTGAGAAGCGTAACTGATGATATGGTGTCACTACTACTATATAGTAGTAATTGATCATCTTCTGTTATAAATATATTTTGTTTGTGTATACTTAAAATGGAAACATGGTGAAATCTCTGGAAAATAACAAGGTGCGTGTTAAGTCTTTACATAACCACTGCTACTTTTACTGGGGAAAAATCTGTATGTCACACATCAAGTGAAGAAACGTGCCTTTAAGCTTTTTTTTTTTAAGTTTCAGGTTGGTTTTTGGTTGGTTGTTTTTTGGTTTTTTTTTTAAAGCGAAATTCCCATCTCAAGTATCAGACTGTGTGCCCAAATGACTGTGATTGCTTGCTTGTGCTGCTGGACATCTGTGACCCAGAGGGGTTTTTCCACTGCAGCAAGGTGTCTAATAGGATGTTTCACACCCTTATTTAAACGCTGGCTCAGGTTGGCCAACATATGGCAGGGATGGGAATGTATTCATGAACACACTAGTGTTCATATTTGAGATAGTCAGGGTGGCTGTGACTATGGTGGTAACAGTGCCACAACACTAAATGTCAATTAGTTTCTTGGATCTTTGTTCCCTTGCTTTGCTGCTCCCTGGGAGCTAAGTGCGTAAAATATGAAACAGTTTTAATGTGCAGATTCGTCTATTCTGTTCTGAAGCAATGCTTCTCTGCTCCAACAGCGGTCTGAATCATTGTAAGTACAACCACATATTCCTTTTATGATAAACTTGAGGATTTTTGTCCACTAGCATTTAAGGTGTTTAGGATCAAGGCTTTTGTCAGACTGTAAAGATGACCAGTTATCTTCAGAATTCAATAGTGACAGGCCCAGTAGGGACCAAATTCTATTGGGCTGCTTTAAAAATCTGAAAGCTGACAGACTGGAACTTTCAATAAGATGTTTGTATCCACAACAATGTTGCTTTAAGCTTTATTTACTCAAGGATGATCCATCGCATAGTTCCATTTCTTGTAAGGATTTTAGTCCCAGGGTTTAATCCAGTGTACTTTTTTTTAGCTGGGTTAGAGTTAAATTTCTCCATAGTAGCTCGTATGAGGCTAAGCTTTGGATTTGTGATGAAAATGGTGTTGATGATAACAGAGGGATGTTTCAGTTATTGCTAAGCAGTGCTTACAGTGTCAAGGCCTTTTCTGCTTCTCACAGTGCCCTGCCGGTGAATAGGCTGGGGTTGCGGAAGAACCTGGGAAGGGAACACAGCCAGGGCAGCTGAACCCTGCTGTTCAAAGGGACATCCCATACCATATGGCACTGTGTTCAGCAATAAAAGCTGGAGGAAGATGAAGGAATGGGGGGACTTGTGGAATTACAGCATTTGTCTTCCCAAGTATGCATGACGGAGTCCTGCTTTCCTGGAAAGGGCGAAACACCCACCTGCCGATGGGAAGCAGTGAGCGAATTCCTTATTTAGCTTTGTGTGCACAGGTAGCTTTTGCTTTACCTATTAAACTGTCCTTATCTCAACTCCCAAGTTGTCTCACTTTTACCCTTCCAATTCTCTCCCCCATCCCACTGGCAGGGAGTGAGCGAGCGGCTGTGTGGTGCTTACTGCCTACCGGGCTTAAACCACGACACCCAGAAACAGGCAGACAATAAGCAAATACTTACTTGTGAAGCCATTTCTCGTGACTGACAAAGGAAGGGGAAAAAGAAAACAAAAGACAATTTAAACAGAAGTGAATCTAAAGAAACAAACACGGACTGTTTAACAGGAACCACAGAAAATCAGCTACACAGGTAGTAAGAAAGACTTTTTTTTTTTTTTTATGGAATGGAAACGGTTTGAGTCATAGGTGCAGGTCATTGAGAGGCGGGCTAGATTTGCTTGTTATTTAGTAACTAGGTCACTGAAAACTTGCTTTCTTTTTAAAGGAATTATATTTATCAGTCAGAGTGAAGTGAGGGCTTCTCATTTGCATAGTACAAAAAGGGGGTGTCAAAGGAGAAATCATACATATAGAAATATTAACATTGGCATATTTTGTTCTTCTGACTTGAATTAACCATTAACTGACAGTTTCCAGGTGTGTGCAATACAAATTCAGTTTTATATGTCTGTTGAAACTCACTGATACGCACATTGGATGTTCTCTGAATTTGGAACCTTCCAATTACGGTTAGAAGTCATTCCTGAGAAAAATAGCAACTTACGTTTCTCTAACCTCCATTTTAAAGATCTCATCCAACAATATTTTAAAGTTGTTTCTGGCTTAATATATTGTAAAGCTAAATGATAGCCCACACTAATAGTGTTTTATTAGTGTAATTATTTGAAAATTCCTTTAACTTCAAAATAAACATGTTGCAGAAAGATTACAGCTTTCAGCATCTCTGCATTTGTAGGTATCTACCCACAAAGACTACAGAAGCAGAGCTAGATGTTGGATGTTGCACGCTCATATTCTGGGGAAGAGCTAGGTTAGGGAGGATTCCCCTGCCCCTCTCTAGAGGGGGCAGGGCTTCACAAATGCTCACCCACTAAACAAGAAACTGCTGAAGTATTTAAGTGTGAAAATACCACTGGGCATCTGCAGTCAGAGCCTTGAGCTTTTTAAAGAGAGTAACAAATGCTTTTGCTTCACTCAATAAATAAATACAGTGCCACTCTTCCACATTAGTCCAGTACCTGACAATTTGAAAACTTAACTAGATTTCCCTGCCTGCCCTCTCCCCTCCCCCTCTTTCTTCCTCCACCTGATTTAACTCAAACTCTTCATGAGATGACCTGTGAAAGCTGGTAGGAAGTAAAATTAGAATTCCTCTTATCTATTGGACAGTGGCTTCCAGGCTGGTTTCAGTGTCTGAANATCTGAATGTTTTAAGAAATTGCTTTTTTGTAAAAGATAATCAATAACTATCTTAAACTAAATCTGCGCCTGATCTGATCAAGCACTTGAGCAGCTGCATGGGTACATGCTCATTGGGTTTCTAATGTTCTGGTAAAATTGTGAGTTTAGAGTTAAGCGAGTGATGGTCCCAAACCTTGTTTTCAGAAAAAAATTTGAAAGATCTTTAATTTATCAGTTAAGCTTGCCTCAGAAGACTTATTTGAGTGTGTATGCTTACCCCCCAGGCCCCTGCCAAAAAAAAGTTCATGTAGAAAAGATGAGTTACTCTTATAGTTTTTTTCATATTAGTGGTGCTGCCTATATCCTTCTCCAAGGAATGATTTTGATGGATTATGTTAATGCTGCTATATTTAAAAAAAATCAGCTGACGTTATTGCAGTGGCACAGTCCACTGGCAAAGCTGTAAAAGCCACCTGTGGAGGTATTGGTGGTCCACAAAGAGAGACAGTAGTGAACTTGGTGGAATCTTGCAAAGCTTTTTGTAAACCCTACTTTAACATTAACTGAATGTTTGTACTTCCTTCAAGATAAATCTTGCAGTTAAGCATTACATGGCTTAATGTTTTATAACATTTTTCTGAAATAGGGAGAGAAAATACAAATTGTCTTGGAAATCAGTAAACTGTCTGAGTATTTCAGAAGAAAGAAGATGGTTGTTCATTTGCATTTTAGAGCTGTATTTGAGTCATGGTTTAATGAGATGGCAGTATTAATGGTCATGTAAACAAATGACAGAAATAAAAGCTGCACAAACAAAAAAATGTATGTTAAATAGTCAGGAAAAACTGTTTTTGTCATTCTTTGTATATGTATAAAAAAATGTATACATTTGTATGGCAGATGTATAAATACATATATACAAAAAACTACCACTGTTTGGCAGCTAAATTTAGAGAAACCCCACAATACTTTTAATAACATTAATTTATTCTCTTGTTGCTCATTTCCACTCATGCCACCGGTTTTGAGATAGTGTTGACATTCTTGTCACACCTGATACAGGACTCGGCCATACAGCTTGTAAGGGATACTGCCGTTAGCCACCACGCGCAAGCTCAGGCTGTCTTAGCCTGTCCTGTCTGTGCCTGAGCTGCCCCTTGTTTTCAACTAGGCAGTTCTCTGTAGGCGACCACAGGAATGAAAGTCAGTGTGTAGACTGGGTCTGGGTATTCATGAAGTCTGGGTCTGAATGTGAGCCCTGAGTTAATGTGACCATATACATGTCAGAAGAGAAAGACCTTCAGGGGGTTATTGGGATTCTGTGCATTTGCAGATATGGCATTCACAAAGAATGTTGTATACTCTGTAATCAAATCCAAAGAAAAGTATAGTAAACTGACATACCTCGGATGTTGTAAGCTTTTGGGATTCTGTCCTATAGACTCCGATTGGAATGTCTCCTGTAGAAGAACAAAGTTTCTGATATAGCCTGGCATACGTCCTAATCCACAGATCCTCTTCTGTGATTTTCATCTGAACAAATAATAATAGGAAGGAGGACTTTTAATTCTTGAGGGCTTATCACTTATTCGCTATACTACTCTTGAAAAATTTTTAAAACTAAACACTAGCTGGTAATGATCGTATTGTAGTATTGCACCTTTGTTCTACAACAAATTTGGAACTTCTATTGAGTTTATAGACACTTTCTTCTGTTCTCTCCCTGTTTTGGAGACATTGCAGTGCAAATGGTTCAGTCTTATGAAATTACTTCTGTTCTTGTTTTAAAATTACTTAAAAACTTACATGGCATCCTTCACCCAGTGTTCATATCTGACTAAAATATAGAAGAGTGAACTAAATATTGGCAGCAGTAAGAAACTGGTGATGGACAGACTGAGGAATGTGCAAGTATTTTGAATGCAGCCAGATAACCATTCACTAGACTGCAAGCTGAATATTTGGGCATAAGAAAGTCAAGTATTTCAAGTATTTCATTACTATTACACTAGCTTTATTTCAAGATACGTGAGCCCCTTTTCAGAGACTCAACTGTCTTGCATTCACTGTAACAAAGCTTAATGATTAACCAACAAATACATAATTGTTTTTTAAACAACTTCCTTAAACCGTCACTGATAACTTCCTTTTTCAGAACAATGTCCTGCAATTCTTTAGAGTTCCCCAGAAAGCAACTGGTAAATAACTCAACTTCTGTTCACCTGTTTGCCATCTGGGATGTGATGGGTGTGGGAGAAAACAGAAAGGTGGGGTTTATTTTTAATAAAAAATAAAATTTTATGGTTTTAGTTTTTTGGGTGTGTACATATATACATATAAAAAAAATAGCTATAAACTCTGTGGTGGGGAATACTGACATACATAACAAAGATGACTTTTGAACTTTGACACCTAAACAGAAGTCATTTAATACATCTTATCTTTATGTAAAATCCAGTTCTGCCCTTTATTGCCTATGATGGAAATGGGTATTGTAAAACAGCATTGTGTGTAATCGCTAGCCAGCTTGTACAATACAGGTTATACTTCCTGGTTTTTATATACTTAATTTTTAAAATTGGTTGCTGAACAGCCACTGCTGAACTGGGCTATTTCATATAAAATACACTTTTCTTGTGTTTTCCTGTCTTTCCTATTTTCCTTTGTGCTTTATAGAATGTATCGTGTTTTCTTGGGGGGAGTGTTTTTTGCTATGGAAGTAACTAAAAACGGGTATGTTTTCTATATAGTTTTCTTGTATTCTCTTCTGGTGAAAAAGGAAACAGATGGCCTTTCTTGGACTTTCACAAAAGGAAATGCCATACAAAGAAAGTAGAGGTATTTTGCAGATAGTACAGAATCTTCTCTGGTACTCTAATTGTATTATTTATTTTTTTTTAAATAACTTACAGAACAAAGAAACCCAGATCCTGGTGTGGTATCAAGTCCCAGCAGAAGTCTTGTGATAGAAATCATATAATCTTTCACAAATGACTGTAAGATTTTTAACAGGAGAGATGGAAAAGAAAGAAAAAAGCTTTAATGAACAGATGAGAAGGTAACCATTAGCACCATGTGTGAATTTCAAAGAAATTGTACATCTGTGTTTACAATCAATTTTTTAAAGTATCTTAATCACCGTAGAAATAGCTATCCCTTTCTTTGTGCTGAATCTACTTACATAAAAGAAGTTTTCTTATTTGGTTCTGTGTATGCAGCCAATGTACATACAGGACTCAAAGAGACTAAGGCACAATAAGGCACCATGAAAGCGAAGATGAATGTAAATGTAAGACCAATGGAAGTAAGGTGTTAGCGTTATTAGGTATGAAATTATAATAACGAACTATTCTGTGCAAAAGAAATGCTGTTGTATGGTAGATGGGTCTGCAGAACTGAGCAGTGGGTAATACTAAGATGGAACTGCTATTTTAATTCAAATGATTCATTTGCCTTCGCCAATCCATCTGGTTTTTTTTTTAAGGGTTGATCTGCCTTATCTCAGGTCAGACCTGTTGCTCTCCTAACAGAATTGTTTTGCTGATTGGTTAAAAGGTAGAAATTAAGCTAAATGTAGAAGTGTAGGCTAAGACCGGGAACAGACATTAGATCAGCTAAAATCAAATATTTTTCCTCCTTATGAGTTGGGCTGCTGGAATCAGAGGGCCACATGGGTGCTCTGCGAACTGTGGTAGGACTGTTCATTGCCGCCTCTTCTTAGGTGTAGTAGGGCAGCATTCAATGCATTGTTGGAACACAACTTGCAATTAGCTCTTTTGGCTAATTGCAAATAGAAATTAGCTCCATGCAAATATGGAGCTAGCAAATAGGATTTAATAAAGAAATACCGTTCAAAGGTGTTATATAAATCCTTTAGAGTTTATAGCATCTGAATTTGTTTAAACTCAGAAGCTAGACAGGTTTAATTTGATACGTAGTGATTCAACTATTTTAATTTTTGTAATCTTCCAGTTGTGACAGGGTAAATGCCAATGAGCATCTTCTTGAAAAGAACAAAACTTTTTGTAACCTTCGCTTATTTGTTATCTTGGCGGCATCATTTATGCTATGGAATTATCATTAGATTACCAAGTGTATTCACAAGGATTTGTTAGAGCAAGTTTTTATTTTTCAGTCAGTGTCCTAAAGATAATTTGAAGGCTTTTCTTTTGGCTTAAAATAGGAAGTGCTAGATGAACCCCGCTGTTTCCCACGTCATTTATTCTGTTCCTTGTATGCAGAAGAAAAAGATGTCATACAGAAGGGCATGGGACCATGGAAAAAAAACAGAGAGAACTTGTCATTGTATTTTTAACTTGGAATAAGAAAGACAATTCTAGAAAAATGACAGTTCGCCTGAGCAGTAGGAGTTTAAAGAAAGAATGGGTGAAATTTCGGTGAGAATGAGTGTTGGGGTTTTTTTTGTTTTAAACACTTTCTGGTGAATAGCTTTGCTCTGTCAAGTCATAGCATGACTGATCATGTCTAGGAGCAAGTATAAAATATTGAAGTTACTTATGCGTTGGCAGTAGTTGTTGATGATAACAGATCTGTTTCTATACAGGTGTCTTAATCTACTTTTTAAAAAAAAATTGCCATATGTGATGTTGATATTCTGCAACATAATTAGAAACATGTTTTATAAGCAAATACATTTATTTCTAAAACATCTAGAATTTGATAAATGACTTCACATCTGTTGGCTTATCTGCTTTTGGTACCTGCCCATATACATGATTGTTTCATATATTAATGACTTTTTGAGAAAAGCTTAACTCCAGGAATTTTTCTAGTTATGTTGAATTTGCCTTCAGGGAATTTATTTGGAAATAGAATTGAGATGAAAGACGACCTTTCATACACCAAATTACCAAGTAAATGAATTTCCCTGAAAGAACGTTTAGTGCCTGAATACAAAAGCATCCACAAGCTACTTCTAGGTATAGGCAAGGTAGGTAGCCGCTTAGGTGAGCAGACTACATGGGCCGTGGTGGTGTTGCTGCTTATTCTGCGTAGCTAGATCCTTGAAGACTAGTGCTGGGGGCTGCTGCTTGGGCATCTCAGTGTGCAGAAAAGTGGGCATGACTGAAGAGCAAGGGCAATATTCTCCTGTTTTCCCACCCTGAAGACAGCAACTACTACCTCCATTTCTCCTGACCCTGTATTTTCTGATATATTGATTCTTCAACTGTCTGAGGTTGTTGCCCTTCCCTTATCCCAACTAACTGCCAGCACTTCTTTTTTGCATTAGGAGCTCTGTCCTGGATTCCTGAGCAACAAAGTTCA
The DNA here is from genome assembly GCA_003993805.1 of Himantopus leucocephalus. Lineage (NCBI taxonomy): Eukaryota > Metazoa > Chordata > Aves > Charadriiformes > Recurvirostridae > Himantopus > Himantopus leucocephalus. The sequence goes on along the minus strand of RSEF01000008.1, from coordinate 2,891,045 downwards.
GTGCTGCCTTTTCTTGCCCCGCTGTCTCTTTGTAACCACTGCATATATTTCTTGTTAGGACAAGAATGGATTACTTTAAGAGATGATGACTGGTCATCTGGAGGTCTAGTCAATATGAGTAAGAGAACAGGACCCCATGAAGTAATTGCTCTATCAGCAAATGCAGATGACTGATAAATTACTCATAAAAGTAATTATGTTGATTTTCGTGGTTAGAGACGCTACTTTGTGGGAATGGGCACTGCCGTTTTGTTGCAGAGTACTAGCATTATTAGTCTGTATAATTTGTACTTTATGTAGGCCTTATACAAACTATCCTGCTTATTTCAGTGTGGAGAGGTTCACAAACAGTATTATATTTTTAACAACAGAATTCATGCAAGGACAGGGTTTTGGGGTTGGTAACTGAGCTAGTACTGTCACGTGGAACATGCTCCATTGTCTTTTACCTTTGACTGTTCCTGATACAGACATGCATATTAATGGCTTAGATGTAGGAAAACAGGGTCATCTGACAATTAAGTACAGTAAAATAAGTGGTAACAATTCATGTCTGTGTCAAGTCACATTATTTTTCATAGTACCTGATAAAGCAGCGTATCCAACATACTGATGCTGAAAACCCTGCCAGCAGCAAAGGGCAGTCGAAACATAAATGCCAGATTAGATCCCTTCTCCCGCTCTTTCTGTTAAGGTATTAAAAAATAGAAAATACTTTTAGTGCTGGTTTTGGAAGGACTGTAATAAAAACATCAAATTGAGAGAGGTCAAAAGTGTAAAATCCCTTTATTCTGAATATAGTTTCTTTCTACAAATAGCATCTTTGTTCAGTACTTACAGTTTTTCAGGTTGAAAGATTTTGTTTAATGCATATGTTGTTTCAATCATCACATCTCAAATTGCATAGGCATATTCTACCAGATCATTTTAAAAATGATTGAGGGATTTCAACTGTGCTTAGAGTGCTCACAGTGGACTCTCATTCAGGTCCAGAAAGTCTACTAGGAACAGTTACACGAAACATGAACAGAATCTGATGCAAAAGGAAAGAAATGGTATTTCAGTGAATGTGAGGATGTGAGACAAGATCAGACATGCACTGAGGTAGAAACTTCTTACTATGATGCTTCTGGGGAAGGGATGCAGAAAAACATAACTATAGTTATGCCTTTTCCTTATCACATCTCGCTTGCAAAGGAATCGCACCACAATGTGCTTCCTATTCCTTCAGTTATCAGAGAGCAAAACTACAGCTTGGAAGTGATTTTGTTATTTTTTTTAAGAAGAGAGGAAATACCAAGCTTTGAGTTCAGAGATCTCATGAAGAGGTGTTCTCAAAGCACAGAAATTTTACATGTCTTGCATCCGCCACATATATGCAGTAGTACATGCTGGGGAATGACTGGCTGGCAAGCAGCATGGCAGAAAAGACCCTGAAGGTCCAGGTGGACACCAAGTTGAACGTGAGCTAGCAATGTGCCTTTGTGGAGACAAAGGCTAATAGTGTCCTGCACTGCATTAGGAGGAGTGCTGCCAGCACGTCGAGGAAGGTGATCCTTCCCCTCTACTCAGCACTAGTAAGGTCACACCTGGAGTGCTGTGTCCAGCTCTAGGCTCCCCACTACAAGGAGAGATGGAGCTACAGGAGGTAGTCCAGGAAAGCACGACTAAGATGATCAAAGGACTGGAGCATCTCTCCTATGAGGAAAGACTGACAGAGAGTTGGGACTGTTTCGCACAGAGAACAGTAGGCTCGGGGAGGATCTCATCAATATGTATAAATAACTGAAGGGAGGATATAAAGATAGTCAGGCTCTTTTCAGTGGTGCCTAGGGGACAGGACAAGACAATGGGCACCAGCTGAAACACAGTCAGTTCCTTCTGAATGCCAGGAAACACATTTTTACTGTGAGAGTGACTGACCACTGGCAGAGGTTGCCCAGGGAGCTTGTGGAGTCTCCCTCTTAGGAGATAATTAAAAGCCCTCTGGACATTGTCGTGGGCAACTGGCTCGAGGTGGCCCTGCTTGAGGAGGTACCTTAGGCAAGACGACCTCCAAGAGGTTCCTTCCAAATCTAATCTCTGAGTCTGTGATATGCAAACGAGCAGTCTGCGCTCACTAATGGTTTTGTTGAACAGCAGCATTCTAACCCGTTTGTCATTGTTGGACAGTCTGGCTGTACCCGTTGATTTCTGTGTCTTTGTATGAGTGGAGTTGAAAAAGATGTCACACAAAGAATGTCAAGTCCAGATAAAAATACACAGCAAATAATTCTTTAAAATATGACATTAATCTGTCCTTTATAAAATGTCACCTCTGTCAATCTCCTCAGATTAAAGGGGTCTTGAAATTTTTAAGGAAATAAAATATAAGTATTATTTCAGGTTGTTTTTATTCCAAAAACTCTCTATGTTCTGACCAAACACTACTGGCTTTTATTAGAGTTTCTTCTCCATGAGAAACACATATATACATATACACTTGTGCTCTCTCTCACACACATATGCACACACATGTGTGCGCCTTGCTGGCTGAATAGCAAAGAAATGTTTCTAGAAAGTTGTGTACTTCTGACAGTTGAAGAAAGCAGTCTAACTGTACAAAGAATGCTTTTACCTAGGTAATCATGCCATTGTGCTTAGTGATGTAAGCCACAGAAACAAGAACTTATGTCTTTCTTTTGTAGTTTGATCTGATGTATTCGAGCGCTTTTCTTTTAGTGCAGTCAGACAAAGTAGAAGATATTTTTCTTCAATTGCTATTAAGAATGAAAACTTGTGTGTGAATTATGGGAAAGAAAGTAAGATTTGTTTTACAAAAAATACTTCAAAATTAAAGCTACATGCAGATTGTAACATACATTACATTAAATCCTTTTAGATTCATGCCATAAAATATTTTATAGGGAACTGGCTGTGAAGTGACTATCCTCCTATCATGTGTTATGTTTATCCTTCCATCTGTTTAGAGAAATTTGCAGCAGATTCTGGTTTTGTGCCATGAAAGGTGGGATAAAGCAAGAGTTATTTGGGGAATAATTTGATTCTATATCCAAAATTCTGAAGATAAACACAAGGCTGTTCCTATTTTTTTTTTTATTTAAAAAGGAAGCTTAGAAATTTATTCTCCCCCCCCCTTTTTTTTTTTTTAGATTTCTTATATTGTTTCCTTCCATCTCTTATTACAGGCTTGTTTCTTCTTTATTCTTGCTTAAAAGAGATTTGTGAGAAGTACAATTCTTACTCTGGCACTTTCCATTAAGTTCTGCTTTATTACTTGCAGACTTATTTGTTTCCTAGAGAATGCTGCAGATGTAGAAGCCAGAAATGTGCCAGAATGTCCCAGCAGTTTTATTTCACAATAAGTGATGTGCAGCAGCTCCTTCTCTAACACTTTTTGGAATTAATGACGAAGGTGATATAACTACTTAAAGAAAATCATACATCATTTCTAGAAACAAATAAAAGATCATGGTATGAGTGCGTCCTGTAGAACTTCAGCTATATAGATGACATTTTAAAACACAGCTATTAATTGATGGAGATCCTTACTTCATCCTCAGTCTTCCTATGGTTGTGGCCTTGTTCAATTCATGAATTTCAGAATTTTTACTGCTTTCTTTCTAAGTAATAACGGGTGTACACTTGTGGTTTTGAGAAGTTCTTAGCATGTGCTTCCTCCATATAGGCCATGTAAGTTAATTAACTATTTCCTTTTGGGTTTGCAAATTGTCAGAATACCAGAGAATATCTGCCCAGAAGGTCAAGTTCATAAGCTTTTCAGTTTATTTCCCTCTTTTTTACCTTAACTTATATTTGTATCAAATCCTTTTTAAGATTCTTTATCATGGTTTTATCTTTTTACTATTTCTAAATAAATACCTATTACTCATAGCAGTTAATTCTATGATACTAATAACATAGTACCAACCCCAAATTCACCTGAAGCCCTTTTTTGGCCACTCTGTCAGAGGTTGAAAGAGATCTAAGGCCCATCTTGATTTAATATATTCTCCTCCGATATAGACAGTAATAAGTGAACTACCATGATAGGCTGTAACTGTTGCGTACAAACAGCGCAAAGTTGCTTTAATGAACAAGCACGGATATGGGGGGGGGGAAGTGGGTGCTAGGCATCACGCGAGAACATATAAAGGTGACAGAGTTAGTGGCTTATTACAGGGAACAGGCAGTTCCCTCTAATAGTTAGTTCCCTGCACTGTTAGTTTTGGTAAATGTCGGTTGTTGCCCATGTCAGATATAAGACATCAGAAATCTGGGCATGGAAACCTCTTTACAGTCCCTTTCTTGACATAAGGGATTTTGGATTGACAAAACTTCACCTCTGGAAGAGTTTACAATATTTTGGACTATGTGTTCTTAATTGCTTCCGTTCTACCTTTTTGGCAAGAACAGATTCATTTTCTGTTGTTGATCTGGAACAGCTTTCTAAAAACCTGCCAGTTCAACAGCCAAATGTGTATGCTAATTATACAGTTTCGGAATTGTAGCTGATGTAAATCATTAGAGTCATCTAAAGTAAGACTTACACCAATTTAGAGGTACCAGTCTATTTTTTATAACCCTATATCATTGCTGCTTCCTATTACTTAATGTTACTTCAAATCTGTTTAAAACCTGAACAATACTAGAAACAAATGAAGACAAAATCACAGCATTGGTTTGATTAAAAGATATAGGAGTTTGCACATATTTTAAAATGATCATTTAAAGGTTTAGAATTTTTATCCTTCAGTTAACACCTGCAATATTTACTTGGAAGACAAAAAAATTTAAAAAATAATAAAAAACTAAAGTGTGAATCTTATCCAAGGTATTCTAGACCCTTTCTTTCAAGAAAGCCAGAGTGGTTACCTCATTTTTTTTTTTCTTATCCAGGACAAATGGAGAACATAAGTTTTAAATTTAGGCCATGGGTGTTTTGTTTTTCCTTTTCTCTGTTGTATAAGGGCCATTGCTTTCTCCTATGCCAGTGCTGAGTTTGGTGTTCAGATTTATTTATCTCTAAAATGAGGAAAGTTGCAGCTGCAACAGCAGATGGACTTCTGATTTGCATATCTTTCTTTTGCAGCCTAGTAGGTTGAAAAGTCAATTTTGCGTGTGTGTTTCAGTGCTACCTGAAGGCAACTTGCCTGACTTATTCTTTCTGAAAATGAGGTGCTTAATGTAGAAATAACAATCAACTGTATATTTGATTGCGTTAGGTAATTTTTACTCGAGTTTTTAATTGGCTTTCATTTTGCATGGGGGAGTTTTGAAATATCAAATAACTACAGCACCACCTGTGAAGTGCTCCCTGCAAATGCTAAGATGAAGAAAAATGAGTAGATGAAATGAGGAAAATGTTTGTTCTTTAGGACAATTTATCTACCTCTATTTCAGCATAGCGTAGTTTGGATAGGAAGTTAATTAACTGCTCAGCTTCCAATCTATATTCAGAACTTTAGTTTTGCACAATAAATTAATGAAGATAGGGAAGAAGTTATAACATTTCTAATGATTTCCAGAACCTTTGCTGGAAAAGTGAAGGAGCCTATGTAAAGCAAGAACTAGAACTGAGATAAAAATCCTGATTTCGCTGCATTGAAGTAGACAGGCTACCGCCCATGGAGTATTCCAGAAGCAACTGTAGACATCACGTATCGGGAAAGCTGTTACTATTCTTACCTCCCCTTATCACTAAACTGTATGGATTAAGGGAACATGCTAAAAAAAAAAAAAAATGCTGTCGGTTATAGTACATCAAGGAACTATGTTAGGCTGGAACATAGTCTTGATGGCACTACCCAGCTGCTGGCACTTGTTGCCCTGAATAAACTGGCAATGCATGGTTCCAGACAGTTCCAGCTTATTCTTCCTGAAGTTACCATTGAAGGAGGGAGTATTAAAATGGAGGAACCATGCATGCAAACCTTAATGGATAGTGGGAGCGGTATAACTGAAATGAAGATGTGCCTCCCATTGCAAACTGCTCCTCTCTTTGTGTAACAAATTTTGTCTGGCTTCCTCACAGTTCTCCATTTTAAGAGCTTATCAGAATACCACTTAAATAAGATTAGGCCTTCGTTCTGTTTCAGGCAAAGGTCAACAAATCGCAAAAGATCACCCAGATGTTTACATCTTGTGATTGAAATGTAAGCATGATAGTCAACTGGGTAAAAGATTGACTTCTAATGCAAATCCTATCCCATCTAGACAGGCTGAATATTTGCAGAATTGAATTCTTATGTAAGAAACTGGGAGATAGCCTGTGAAGATAAGTTTATATGAAAAAGCTGTTTTCCATTAAATATGTTACAATTAACTATGTAAACATTATACAGTAAATAGTGAAATATCTGCAATTCCAAAAACCTAAGAAATTTACTGTACAGCTAGGCAATGGAAATTATATGCTAATTCTGTATAATGATCATGATTTTAGCATGAATTCAAATTTACTAAGATATGTAAGAGATCTGAGGTGAAGAGATCAGAAGGCTACACGAGAGAACCTAGCAATAATACCTAGATTGATAGCAAGGGGAAAAGGAGATGACTGGAGTGAAAGATCTCTGTTCTTGAAGACTGGCATAATGATATTATTTGTCTTACTCTCATAAACTCAGAAAATAGCCTGAAAGATCATGAAGGTGATACTGTAAGTTTTGTGGACTGCAGAGGTAGATGAGTCAGATCACCAAAGAAGGTCTCTGAAAAAGAGGATTGTCCTTGAATTTATCAAGTTAAACAGATGCACAATGTTACTTCGCATGCTCCATCTAATGTTTTAGCAAAGTTTGGACAAGGAAATTAAATTAAACTTATCTCCATATAGCCTCCGCATTCCACAGCTTGAAAATGCCAACATGTGCACTAGAATGTATAGAATATGAAGGTTTTATCTCGCATTTAAGTAGTGTTAACTATCCTTATCGTCACTAGGACTGCCCTTCAACAGAGAACAATTGCTGTTATCATAGAATAGTTTGGGTTCTAGTTCCAGCCCGGCTGCCATGGGCAGGGATACCTTCCACTAGACCAGGTTGCTCAAAGCCCCATCCAACCTGGCTTTGATCACCTCCAGGGATGGGGCATCCACAATTTCTCTGGGCAACCTGTTCCAGTGTCTCACCACCCTCACAGTGAAGACTTTCTTCCTAATATCTATTCTAAATCTACCCTCTTTCAGTTTAAGACTATAACACCTTGTCCTATCACTACACTCCCTGATAAAGAGTCATTCCCCATCTTTCCTGTAGGCCCCCTTTAGGTACTGGAAGGTTGCTATATGGTCTCCCGGGAGCCTTCTCTTCTCCAGGCTGAACAACCCCAACTCTCAGCCTGTCTTCATAGGAAAGGTGCTCCAGCCCCCTGTTCTCAAAGTGTCACAGTAATGCAAATACCCCATACAGATACATGGAATATAGAATACATAATTATAGTGCCCATATAGAATATGTAATTATAGTGCCTTTAAAGTGACTTGGAATGTAAAATGCATTATAATAAAATCTGTATATGTTTTAAATGTTTGGTCAATTAATATTTTCCACATTAATTTCCTGTGGTAGCCTCTTGGAAAACCATATTAACTGTCAATATTCAGTTAAGCAAAAATACTCAATTTTCCTTGAGCAAATTCTGTGACCACATCTGTCCAGAAGGTTGGTGGATTAATATTATATTGTAAAGTGATGGAAATCAAATCTAACCTCATTCTTAAATGAGGGTAGAATTTGGAAAAAATAATCTTTTACATTAGCTCTGCAACCATAAAATCATTTCACTGTTTCCCCTTGTTTTGAAAGCATTGTTACAAAATCAGAAAAAGTGTTAAAATTATAACATTTAAATTGGGGGCGGAGGGAGGCAAATCTCCTTACCTTTTCTAATTTGGATAGAGCAAGAGAATAGCAGTCTTTGGCTCTGAACTGCATGAATCTCATATTGGCTGGGTGAGTTAGTTCTGTAATAATGCTTAGGCTTGAGAACAACCTGTATTTTAAAAGAATGTAACAGTTACACCTCTAATTATAACAATCCACAAACGTAAGGCTCTACATAATGCTATAGCTTGTGCTCATGTCCATGTTTTTAACAAAGTGCCTGAAACCTGCGGTGGTTTTTGGCACACTGAAATGCTGGTATAATGGCAGAGGAAACTACAAAACATTCTCTGTAGAATTCACAAAGCAGAAAACTTACATTCTAAGGTTGAGCTTATAAAGCATTTTAATGTTAGAAAGGAACAACTTAATTTCATTAACAGAGATTTTATTTAATAATTTCTAAAATGACACAAATGTGTAGGAAACAACAAAAAATGCAAAACTGTATAGCCTGCACTTAGTATCTGGTTGCATGTAAACTACCATTTTATTAGAACTGACTTATGTACTTTTTCCATTTGATCTTTTTTTGAGTTCTGTTTGTAAGCTCTGTGTCCACAGACTGAAAAACATAGATGAAAATTGACACTTCTTGGGAGTTGCTGAGAAAATCATAGAATTGTATGCTTATGTATACTTATGTTCTCACTTTGAAATATTTACATATACAAAATATTTATAAGTTAGCACTAATTCAGGCTTCCAATAACAAAAAAAAAGTGAAGAAAGTTTAACTCTGATCTGTCTGAATTACACAGATTTTCATGACACAGACTAAAGAGCCCCTCCCCAGCCCTTAGGGCTCTGAGAACTAGAAAGAAATTTGTAGTTTATGCTATGCAAATACTAAACAACTTGGAATAGAACCCAGATTATTATTTGAGTATTTCCTCTACAGATTAGCGTCAGAAAATGAGATGTGCATTTGTAATCTGTTCTGCTGATCTTGAAAGTACTTATCTACATGTGACAATAGATAATGGTAGTCCTGATGACGTCATTGATGTAGCTTCTGTTTCATCCAAATAAAAATTAAAGTGGTTTTCTTGAAAGCTGAGTTTAGTAAACTAGCATCAAATGGAATCCGATGTAGCTTTTTGCAAGTCTTTAGTCTCTTNGTCATTGATGTAGCTTCTGTTTCATCCAGATAAAAATTAAAGTGGTTTTCTTGAAAGCTGAATTTAGTAAACTAGCGTCAAATGGAATCCGATGTAGCTTTTTGCAAGTCTTTAGTCTCTTTCCCTCACTTTTGTAGGGAGGAACTTCACTGAAATGGCAATTCAAGCAGAGCCTAAATGTGGGGAAGCATATGTCAAAACTACCTGCCAGTATGTGTTAATGCCATATTGCAATAGTTTCCTAGGTNTTCCCTCGCTTTTGTAGGGAGGAACTTCACTGAAATGGCAATTCAAGCAGAGCCTAAATGTGGGGAAGCATATGTCAAAACTACCTGCCAGTACGTGTTAATGCCATATTGCAATAGTTTCCTAGGTCTGACGCCAAAACATAAATTGGTAGTGATCACATGATCCCATTCTTATGTTAGCAGTTATCATGTCCCTGTGAATAACCCAATATTAAATGTGATCACATAA
>RSEF01000008.1:2868628-2881458 GCA_003993805.1 Himantopus leucocephalus | reverse complement strand
CCCTTGAGATGCAACTGTGGTACATCTTCACTCGTATGCTGTGTGTTATAAAAACCTGTGAAGTGCTCATGGAAATTGAAAAAAATCCTGATAATATCACACTTATAGGTATGAACTCATACTTATTAAGTAGCTTAACAAATGTGTTAAAGTTTTGAGGAAGGAGAATAAATTTCCTCTGCATTAATTCTGTATCATGTAGCATAGAATTACTTAAGTTTCTGCTGGCTGGAAATTTTCTCATATTGCTCTATTAAAGGACAGGAATTCGTATTTGAAAGCTAATAATATAACATTTAGAACTAAGAGTTAACAGGAAATTAAAAGCTGATCTAATGATAAAATAAAAACTTACAGAAAAAATGCAAGTTACTAGGTTTCTGTTAAAGATGGGTTTAGTTTATCACCAAGATATGAAAACTGATTTATATTAGGAAATCAGTTTCAAACCTGCTATTGTTAAAATTCATATTTTACTAATAAGTGCCTTTTAGTGGAATTAGTGGAAATGACTTTCCATGTAGTCCGGGCCAGGTTGCCTCTTGCCCTGGGTGCGAGACACACTGCCCGCAAGTTTTCAGCACCGGAACAGGCTACTTCTGTGCAAAGATCCCTCTTTTCTATCCCATTCTGGTAACAAAGGACTGGATGGGGTAGAGAAACCCCTAATCATCCTGATGGAAGACATAGGTTGCTGTTGAACTGGTATTGGGGAATCAGACAAGCAAGAGATACATTTAATTCTTTTCTGAACCAAAAAGACAAACCAAGAAAACAATGTAATGCCATCGTAACACCTCATTTGGTTTATCTATAAATTGGTGCTGACTGCTAGATAGCAGCCAAACTATTGACTGCTCTCAGGTGTACTGCTGTCAATAGGCTTCTTGCAGTATTTGAAACAGCCTTCAAGATGTTGGCTAACAAAAACTCAAAAACAGGGCCTCCCAAACACTAATGTTTAAACCCATTAATTAATAGAAAGCAAGATTAAATAGAAATGCTCCTTCTAGTATAGACCTGCTGCCTGAGGAAACCCACTATTTTTCTGAGGTGGACTTACAACTGTCAATAGGGACAATCGTTGGCTTCATGTTTCATATTAAAAAGTGAAAAGCATCTCTAGGACACAGTCCAAAACTAGTAATTTCTCCTTGTACTTCTAAACTATACTAACTTGTTCTTTCCCATCCAAAGGATTAAAGATCTCCTCTCTTAGTCAGTGTGACCATTTGAGTCACACTTCTTTCCTCTTTTTACCTATAATTAAATCAGATAAGCTAGTGTTGTGTCACAGTTTTAATTAGTATGGAACAGTTTTTAGCCTTAAAGGTGTTAATAACCCTGTTGTTATAAACAATGCATCTGCCTTCTAAGGTGTGTGGGGGGACACTCTTCTGGCAAAGCAACATTATTAATTTATGTAAATCGGGGAATAATGTCAGAACAGGTATATGAGAACTGGCAACCTAGGCCAAAGAGTACTGCAGCACGCTTACATCACCTTTTCAGGCCTGTCCACAACCCTTAATGAGGTCAGTTGATCTGACTCAACCAAATCTGTGAGGTTTGGATTAGCCTGTATCTTCTGAATGATTTCACTTGGTGAGACTTAAATGGAATCTTCTTCATTGATGTGATATCTTTGAGAACAGCGTATATTAGCAAGACTCCAGTTGTTTAAAATCCTTCTTTAGCACTACAGTTTGTGTTAAGTGTTGTTGTTCTCCACCATGTCCAGCCTCTTCTTCGTTAGTTTCTGATATTAGTAGCCATTATTAAGTAACGAAAAACCTTTAAAGATATTTTAAAGTTAATTTACGAAACTATTTACCATGGTGCAATGAATGCAGTTTATTCTGTAGAACAGGAAAATGCCACTACATTATGCCTCTTCCTAAAGCTTACTTATTTCCACAACTTTTACATAGTATAAAAATGAAGTGAAATTATTGTACATGTTCTAGGGAAAAAAATTAGAAAAAACATACAATGCACTACTTGTGAAACTTGACAAAGTATTCTGAAAAAGTATTGTTAAATTGGTTAAATTGTTGTTAAATTGTTAAACCGAGACATTTATTCTGATTTCTTTTGATATTTGTAAAAAGTACAGTGCTTTAAAATTATACTGAACAAGATATATAGTTCACACATGAATTAAAGCTGCCATCTAGTTGTAAGCATTGTGCAAGACAAGTAAATGATTATATAGTAAGTTCTGGTTGGATATATATAGTATGCAGTGCACTACTATGATTTTGGGTTTTTTTAGTATTTTACAAAGTAGAACACAACTACAGGGAAAAAAATCAATTGGTACTTTCTAAGATAGTTTTTTTTTTTTCCATCTCATTTTTCTGTTTTATATTTGGGGGTAAAATGTATTTCTGAAAAAATTAAGTGATGTATGTCAAAACTTCAGTGAGATACCCTAGCACAATACAGTTAAGTGTAGACTTGAATGATGCACAGATTAAGTGCAATTATAGATTCTAAATTAAATTTAGGTGTAACTATGGAACACACACCCCTGTGCTAGCATTGGGTACAAATTCAAAAGTTTAAAGTTAGAAAAAGAAATAAAGTTTCTTGTGCAACACAGATTTTGCTTCTTTTGAGCACATGCAGAAACGCTAACAGCTTTTAACTGCATTCACACACAAGGTCGTATTAAAAAAAAAAAACCCACAAACAAAAACCTCTCAATTGAAATACTTGTGTTCTAATGAGATCGGTTTTCTAAAAAACCGGCAGATTCAAAAGGCTTTTGCTACGCACCTCTCTCCAGTCTTGTGTGGAAGGCTTGACACAGAAAAGGGCATCAATATTGAACGATACTGAATGCTCCAGGGAAGGACTTAATTTTGTCCAGGTCTTATTAGAATGAACAATAGGACGTGCAAGGCTTAAGCCCTAAATCAGGGAGGTATTTCATACTTGACTGTGCAGTGTGTTTTGTTTTGTGTGGGGGTTTTTTGTTTTGTTTTTTTTAAGCAAGTAAGAACTTTTTTCACAGTAAAGGGACATGTATCTTTTGTACTTGTTGAATGAACATACTTAACACAAAGTGAGGCTTCAATGAGGAAAGGTTCTCAAATGAACAGGAAATCTCAGTGTGTTTAACTCTGTATTGCAGCACCGCCTTCTCAGCCTCTTTACTACAGTGATCATTTTTTCACTCTATTCAGTTATTCTTTCATGACTGTTAGTATGTTGTTGTCATATGTAATGTTGCATACGTGTGCCTGAAAACCTAATTTTTGTTCAAAACTTAGTAAGTGTTCACATTTTGAATATTTATTAACTTCNTTAGCATTGCTGTGGAAGACTGCTGCACTGAGGAAAAATTTCTCAACTATCTTTGGTCCTAAGTCTTCAAGAGAGGCTTTCTTCTCCTTCCTGCAAACCTGACAGTTGACTTTTAAAATGATCATCCAGTTTCAGGATACACAGAATTTCATCTGAGATTTCAGGAGAATATCTCAGGATTCTGAGTGTATCACTTAAGCAGGGTGGGAAAAAGTTTGTCCATGTAAGACACAAACTCATATAAGGGAAAACTTAAGAAAGGAAAAAAAAAAAATACCTGAGTACAAAAGGCTTTAAGTATTTCACAATTAATGAGGATGTATAGATAGATTGCAAATATGCCTTACCTGAAGAGTGTTTGAACATTTACAATAGTCTTAGCATCTGCCATGTAGTCTTCTTCAGCGCTCATTGTGCTTTCTTTGTCCACCACTACCATATTAGCTGCAAAGGTGACCCCACATCTTAATAAGTCATCTAGGCTTTTGTGAAGAGAAAGAGGGAGAAAGAAACAAGCAACTTAAAAATGGAACATTTAAAAGATTAGGGATGCTTGGAATTTGCAGATCACAGGGTGAGTTCCCTTCATCTCTATGTACATATACTTCCAATATAATCTATATCAAATTTATTATGTCAATGAATTGATAGAATAGAATATGAATAATTATTTTCCTTGAAGTCACACAGAATGCACTTCAGTAGGTTGTTAGAGTCCCTCTTCTTTTGCTAAAATGATAAATTTATTTCAACTTTTTAAAATAAGTCTTTAATGGTTACTTAGAAAGACAGTGTGTCCTTACATGCTGCAACAACTTGCTGCTTTGCAGTTACTTTTGGCAGTAAACAGGCCCAAATAAATGCTTTGGGTTGCTCTTTCCCACAATTATATTTCAGTTTCAAAATGCTAATTAATGTTTTACCACGACATCTAATACATTACTTTTTTTAGGTTAATCTATGAGTTGGAGTGTTCTCGTGATGCTTTTAGGAGCAGCTGTACAGCAGTAAAATTTTGCACTCTGCTGGACAATATTTCCTGTGAAGTCTGACCATAGAAAACACACAGAGAACTGAGTTCTCATCATGCCTCTTACAGCTTTGTTTCCAAAATGAAGTATGTTTCAGTTATTTTAACAATATTTTCCATAGAAACCAAGCACTTTTTGAAAAGTTTAAAAGGACTTTTCTGTAATGATAAAGACTGCTAGGAACCTATCAATTTTTAAGTAAAAATAAGAAGAAAGGGTGAATTTGATGGTTTCCAAAGGAAATTGGAAAACTAAATTCTTGCATCATTCTGTTTATTTCTAAGGTGAAAAGACGTTTTGTCATTATAATTGCTTCTCATTCTCAATATTAATTGTCTTAATTGTCTGATACAGTTTTTCTTTTCAGTAATGATCTTCTTACATTCCTATGTTGACGTAACCTATTATAAATCCTTTCAAAAATTTTGGGTAAGGAAACCTCTACAAATTCATTGTATTTATTTTACATCTTATACATATTCTTCCAAAACAAATACATAATATAATTATTGTTGATACTGTGCAATATCACTGATGGCTGACGACAGCAAAAGAAAGGCTGTACTTTACATGATCTATACTAGCAATTTCAGTGCACAAGTAGAACTCTGAGCTTCCTCTGAGTAATTTGCATTTCTGTTTTTTCAGTCTTTCAGCTGATCCTTGAAAACAGCAGCATATTCTGAAATACCCAGATTTTCTGCATTTCAATGTTTCACAAGGTCAACAGCTGTTCTTATTTTATCAGTTACGTACAGCTAATTTGTGGAGAACGTAAAAAATACTAATCTAGAAGTATCATAATTCTAATTCTCAGGTACCTCTAGCTATACGTTTCTTAATACTGAATAGATTTCTACACAACTGTGAAATCTGTTCAGTTACAGATCATTTATACCTGAAGCCTGTAGAACAGATAGCTACTGCCTGATGATGTATTTCGATGAAGTTCATCCCAGCTATGAATTTTGGTAAAGCTATTTTTCTGCAGGCCATCCACTTCTAACAAAAAAGGAGTGGTAAATGACAGTAATTCTTTGGTGGTTTTCTCTCTAAGATGATGATATTCCATGCTAGATGACCAAATGACAAATATGTTAGATAATTAAAAGCAGTAGGTGGCACTTCGGGAATTTATTCTATACCCATGAAATAAGAAAAGAAACTTTGCGTATTTTATATTGTATTTCTTAGCTAAAGATGATCAACTTCTATTAATTGTACATGATTTAAAAACATATTTAGGAAAACACAAGGAATAAGTATGAACTATATTTTTAAAACTATTGTTATTGATGAAAACAGATGTCAAAAAAAAAACCCTATGAAATACGATTGGTTATTGTACCAGAAGTTAAAGCAATTGTATTATCATAAAAGATGCAAAAGTTCATGCTAGTATTACTGTAAACTGTAGAATTCTGTATAATCACTTACTTCAAAGACTACACACTTCATTTTTTTATACACTTCATTCTAAAAGCAACAAAACACCTTCAGGGAGGGATTTGGTGATATCCTTTTTGAAATAAACTTAGTAAATTTAATTGAAGTTTAATTTTCCATGTTAATAAAAACAGATTAACATTTTTGGGTTATTAATTAATTTGGATGCCTTGAGTCAATTCAATTATTCTGTTGGTATGAGTTCTTTTTATAATTGTTGTGGAATTAAGAGCTAAGAAAGCAGTAGATATTAAAAACCTGAGACAATTTTTTGGCCTAGAGGAAGGAATGTAGAAAGTGAAAAACATTTCTGTAGATTCTTTGCAAATCTCGCAATGACTATGGTATCACCAAGATAAATCTGTAACTGTATCACTATTTTAAGTAGTTTCAAAGGCCTTTTTACAACAGGTTGAGATGGAGAAACGTTGAGTCTCCAGAATTCTCTCTGAAAAACTGGATTCTGTTAATTCATGGCAGGAAATGAGTTTTTTGATTTCCACCTGGGAAATGAGTATCATGGGCTTGTAGCCCCAACTCAATTTAGCTATATAGTGAAGCAAACCATTTTCTTTTTTAAATTGACACTCTACACACAGGAGCTTACTAAAATGCTAATGAGCCCTTGCTCTTCTCTTGTTTCTGCCTGGTTTTTACATTAAACCTATGTTACTAAACATAGATATGCAAATATATATTAGCAGAGGTGAAGAGAGAAATGTAGGAGTAGGTGATTATTTTAAGTAGCGGAAGATGAAGACTGTTGGACACATTCAAGACTGTCTACATTCTGCAGCTATCTTTACAAAACCCTAGTCAGTAAACCCAAACAAATTATAACTAAGTATACAATGACAACAGAATAAGGGCTATAATCTGGCAATTTGTAGAAAAATATTATTGCACCTAAATAAGTGTTAATCTTATGTTTTTGAAGATAATAACCTGTGTTCCCTGTCACACTTTTCACTAATGATATCCTTTATAAGTCAGAAATTTGAAATCCCAAATTGTAGCACACAAACACGAACCATGCATGCAAAAGGGTCATCTTCACATACAACACACACTTAAACATGCAATGACAATACACACAACAAACCACTGAGCACTACAATGTTAAGTTTCTAACAGTTATTTCACCTACTTGTCGATAGAGCCCACCATGTAGTAAACCATTGGAAACCAACAGATTGCATCCAGAAAATGCATATCTGGCCTAAGCAGCAGATGGGATTACAAAATGAAACACAATATCACAACAGCAGCATCTCTTCCAAAATATTTCAATAAACGGGTAGCTTTTTAAAAAAAATAACTTTTTCAAACTTTGGCAATATAATATCACTTTAAACAGGAAATAGGTTTGCAGAAAGCTGTGAATCAACAGTTTGCTGTGATCATAAAGAATGATCAGAATTAACATGCTTATATTAATAAATGCACCTCTTAAATCAGAAATTTTATGGCACAGTACAATTCCAAATATAAAAATGAATGACTGATGTCAAAGACACACTACCAAGTTATACTCCGACGCATGACTCAGGAGTACTTAAACAGTGAGAATTTTTAATTAAAATGTGAAGTGAAACCAAATCATCATTTGGTTTTTGTGCCAACAGCTCCATTCAAGTCAATGAGACAATCTGAGATGAAACCTTATTTTCAAAATGGAATGTGAAAACTAAGATACTGTATTTTACAGCATTGTTTCTTTAATAATAAATTTTACTGTTTCTTCTTACATACCAAGAAACATTGGAAATCTAAAACGCTTGATGTGTAGAGATCAGAATAAGCATACCGTAATAAAATGCCTTGATAAATAAAGAAAATAGGAATATAACAACAAGGTATAGATATGTTCATCAAAGGTGGCTGAATTCCTAAGTCCAACGAAGTAAATTACAAAATTCCAATTGACTTGAATGGCAGCCAGGATACCATCTCATGCATGTATGAAAAGTATGTTGGCTTTTCAGCTAGCTTCTATAGTCACATGAATGCTGGCCTTTCAGAGGAGTCACTGCAAATGCTGTGTAGAGAGAGGCAACACTAAGGGTATTAGTTTAATTAGCAACCATAGCTTTTACTTTATGCTAATAAAAAGTGGTTTTAGCCATAAAATGTCACAATAGCATAGAAGTATGAGAACTCAGGCACTATGCTGGAAAAGAGAACAAGCACTAGAGGGCACTGTATGCTCACATCTTTAATCTTAAGAAAGTCGCAAATCAGAAGTCCTTTAGCCTAACTTAGACTTTTACCAATATGTGTAATTCACTTTATGCCATAATATGTGCATCAAAAAGCTTGTTTTGCAAACGCAGGTGCATATAGCTTCACTAAAGAGCCATCTGAGGCAAAAGTGGGACACTTCACAAAAGACCTTTGTATAATAAATTGCTTAAACTAGAAAATATATATGCAAAGGGAAGTGTCAGCCTGCGAGCAGAACCTATAAGACATTTCTGCTGCTGTCATTTCTTTGAGTCATAGTTTGATCTAATTTCGTGTATACAGCTAATCTCCATTGTTATGTCTTCCACATTGGGTTTTTAAGTACTTGAGCCATACCAAAGTTTTGAGAGAAAAAAAAAAGAAAAAGTCTCTTTCATTCATTGTTGGATTATAAATGAATCGGTCTTGCCAGAGAAGAATTTGTCTGAAATTTTAGACAGCTAATGCAAGAAAGGCTAACAATTGTAGTGATCTCCAGACAGATATGGTAGTAACAACAGTTTTGCAGGTTTTAATTTTCTTCCATGACTTTATATAATTGTAGACAAAGTGTGGGGGGTGGGGGAGAGTGTCCTACTGGCTTAAAGAACTGTTTATTGTAGAGTCTAAAATTATTAAAAATACACCAAACTGGTCCAGACTACTACGCATCTTAAGTAGGTTAGTGTTGTCTGAAGTGCTGTCATGGAGCTGTGAAACTGTTACACAGTTTGCTTTTTACAGTGTTTATTAAGTTATTTAATTTTAGCAGTACTATTCACATTATTTTGGCTATTTTTAAGAAATACTTAGCTGAAACATTGTCCATGAAGAATAAGGACATTTAAATTCACTATGGCCATTTACAGTCAGTAAAAAGTCAATTTTGTGTATGACAGCGAACATAGGGTATTATTTTTGTCACCAACTTTTCTCAAATATAAATGTGCCATAATGTTTTTGATTTTAAGTTGGCTGTGTGAAGAGTGATCATCTATTGAAGTAATGGTAAAATGAGTTTAAAATGTATAACAAAAAAAAAAAAAATCTACTTACGGATTATCCAGGAGTAATACAATGGGATTTAGTTCCTTCTTTGGTCGGTAATAAGCTCTGAGTGGAACAATAAAGTTATATAAGCCATTTCCAGCAGTTTCTGCTGCAACTATAATCAATTTATTTTTGAATCCATAGGCTTTGGCGTCTTCATAGTAGTTATGTTGGCATCCCTAAAATCAAAATAAGAAACAAGTTCAGTGGATGTGAAAAAAATGATTTAGCCATGACATTAAAGGGTTTTACCATTAGAAATATAAAATTGTGTCAGATGACCTGATACAGGCCTGATCAGACATAAATAAACACTTGGTGATGAAAAGGATGAGAAAACATATTATAGCTTAGTAAGTGCTGAACAAACTCATCGCTAAGTAGAAACCAGAATTTACCTATGTTCATTTGCAAGAGACAAATGAGAATGCAGTTTTATCCAGTAACACAAACTCCCTTTACCTTATCTAGTCTTAGACAACAGAAGGGTACTTTTTCCTGCAGAAGATGACAAAATGTGGGAGAGCTTCCGATATATGGAGAGTAAGGAGGATAACCTTTGGCATACCTAGGAGAATAGAACAAACATTTTCAGTATAGCAAGTTACTGAAACACAGTTGACTATACAACTGTTTTATGGGGTGTTTATACTTATGTCTAAGTTTTGCAGTTATCAGTAGGCTAGCACAGTCAAGTGCATGAAATGAACTATGTTTAATAAGGATCAAAGGAATATATTTTGTAGCTTCGACCAATTCAATACAATTTAGTGGAAGCTATTGTTCTTTTGTGGACTTAAGGAATTTTCTTGAGGTTTTTTTGTATAGGCATCTTTGGAAGTGGGATGATGTATCATAGTGTGTTGTCCTAGTGTTTTGGTTTTGGTACTGGAAATTTCTACAGAAGGAAAAATAGGAAGGAAAGAAAATAGAAATAATTGTGGTACTTCTGCTCTTCCATCTCCGTTTTTCTTTCAAACACTTATGAAGAATGAGTGAGGTCGTTACGTTCTTGCTTCAATAACATACTCTCAACATGGTGGGAATAAACTTTAAATTGCAAATCCTCTTGCTGATGAAATGAAATTTCTAATTGGCCTTAGTTTTTAATAAGAGGCCTTTTAAATCCTGGTATTTCAATCTGCAGATTTAAGATGACTTGTATTATTTTTTTAATTGGAGTTTTATGATCTTCCCCGGGGCTTCTCATGCTTGCTGCTGTTGGAAATGGGAAACTGTGATAGGTGAGCCACTGGCATAATTGTGTATTTCAGTTTTTAATGTCCCTGTCAGTAATCCCAAAAAACATAATTGCTTATCTGCATGGCAGTTCCAGGATTGCATCTTCTGTTTTTATCCGAGTAACGCATCATTACTTTCAGGAACATGCTAACAAGCATTTTAAATTAGATGTAATAATTTTGTTTCATACTGCTTTTTTTGTCATTCCTGCATTTTGAAGTCAGACACCCAGCCCCAGCATTCAACAAGCCTGTTGAACAATCTGATTATCACTGCGTTCTCAGGACAGAAGTACTTATCTGCTTACAAATTAGTTGAGTCCTGTCTTTATAACCACAGAATGTAAGAAAGACAGTCATAAAAAATGCTATTAAAAAAATTGCAATACAAAACTAGATCTTTATAACTGAGTATGGAAAATCTCCAGCAAATGGAGGAGTTGATCTAGTGGCGGTTTTTTATTTCAAAATAGGTGTAACGGTATTCTGCTAGCAGACAATAGCATTTCATAAAAGGGAACAATTCCATAATTGGCCTTTATGGGTGCTCCTTGCTATAACTGCTTGGACTGATCTGCATGTCAAAAAATTATCCATGCCATTTACATAATATTAGCTTTTCAAATTATGTTGTTTATTTTATATTTAATATACATACTCTAAGCCTGCAGAGACTTCATCATCTGACGGGGTAGTTTCATCTTCTGACTGGTCACTTAGCAGGTCACATGTCTGAAGTGAGGACGAGTCTGCAACCTCCAAAACAGGTGCTATACTGGGCCGTCTGCCCTCTTTACCTCCATCGGAAGGAAGAGCTAGTGTAGGTGCACTGGACGTTCGGCATCCTGTATCTTGTAAATCGATAGCCACTGTCCCTGAAGTAGCATTGAAAGCATTTTCTCAGTGTGGTTGTCAAAACATTTGAATAAGATTCCTGTATTTAGTGGGGATTACCTGACTACATGGCCAAAGACTGAAAGGAATACTATATTTATTGGTTTTATTACATTAAAATATAACAAATATTTAAACTATGCCTGAGGAAGCCTTTTTCTTCAAAGTAGCACTTTTTTCTGACCATTAATATATATTTTCTTATTAACTACCTTTCTAAAATCATACTTTATACAATTAATCCATATTTACATGCATCAACTACCTGTAGGTTTTTATTGAGAAAGGGCGTTTTTTCAATTAAAAAGCTTATGAAAACTTGTTGCAAACAACCAGTTATGTATGGCAAAGAAAGTACCCATATGATTTTCCCAGTTGTTTTGCTTTGCCTACATTTTCTTACTACTTTTTCTATAGAACAGTCTTAAGCAGTTTAATTACATATTGTCAGGTAAAAGAAAAACATAACCAAATTCCATTGGTTTTGGTCTTGTTTTATTTTGGAAAATACAGGGGCAAGCGTTAATGTTTTTTCTTTCCACAAACTATTATAATTTCTTATATATTAATTTAAATTATAATTTTAGGAATAAACTGTTAAAACCTTTAAAATGCACTATTCAATGAATACGAATATGTTGTGAGGCTCTTGCTTTTACTTACCCATGCTGGCTATTATACTGTGCACAGGTAACCTAGAAGCTCCATGATAAGATAACTTTGATTCGTGTTTTTTTCTATGCTTTTCTTGCTTCTTAAAAGCAGAATTCTCTTCTTTGGTGATATTTATATAAAAGCATATATCTGTAGAGCTCATGATATATCGAGGACCTGGATTCAGCAAAATGTTTTTGTTATCTTCCTTTCTAACACCAATCAGACAGACTCCAAACCTTAATTAGAAAAGGAAAGGCATGGTTCATTTTGCATAGTCCCTTATATACTAGAATTTCCACTGTCAAAAATGAACCTCCAGTATATTGTTATATTTTACAGATTATGAACATTTGCAGATTTTTGGATGACAAATATGTTTGAAAAATATTATCACCTAAATAGACCCCTTCTGCTCAAGCAGTTTTTATGAGCTCATGAATCCCTAGGCATTTGAATCCAGCGTTTTTCTTAATGCCCATAATATTCTTCTAATATTGTTCCACTTGACTTTTTTTCTATCAGATGAATAGTCCCTTCTGGGAAAATATTAGTAGAAGGATGGATATATAATATGAAAAATTATTCATAATGTTAAATTGTTCCATAATTCATATGTAATGGAAACTGTTTTCAGAATTGATTTTTTGCAATTCATTCCCAGAAATGGATTTGATTAGTGATAGAAAATAAGGAATTAAAGCCAAAAAAAAAAAAAGATCTTTCTCTCACTTATTAACTGTGAGAATATACTCAGAGTTCAGGTTTTTATATATGTTCATTTTGTTAAATATATACGAATATACATGATTTATGTTCAGTTTGTACTTTCACCTCACAGAGCAGCACTGAATAAGTGATGCGTGATCTGGAACCTAAAGAAGATATGTTAGCATCTAACAGAAAAAACATGGTTTTATTTTGAATGATCACCACAATGTAGCATGCACCACCTTTAAATTGAACATTTTGCATAAAA
>RSEF01000008.1:2851277-2868528 GCA_003993805.1 Himantopus leucocephalus | reverse complement strand
TTTTTTTCTTGCCATGCATGACTTGATAAATTAGTTATATCTCCTATGCAATGCATCCATCTTGTGATGCTATTAAGGCGGTGTAACTTATTACCAGTATAGTAATGTCACACAANTAACTTATTACCAGTATAGTAATGTCACACAATTTGATTAACAGAAGGGGGAAAAAAAAAGGTGCAAGCTTGAACTCAGCCACCTGTGAATTTTCAGAAAGCGTCAGACCAAAGATGTCAGCAGTAGAAGTGGTCTTTCATATATTTATATAGCCTATTAATGAGTTATCTATAGGATAATTCAAAAGAGACCCACCCCTCCTTGAGGTAAAACAGCAGATGCACTGTTTTCAGACACCTTAGTTTTGTGGAGCATTCGATGTAGCCAGCCCATTGAGGTCACTGGCTATCCTCATGGTGTGGCACANTCGATGTAGCCAGCCCATTGAGGTCACTGGCTATCCTCGTGGTGTGGCAAAGAATACTTTTCTATACCCACCAATCAAAAAAAAAAAAAAAAAGTCATCCAGACTTAAGTGCAATTTGAACTTTCCTTAAGAGTTGCATCCTCCAGAAGTGAAACAGATGCCTGTCCTGCTTGCTATAGCAGATGAGCAGCCTACATCTTGGTCTGAGATGTCAAAATAGCATTTGATAGAATAAAATTTGGCAGAGATTTGTCTTACCAGAGAAGAGAAAGTTTCTGGTAGGAGACTTTGGAAAGCTGACAAATTCTTGGTCTGACTGTTGAAGTTCCTACTCCTCCAAATGAAAAATGAAGCAACTGACAATTTTTATGAAGTAACTGCATGTCACCTGTTATTGTACTTTTCTTCCGAGCTATAGTTGAGATCCATGGATTGGAAGCAACACAGACTTTGGCACTAAAACTTATTAACTAATGAAATAGCAAGCAATGAACAGCCAGTGGTATCCACGGCAAATGCGTACATCCTCTGCTGAGGAATGTAGCTGGGGAGATAAAAACCCTCATGGACTTTGAAAAATCACATGAATAACAACAGCTGTTCTGGTTGGGAATCTCCTCAATGCATCTGTTAACTTTTATTTTGACAGCTGTCAGACAAAGGAGAGGATCCAAGGCACTCCTAACAGTTTGTCAGCTTCTCAAGAACAGCAGGGTGAAAAATCAGTTGTAGTTATAAAGATTGATACTGCGATGAACACTGAACTTCTTTCAGCCCAGTGACAAACTGTAACCTTATGTACATTACTGAAGTTCTTAGTAGTGACTAGGCTGGAAGAGTGTAGGAAATTAAATCCATTTAATTTCAGAGCTCTAGGGGGCAGTAAAATAAAACAAAATAAAATAAAATAAAAAAAAAAACAACAGTTGTCCTGTTTTCTACTTGCGTATAAATAATTGCATTTCCTGTGAAATGGAAATCTGAACAACAAAAACAGAGAGAGAAGTGACATTTTGTTTAAAAACTTCAGATGACTTTGACCCTCAGAGTATCATTGCTACAGTTGAGACACTGCGCCATTATGATTAGCCAGCCAGTCACCCAACAGGGCATTCTGTCCCAGAGGAAGGTAACAGGATTGTGTCTTTGGTAAGATTTGCCTGTTTGTGTGCTCCAGATACAATGATAAATTAGATTTGATAATAGTCTGCACTGCAAGCTGAAATGTGCCAGGTACCATTTTGGTATTTCTTGGGGCACACTGTCCCTGAAGGCAGAAAGGTTGCCTGGAGAGAGTTGTAGCTGGCCACGACTCTGAAACCAAAACCGGATAGCGCTGGCCAGAATGGATGGAAGCTCCATGACGTCCTTGTAGAGTCCACTGTCTGCCCTGTAGGAGTGTTCAGCAAACTTGAAAATTGTCCTTTCTTGGCATAAAATCTGGAGAGGTTGTGAGCAGACGTGAACAGCTTACCTCTAGGTGAATCCTGTGTTGGTGCAGGTCCCTTTAAAGCTGCATAAACCTACCAAGTGCAATGTGAATCGCATAATCTAGTTGTACGGGATTTCTCATTTTGAACTATTTCACAACTGTCAAGTATATTTTGTGAAATGAGATGTTGTAGGTAATTTATTCTGAACTTCACGGCTAATCTAGGCAAGGCAGTTTGTCTTTTTGATATTTTTTCAGTATCACGGAAGTTACCACTATTTTTTGAGGTATTTGCAAGAACTGTTGCTTGTTCTTACCCTTAAATACCCTAGCACCTCTGTTACTTCCAAACAATATATGCTTGCCTTACTTGCCTACTCCAGGATTACTTGCTGCCAATTCAGTGGCTTTCACTAGTGTGTCTTCAGCATTCTATTGCTGATTAATCAAATTCAAAGCTTTTAGTTCAGTAATTTTGAATACTATAGTAGGAGCACAGATTTATTTCTCAGGGAGCTCAGTGGCTTTTTGCAAGTGATGGTCCCAGCACAGGGTCTTCAGCTTTGAATAAAATATTTTTTACAGCATGCTGATAGTCTACAAAAAATTAAGTTATTTTTGATAAAATTTGCTTGTGGGGGCTCACTTGCCTAGCAAGAAAATAATCCTTTCTTCTTGCTAGCTGCAGCTTATGTTGCTTTTTTTGTTCTTCCTTCTCTGATAAGCCATACGTGTAGGTATGGAAACAACTAAGTTTTCACAGCAGATGAAGTAATTGTAGCAAGTAATAGAGAATATATCAAGAAATATTACAAATATAATGCAAAGCCCTCCTTTCCCATGTTATACTGTATCTATTTTTAACATTCAGAAAAATAATTGCTATTTCTTATAATGTAGCAGCAAAACAGTATTTTTAATTGAGATATCTTACAACGTAATTACTGAACTATAAACACTAGTTTGATCTTGTTAGGCAATTTGTAAGCATCTTAATTTAACTCTGTGAATATTCAGACTTAGTCTAATCTTCCTTTGGAGTTCAAGATCGACCTGAATAGAGACAAGGGTGCGATAATTTAGCATGCAGCTTATGGTGAAAAATGTAAAGTTGTGTTCATAAATCCTTCCTCAGTGGAATTTTTTCCTGGATATTTGTGATCAGCAGGTAATTTCATTAGTTCGAAGAGTTCTAGTTCATATTAAAGTAGTTTTATTCTTTTATCACAGATACGCTGAGTAGAGACTTGTATTAGCAGTCTTTGTGGACAGAAACTTACCTGACTACAAATAAGTAGTAGCACCAGCAAAACCATAGTAACTTACTTAAAGCATCTTGCCGTTCTTCACATTTAAAGTTGGCCAATATGAAAGAGGGTCAAATACTCTCAGATATATCAGTTATTTGGTATTAGTCACAAATTAATTTTTAAAGTTGAATTCAATGTATACTTTGTTAGTAGTAAACTTTCAATACTTCAGTAAATCTGAATGGAAATACCAGTCAGTTGATATATATATATTTTTTCTGATTTATTAAGTATAACTCTTTAAATTGGAAATCTAGAGCAAACACTGATATTAGTCAAGGTAACTCGAATAAAACTTTTTTTGACAGAGTACAATCCTTCAGAGTGATTAATGACCAAGTATCAAAGTACCTACATGGTACCATGATACTGCTTATATGGTATTCTGCCATTGTTCCATAAAACAGGAGAGAATTCATAAAACTTTACTTTATTCAGTATGAAATTGTTTTTTGTAAGTACTGTATTCTTACAGTATTTTTAAAAATTTTTTAGTCCTGTAAGAATGTGTAAATTCTTACTTTTTTTAAAAAAAAANTATTCAGTATGAAATTGTTTTTTGTAAGTACTGTATTCTTACAGCACTTTTTAAAAATTTTTTAGTCCTGTAAGAATGTGTAAATTCTTATTTTTTTAAAAAAAAATTCTTATTTTTTTTGTTCAATATATAACCAAAATGTACTGTAAAATCCTAACTTCTTTGGTAGGTAGGTCATGTAATTTATTTTCTAAAAAAGCAGATGTAGATATGTTATGTGAAATGAACCATCAGACCATGTTTCATAAATTTGTGTAATCCTGGCCTTATAGAATCCAACAGAATCCTTTTCATTATATTAACTGAGACAAGAAGTTCATCCTAAATGTAAAATCTCTGTGTAAATCTGTGTAAAGCTAATTTTCATCTTCTGTTCACAGAAGGCGGCTCAGTCCCAGAGAGGGAATAAGGGCAGTAACAGTATAAACAGCACACACATTCATTCTCAGTTATTTCTTCAAAACTTACAGCTGCTGTCCGGTCCACCTCACAGCGGCTACTCAGAATGAAACACGCTTCAGCATCATCCATTCTAGAAAAGGGGAGACAAGCCTGTTACATATCAACAAAATACGTATGTCAACTTCCGTTTCACACTTTATAGTCTTGTATGCTTATAGAAACAGAATACAGAGAAAGTTTAGTCTATCTGTTCTTATGCATTATCTGAATGTCAGCAGCAGTCACCTTGTGTACTAGCTCATGGTGTTCCAGTAATTCTTGACTAGGTTCTGGGAAACTTTCTTTCCCTGGTACTAGTAGAAGCTGTGCCAAAGTAATAAAAGCAGAGTGGCCTCAAAGACAATTTTCAAAATAAATATTTATCTGCCATGAGTATAAAAGGTGAATAAATACCACCAGTCTGCATAGCGTGTAAGGGTATGATATGTACAAGTTACTATTGAGAAGAATGAATGAGAGGGGGCAGGTAACAATATGTTACTTGTCTTGCCCTGTGATAGAAAAATGGGTAGATACACTAGAATAATGCATTTGGCATAAAAGACAAACACTTATGTGTATGTATGTATTAAATGAATTAACTATTTTCAGTTCATGGTCTCCTTGACGACTTTTAATGCCTAATTGTTCTCTAGTGGGTACTAACTGGTCATGTAACAAAAAGAGTGGTGGTGGAAGTGCAGAGAAAAACTGCCTGACTGAAGATTTCATCAAATTTTGCTTTTCTTCTCTTGTCTCAGATATTGATATCCTTCTCCAGTGAATCCTACTCCACTTACTGGTGCATTGAAGTAAAGAAATAGGGACTTGGTTGACCACCTTGGGAAGACAGGACTTTCTGGACAAAGCAAAACAGTATGACCAGGAGGGGTTTCCTGGGAATGGGAAAAGTGAGAGAGAAGCTTGGGAAAATGAACAGGCAATTCACTGCTCATTACAGCAACTCTATTCTAGAGTCTGGAATGGGACCTGAGATTCCTAAATCTTTGTTTTCTCTGCTGCTGGAAAATTGGTGGTTGTTAGTGATAGTTTAGGCCATTGGGACCCTAAGCTTAGACTGAGAGCCCGTTCTTTTAGGTACTGTACAAACACAGAACAAAAATACAGTTCTTGCTGTATAAGCTCTATGTGACATGACAAAGGAAAACAGAAGTATACACAAACATGGGAAACAGGAAGAAATGGTGTGACAATACATGAATGTAAAAATTATCATGGTAGAAAGTGGTCTCACTAGATATCAGAGCAGAGAACCAACTGAAATGAGGATGCGAGAGAGAATACTGGGATTACTTTACAGACGTTTCTGAGAAATTCATCCTAGATTGAAGGGATGGCATGGGTGAAATTACAGTGGGACTTGTATGTTAACTTGTTGTATGTGTGAGAATAGCATTATAGATTTATCAGGAGGTTACGTCTCAGTAAGAACTAGAACTTGCAGGCTAAGTGAGAATAAGGGGTCACTCCCTGATGCAATAAAGAAGGGTAAGCTGGGGAAGGACTGCAGTGAGGCAAAGTAATGTACTACATAAAGAGTATTTCCAGAGTGTTCTGAAACAAGGGTTCAGGAAGTTGGGATGATATGTGTCAAGCACATATAGTTTTTAAGTGAGGCAAAAACGAGAGCTTGTGTGAGAAAACACTTCCAAGATGCAGGGTCAGGATGCTCTACAATATGATTCTAAGCTTATGATCCACAGTAGGATACTGGTTTTATTTTGGTAGCAAAAATTACAATCTGTTTACAACACTGTGCAACTAAACTACAGCTGATGCATAGATATCCATAATGAGATGTCAGATAGCTTGGCCAACCTTTTTAGTTTTTGACTATAGAAATATTGATTAAATTTGTGTGTTTTGTGTGAGATCATTCAGAGAAAGTATAAAGAAAAGAGAAGGAGAAGGTCAGGTCATTGTAGATCCCCCACAGGCATCCAGCAGTAGGAAAACAGGGGAAGCCTCAAAAGATTAAAGTACTTGAAATGGAAAAATCATTGTAACAAAGGCAAATCAATCTATCCAAAATAGCAATGTCAAATACAGCTGATGTGGAGAAGTGAGGACAGGATGCCACTTCTGAGCACTGATGAGGAAGGAATCATGGGAGCTGTATGAGTAGATTCAGCTAATCGTGGGAGCAGAATTGGGAAGATAAGGTCTTTAACAAAGTTGTAAGAAAGAAAATTCAGTAAAATTAGATGAGCTTTTGATGAAAACTGATGAGATAACTGGGATTGACAGTATATATAGATGATTTCATAAGGAAATGAAATGTCATGTGAACATTTTCACCTTTTTCCCCAATGTTTTTTTGTAACTTCCTGAATCACTTCAGCCACAGCTGACAAGGATAATAACCTGACATTAACATCTATGAATGCCATGAATTTAGACAACAAACACTAATAGCATCTGTGTTAAAAACATTTATGAGAAACCAGAGTATCCTTATGAGAGAAGTGTTATTTATGTCCTAACAACTGAAAACAGCTTTGTCAGTTACACCATTTTTACGTGCCAGAAAACTGAATCTGAGACAAAAGAACCCAATAGTTTCACTGTTTGAGGATGGCAGAAATTAAAGAGACCTTATATATTGAAGAGAAATTTGTGAAAGGAGATAGTAAAAAAGTAAAGAAAAAGAGTGAATTTGAAGAGTATTAAGATTTGTGATAGTTCACTAAAGAGAGTGGAAGGAGAGAGAGAGAAAATATTTGAGGTCATTGACAGAACATGGGACAAAGCTGCAGAGGAAAGAAATTAAGCATGGTAGTGTTATTCCCTTTCTAGTGCTAGTCTGCATGGAGAATGAGAGCTGTTTTCATCAGTTACTGTGTTGTTTCAAATGCTGAAGTAGCTATAAAGTGTCCAGTCATGCTGATAACAATATAAGTACCAGTGTGATACCTCATGATGGAATTCATTCTGTTTTTTTTTTAAAGTTGAGCACATGAATGTTGTTCAGAGAACACCAAAAATTTGCAAAGTGAAGATCTCAAAGGCAGGAAGCAAGAATGAATATCACTTTCGTAAAGTTGTGTAACTAGGGCATATAAAGAAAAATACAGTCTTTAGTTAACTGACTATGCAGCCAACTTTTGCTATTCCTTTACTTCTTGGCATGACCTTTATCATGTCAGTTTGACATTGCGTTTCACATATAATATATGTCTAAATTTTGATAATGAGACACTTCTTGATTATTTTTTGTTGTTGTTGGTAACCATTACTTTATTTATTAGAAGACTTTTACCATGTGCCTTGTTATCTTCTCAGTACATTATGTTCTCATTAAAAAGAAATACAGCAAATGTCTTAGGTACTGGGTTATATTTCATATTAAATGTTCTACTAAATTCCCACTATGCTTCTTCCCTCAGGAGAGGTTGAAAATTATTCTATGACAGGTACATTCAATTACATGTTCTGCTGGAAAAAGCACAGTTCCACAGTTGACTACCTCCATGTTATTATAAGTGAAATTCAAGATTATCTTTAGGGAACAGCCTAATTTTTCTTCTCCTAATGTGTAGAACAAATGCCATCTAAATTGCCACATGAATTCCTCCTTGAAATCAGCAAGAAAGCAAAAAAATTAACCTGTCTCTAAAAGAAAATTCCTAATCCTGAAAAAAGCTTTATTGTGTTTTCAAATTTTAAACAGAAATAGAAGTAGCTGTTTTTTTCAGTGGCAGAGAAGATAACACTGCTCACTAGACTCCTCGCAGATTAGATTCTTAGAAATAACTCCCCTGAGGTAAAGAAATCTGAATGACACAAATACTCAGACAAGTATTGGCTTAATTTTAGATATCTATATTAGTTGCTGAATAAGTTCTTATAAAGAGCAATGCAGATAAGTTAAATCAGTTATTTGCTAAGAAGCGCCTTTCTCTCTCTTTGGAGAGTTTAAAGAGACAATCCTCCTACGTGAATTCCACTGTGAATTCCTTCACACCTTCAAGTGATTGAGCAATGGTGGGAGGGATTGAGGAACTGTGTTTGACTGATGTATTTTGATTAATGTCATTCACTATTAACTGTCAGAGAGGATTTTTTGGAAGTGGTGAAGTATGTGGTAAGAGAAAAGCCCTGAAAGAAGAGTATATGCAGGTACAGTTGAGTTTATACTACCAGGCTGAACTTAGGAAGAAAACTAAACTGTGCAATGGGTTCAAAAGATGACAAATATTTTTGTTTACTTTTTTTCCCCTTCAGTTGGTCAGGAGAACTACCATCATGTTTACCATCTTTGCTCAATGAACAGAAACAAATTGTAGCATTACTGTCAGTTTTGGAATTTTCTGTGCTGCTTTTTCAGAAGAAATCCCAGGCACTCTGTTTCAATACCTTTACAAACTGAGGCAGAAAAGACAGTGAAGAAAAATTTGGTCAAATGAAAGAGCTTACAAATACTTGTTCCTTGAAAAATTTCAGATACTAAGAAAAATTATATCAAAGAGCCTTGCTTTCTAAATACACATGCTTTCCTTCTAGCACAGCTTTTGTTGTTTGTCAAACTTATTTATCAAACATTATGAGTGAAACAAAAGTAAAAAAAACTATTTGCCTACTTAGCTCTCAACAGGTCTTGATCTTTTAGTGCTGAGCCTTGCAGATAGATAACTCTTTGGGACCACATTGGGATTTGTAACACCCTTCGGACCTGAGCATCCATCTCAGTAGGACACAAAATAACAACATAATAGTCCTGTCAAAAACATAAGGGGGAATAGTCAAGTTAATTTTTTATGTTACCATTCATTGTTGCTAGAGAATGAGTCAACGGAGACTCAGGATGTCAAAAAAGTCTCTGGTAATTCTCAAATTTCATTGACAAAAGTTATTTGAATATATGTGTTTAAAATATTTAATTCTTTAATTAAAAACACCTGGACAGTTGTCAGCTGCTCACAGTAGACTCCAGGGTGGCAAGTAAAGTCCATTTAGAAACATTTTTATTCCACGTGAGCATAATTTTTTTGAGAGACAATTTACATTTCTGTCATTCTAGCTGGAAAATATAGGAAGTTTTCAACAATCAAAATGGAATTGTCCTCCCCCAGATTTTTTCCTCTACATTAGTGGGCAGATCCAAACTCTGTTTCCTGTGCTACAGACAGTCCTTGTTAGGAAAAGTAAGGTTGCTCTCAAGTATACGTGTGTGTACATATGGCAAGGAGAGATAAATGGAATGTGAGAGGAGAGACTGAAAGCTTAGAAGTGGCTTGTCATAGAAGTGTTCCTTAGCACACACAGACTTCTGCAGAAAGCATAGCGCATTGGATCCAGTGCATCGTGTGTATCCTCCAGCTTCCCATTTCAACTGTGAAGGGAACATATATAAGCTCTTTTAGGCTACATAAGTAGTAATAGAACAACTTTTTTGTCTCCAGTGTATCACAGAGCTTGACTCATTCTTCAGGCTAGTTAAGTAAATTTTGGATTTCAATTTGTGTTTGCATCTATAAAGAACTGGATTTCTCTGTGCATTTGCTTGTGCCTCTTACTACCTAATTATTTTGAGGAATGTTTTGGATTTGGGATTTGTCAAATTGCTGCTCAGCAAGTTGAGGGTTGTATTTTTGTGATTTTTCGCACTAGTTAATGAAGCATGGTACCACAGGTAACTTAGTAAAAGACATAGAGAAGTTTTAGTAAAAGAAATGGTTTGTAGCAAAGCTAATGATAATGAATCCAAATTGCTATCTCATACAAATACGCTTTTATATGATCAAAACAAGTCCTATAACATCTGTTTGAATTAGCTAGGGAATGTGTGTACACTAAGAAAATCTCTTGTGTGTAATCTTTCAACATCTTTGTCCTTTAAAGTACGTCTGTTTATTTCTTACTTTCAACAATTTCAAAAGGAACTAATATTCTTAACACAGGCAAAAAACAAAGCAAAATGCGAAAACCAAAAGACGCTTTGCCTTGTGAGGAGTTTTGGATCCAGTCCCAAAGCAACGGGAAAAATAATTTGAGTAGTTTTCATTTATTTTCTATTTTGGGGTAGAATATAATGAATTTGAATGGAAATATCTGTTTCTAAAAGGACTGGAATAATTCAACAAGACAGTAACTCTATCTATTTAGTCTGTTTACCTCAATTTAAAATTAATGTCTCCATACTATATCTCAGCTTCTTATTGCAGTTATAGACTCCCAATTCAGTCAGCTATTCCCAAATTCAGTTTTACAAATTAAAGATCATTTCAGAAAGCTGTCTGCAAAAAATCAGTTTTGAGTTTATTTTCTTTTTTTTCACTGTAAGTACCTGCAATCTGGGGTGAGCATAGAATTCATTTAAGAAATCCATAAGTAAGTCAATCTTCAGAGAGCTAACACACAGCACAACATGTTTTTCCGTCTGAGCTCTGTGTCGACTGTAGTTACCACCAGACTTTTGTCTCTCCATCCACAAATAAGCCAGCTGTTCAAACTGCAAGAGATGCCAATTGTCACTGAAATACAGACAAGCAGATGTGCAGTACAACTGTATCATGACTTAACAATGTTGCATCGTTCATCTCATGCCTCTATGAAAAGATGCCCTTAGCCCACAATGTCTTTTTCTTTGTAAAAATTTCTCTAGGAAGTGGGTGAGATGTATAGGGTGATTGAAATACATGGCAGTAGAGCCAGTCTCTACCACACACAAATAGCAGGGTAAATCCATTAAAATATCATGAGGTTACAGTAAATCTCAAGATTTTAGAAAAGAATGAAGGCTGTACCTTATTTCCTTTATGTATTTTATACCTCTGAGCTCTCTTTTTCCAGTGCCTTGTGACATAAATGCTCAAGTGGAAGGCTAAATTTTCACACATTTAAGTGTATACTGTGAGTACAGATACTCACATAGAAGCATCATTTTACTTAGTTTGGGCAATAACTCTTCTCAGAGATTTTATAATGCTCTGAAGGTGACCTTCTGTATACTCTCTTATCTGTCTTGTAAATTTAGATACAACTTAAATACACAGCAGCTGTTAATACAGCAAATTTGCCTTTGCCAGCTGAACAATATATGCAGGCTAACAATAAACATAGCTCTACTAGTTTGAATCCTTTAGAATAAAGAGAATACTGTAACAATCAGTGCCATTGTTAACAATCTGTAATAAAGCATACAAACACCATTTCAAAGCTTCTTGTAAGTAAAGTGCATTTAATACTAAGCTCAATTTAACTGTGTGATAGCTGCTTTTTCTCATCCATATTCAACTAATGGAGAGACTGAATCATGAATAATAACTGACTTCGTATCATAGCAGGACAAAAGCTCAGAAGAGAATGCCTCCTACATTCTGTGTATGGAAAACTGTATGAAGCCCCTTTATCACTAGAAAAGGTATAAAATAGATTAAAATTTATGTGACAGGTCCATAGATTCCAGGTTATTTACTGGAAGGCAGAACTCTTATGCCTGAAGTATAAATCAGAACTACCTGAAAGATGAAATTTCTATTTCCGAGGAAACTGCAAATTTCTTAAACAAAGCATGTTTTAGTTTTCAATAGAATATATATTTTACTAAATTTGCACCGAGTGGGAATATAATTGTGTTAGCGCATATGTCTGTGTATGCAGACATTAAATATTTAGGTATAATTAAAATGTTCAAATAATTTCAAGAAAACTAATGCTGAAAGCTTGAGCTTCCAGTCTCCCAGGGTTTCTATGTTGTCTGCTCACAGAGCTTTAGTTCATTGCCAAAGAAGCCAAGTCTGGGAACTATGGCTGTGTGAGAGAAACTTTGGCGCTTCATGGTCTACCAGGTCTATTATAAGCTTTGATAAGCATGCACAATGCCCCTCCATGTCCCCTTTTTGTGGCATGAGGTCTGGGTGGTCACCAAGTGTGGAACAGTTAACATCTTGGCAGGGCTTTCCATGTCATCTTGGGGTTTCTTTCATCAAGCCTCACCTAATGAGCTGGGAAATATTTGGTACAAATTTAATGAAGCTGATTGACTCCTTTGAAATACTTGGATTTTCATAAACCAGCCTTTTCCTGTTGAAACTGTTAGAAGTCCTAAACTTAGGCAGGCATCAAAAATTCCTAACTGTGCTGCTGGCTGTGTGTGTGTGTGTGTACTGACATACACAGCTGTGAACCAAATTTGCTTGAGTTGCAGATTTAATGAGATTTTTTTCAAGTTAGCACTGAGCTGTAAGAGTAAGAGAGGAAGTGGAGAGAACCAAGATTAGAAACAGGGAGAGCCTGCAGAGGAAATGCTATATTCATAAAGAAAGTGCTGGCTGCTGTTGTTGGTTTTTAAATTGCTCCATTAATAACAAACCCTTATCTCAGGACAAAGGAAGGGCTCTGTGGTACATGACAGGAACAGAAACTTTTCACCAGCACTTGAAAACTGTTATTAGTGTTCTGCTTTTTAGTATAAATCTAGACTATAGGAGAACAGACAAAGGAAAAAGGAAGGAAAAAAAAAAGACTAGGAGATATAGAAGATGGTTATTTTTTCTGACATTTTATATGCAATAATAATAGTAACAATAAATTATTTCAGTTATTATTCTTTTTTTTTAAAAACAATTCTAAAGAGAAGAAAAATCCACATTTACCTGTATGGGCAACACCACAAGAGCAACACAGATCATAATGACAACAAGCAGCTTTGAAGGCCATATCTTGGGTGTAACATCCCCAAAGCCCACAGTGGAAAATGTCACTATGCAGAAATAAAGGGAGTCAAAGAGAGTCAACCTGTTTCCTGCTCGTTCCAGATGCTGAATTCCACAAATACTACGTAGAAAAGAATGAATAAAGACACGAAAAATAAAAACTGTACTTAGGGTCGGTTCAAGTTTGATGATTAAATGTGCAGAGAACTATTTATTTTCAGAATTCATAAATTGCTTAGCAAAGACATTTTTTTCAAAGAAGAGTAAAAATTAGTATCAAAACAGAAGTGTGTTATTAATTTTCAAATGTCAATTTTAATAAAAGAAACTCATTTTTTTTATTATTTCAATAAGATAGTCACAACTTTGTTGCTAGGTTTTGCTTAGTGGCTGTTGTGAGGGAGAGGTGGTATATAGAACATCATGGATTGATGCAATTCCTTTCTAAACCAGAACAAAACAGATGGTATATAGTTGCCACCATTCAGAATTTTTTATAAACATCTTTTAACTTTTTCAGAGAGAGTTTGCTGGTACGGACAAGAAAATGTACATACTGCTTTCTTTAAATATATTACTCTCTATGTTGGTCTCCATCCCTTTCTATTGCAAGAGTTACTAGCATGAACTAGTTCTGAGAGTATATGTTGCATACTAGAAGGATAATGCTGGTATAAGTGGGTACAGACTGTCTAGAATAAACTGAACTGCAGGCTATCGAATTGTCAGAGGAACAAGTGTCCAGGGTCAGCCTTCAGGTAGAAAGTGGAAGATGCCAACTGGTATGAAGAATCTGCTTGCTAAAAGTACAGAACAGAAATATAAGGCTTGGTTGTCTTTGGTAGCAGAATGAACTAAGTACTTTCCTTCCAGTCACACATTCCTGTGAACAAGTAAATGGTAGCCCAAGTTAACTGGTAATGATTTCTCTTGTAATCAGCATGATGTGCTTTTGGTCTTGAGAAGCAGTAGCAGAATCTGTGCACAGGTCTCACTGCTATTTCATATGTTGCAGATTTTAAAAATATTTCACTTTGAAAAAACATACCATGACAAAGAGCTTCCCAAGCTAAAATATGATCTTCCCTAATACAGCAGAATTACTTAGATCAGTTCAGGCTTTTAGATTCTATTCACCTATGTGAAGAAAAGCAATACGTGAACCACACTGAATAGTGTTTTTTCTCCTTTGAGTTAGCCGAATGATTTCTCCTCAGAGAATTAGAGAGATAATTGATAAATAATATCGTATTCCTTAGTAATTATTCTAGAACATACCAAAGATGATTTCTTCATATGTGGTATCCAGATGGTAATAGTCACTCATGAGTATCTGCCATGGTAAGATCTTTGCATCACCAGGGAGACCCTGTGTTTATAACAGCTTTAGCAGTTGTTCTTCTGTTCTCTGTTCTGTTCTCCAAAAATAATTTAGCTGTGGGCAGTTGCATTTCCAGAACATATGGATCAAATTCCCAGTTTCCTCTTCACAGTTCTAGCATTTGTAGTTTTCACACATCTCAAAATGTTCTAAAAAGGGCAGGGTTTTTTTCCCTGTTGTTTGCATAAGTTTCGTACTTCAGTCAGTACTGATACTTTTATATTCCTATCCAATTTGTCCCACATTTTTCACTTGAGTTGTAATCTAGATCTTCATAATTTCACTATGTTCCCGGTTTTTTGGGTTGGTTTTTTTTGACAGAATGGATAATTATATTTTTGTCCCTGAAAATATTAACAGAAGGACTGTAAGGAATTATGCTAATGAAGCCTTCTTTTGGTCTCAGACAAGGAAGTTTTTCAGCTAAACCCTTTTCCAGTGTTAATTTGAAATAATGGAGTATACCGCAGAGGCATCCAAGTACGGAAAAAGAAGCTATTTTAGTATCATTATTCACATAAGTTATATGTAACTTTAAAAGCAGAATGGTGATGGATTTTTAATTCTTCATTGTTATTATTCCTGATCACCTTGGTGCATTTTCTTCTCTGTAGTTGTCTTTTGTGGGTACATCTCTAAAACACATAATCTTGATTTCAGGAATTAAGGTCATAAGGGCCAGGAAAGCATCAATTACACCGAGCCAGTGATATGGCTCCCACATAACAGGAATAATACACCACTCCACTAAGTGTCTTAAATATCTGCAGACCGGTTTATACTTAAGCATAATGCATGATCCTATCATTGGCAGAAATGTAATTTTTCTGATGCTGATGCCTGTGAAATTGCTTAGTGTTTGTATATGCAAAAGGTTTTTTTTACCCTTTGTATTTGACAGGATGGATTAAAATGTAAAAAAAATGTGGTACCATAGAGGTTTTTTTTTTTACATTTTCAAGGAATGAAAATTGTTTCTTCATTTTTTGCTATTTTTTTAAAACCTTAAAAAAAAAATTGATAGCTCACTGGTAGGAAAACTCAAGCCTTGATATTGTCTTTATTATTATTATTTTTCATGAGCTTTCCATAGCCAGTCCACCCTTTAGCTTAACTGAAATAAGTTATATATCATGAACCATTTCAGCCTTTTCTAAGTTAACAGTAAAATTCCCACTGAATTTAGTGAGAATAAGATTTCATTTTATCAGCTGTACTCCCTTATAGTCCTATATATTCCTATTCCTTGAAGCCACCAAAATAATTTTGTGCCTGATCCAAAATGTTGTGGATTCAAGCTGTTTCTCGTTTGAACTCAGTGGGCATGAGCCAGAGCTTCTCACATTTAGTTAACAATATTAAAGTCAGTAAGACATGGGAGCTATTTTTTCCTTGCTGAAGCAGAAATTCAGCTCTTTGAACAACTTGTTGAACAAATTAATTTCTTTCCTCAAAAATTCCTTGCACCTCATTTGCAATTCTACGGAATTGTACTTGAAGCCCTAACCCTGAAAACAAAGGAATGATAAATTCAAAATTAGGTTACCAAGTCTTAACTTTACTGGGTGTTTTGCTGCTCTGCCTTTTGTTTTCAGTAGAGCCAGAGATCACAAAACTGCAGAAAAACCTGACTTTCAGGGGACAACGTTATGGGAGTCTAATTACTAAACGTAGTATTACCTCTTTTACTCCTCCCCTAAGAATATTATACTTTAATCTCACCACCAGTGCCTCTAAAGAAACATTACTCAGCATCTACAGCATGCTTCTATCTATTCAGGCTACCTAATTACACTGCATAGAGAGTGCAGTGGGAAGTTATTGGCTGTTCATGAAGCCAAGTCCACATGCAATAGTTACTCCATTCCCCCCAACTTATTGACTTCTTTTAATATGACCTAATTCTTTATAAGACTAGTAGTATCAACTTCTTTTTGCTTGTAAATTAAGCGTGTCATGTTTTGGGCAGGACACAGTGTTAAGCACTATTTTTAAAAGATACATAAATACTGCATGTACCAATACAGACACTGTAAGTTCTTGTCTGTTTTCTCGTATTTCCTGACATAATGAAATATGTAGTAACTTGGACTTGATCTTTTGGCTGTTTTGATATTTTATAGTGGTATTTTTATCTCCTTGTTCTTGTTTGCTTCCTCCTCCTCTTTCATCTCACGAAGAGACAATGATTTACTTGGTCGTCCCTGAACAAACATAATGATTTCAAGCAGGAACGGAATGCTCACACAAAGGTAATGCTCACACCAACTTGTTCTTGTGGAGAAAATAAACCACTGTAATAATAAATACACAGGAAACACCTAATTAAAACATAGGCCCAAATTCAGCACCTTCTGCACCAATTTTAGGTTTCCTGTAAATTCAGCAAGGCTGTCTTTTCACAGTGGATCTAAGTGAGCACTTAAAACAAAACTTGTTTAATGGAGAGGAGATTTATTGTTACTAAAAAACCCCACATAAACCTAAAACATGGGTTTGCTAAAGCAAAAGTAGCGTCAGAAAATTTATTGCAAACTTATGGAGAACAGAAGTGTGATTTTAAACGCTCTACTACCATTGCACTTGTAAAACAGAAAATAAAGAGAGTAACATGTAATCCCTGAAGATTAGTCATGTTTAGTTTAGGTATCATTTGAACTTTTCAGAGTTCAATCTTTGTTTTACTGGAAGTTTTCTCTTTAATTCCAGGAATCTTTGTTTGCTTGAGTATTTTACGTGCCAAAACTAACTACTGTTTGTAAATAACCTATGTCCACATGCAGTACAGAAATAAATACTGTAGAGTAAAATAACCACTGAGATTAAGTCAGATTTTTGTCATGCTGCAGTAGCATGTCATAGAAATGGACATAACAAGAACCCCTTGGATAGCAATTTGCAAGCGCTGTACATTAACTATCCTTATTTATAATCAATCATTTATAATCTATTTTTATATCAGTTTGTATTTTCATTTGTCATTGTTGCCAAATATGTCTGATTTCTACATTTTTATTTTTACTTTTAGAGAAAAGTAAAGAAAAAAA
>RSEF01000008.1:2818032-2851177 GCA_003993805.1 Himantopus leucocephalus | reverse complement strand
CCCAACGTCCCCAGTGGCCGATTTGGCCTAAACCACGACAGCCGCCTCTTTCTATGTGTCTGATAAAAAAAGCATGGTTTTGAACAGAACCCTGTGTTGTAAAGTTACATTGACTTCAGAAGCGCTGAGAAGCCAATGTTCCTATTGAAGCAGATGGTAAAAGCAAGCCTGTTAACCAGGAACAAAGAAGGGCTGTGGTCTTAAAATTTAAAGTTGTTACCTCATTAACCTTCAAGGTCACCAGGGAGGCACGGTGAGGACAGTTATCAGTAGTGCCAAAACCACACCATGAGCATGTCCCCATGGTATTGAGTATACTCCAAAGGGAAAGTGCTCTGTAAAACTGTAAGCACTGTATTCAAGCTACTAATCTGGGCCTGTTAATTTTGTATTACTGAAGCTTCATGGACCAAGGTAGTATCTCTAAATGTAACCAAAACATGGTTATGAAAACAGACTGGTGCTAGCTCAAAATTTTTTTGTGTTGTGCTCCATAACATGTATGGTAAGCCTAGTGCTGGCTCCCATGTGTGTTTGGGGGGAATACACTTGGTTACTGCTTGCTGTTGCAGAAAATGTGAAACATCAGCCTGGTGAAAGCCATACGTAAGTGGACAGATTCCAGAAATGGACTTTGCTCTTCCTTCAGCCTGAAGAAACTCATATAAGCTCTAAATGATATCTCTTAAAATGAAAAACAGTCTCAATTCACCATAGATGTAACATAATCAAAGATACTAAGCTAATTGATTTTGACTGTTTATAGAGAATTCTTTAGATATTTTAAAAATATACTCTGTAATATAAAATCATACATAGATGGGTAAAAATGTGTTAAAATGCCACTATGTGTATTCATGTAAGCAATAGTAACAATTGCCAAAACAGAACTCCAGTCTTAGGCAAGCTGCAGATGCTTGTACAACTATTCTTAGTCATTCCAAAAGTGCTTCACTTCCTTAGTAATTGCATTACTGGGTGTTTTCATCCAATTTAGCTTATTTTAAAGTCTAGTAGGGTCAATACTAGGTCAGTATGTAATGATCTATAACGAGCTGGTATCTGCAGCTGTTGAGACCAGACATAATTACTGTAGGTGAGCTAGCCATTTTCTGCATGTTTTACTGTCAGTTATCAAAATGCCTGGTGGTGACCACGTTGTTCTGTTTAGCTGCAGCTTCTATACTTTACGCAACCATGGATCATCACACTGAGTTCTTAGGAAACATTCCTAAGAATGTTACTTTAGTAACATGTGGAATTGCTGGAACTAGCTTACTTTAGTGAGAACTGGATACATATTTTGTTCAGCAGTGCAGTAAAATATTGAAGTAGGTCAGTAAAAAAGGCGAAAGCATATTTACTTGAGTGCTTTGTATTGTAAAAAATTAAAAAGCAAAATTAGAGCCAACTAAAAATGCCCAAGTGCTACAGTGATAGAATTTTATGCATTCTGGTTCAAATATTGTAGTCCTTACTCATATAAAACTTCCTCTTAGGAGGCCATCATATTCAATAGGAAATTTAATCTCACAAAAATTCATTACTGTTTAGAACTGGCAGCATTTGTCATTATGCAGTTGTGTGGCCATAAGACAAAGGGTAAAATTTGACCATTCATTTAGCCACTGGCTGGAACAAACTCCTGTTCTTGAATAAAGGACAGAGAGGGACAAGACTGGAAAGGCCATGTGTTATTTTACACTGTTATTACCAAAAGGGTTAGGCAGCACATAACAGTGGCTATCAGGAAAACAAGCTAGAGAAATAAAGTAAGAGAAAATCAAATCACTGTCTCCAAAATGACAGACCAAACTTTATCAGTGTGCTGACCCAAAGGCACTCTGTCTAGCAAAATAAATACAGGTGATTTAGCCTTTCCACACAGAATCATTTACTCTGTTTTACACCATCTTATAACACACATATTTTTCCTCTACTTTTTTTCCCCCCCCGTGTATGACACTTGCTTCTCAGGCACTACTGCTGAGAAAATTCTGTATGTTAAGGAAGCTACCAAGCTACATTATAACCACTACCCATTTATACAAACATAAGCATGACCATACTGGATGAGACCAAAGACTCAGGTAGTGTACTTTATCCATCTCCAGCCCTGGTCAACAGCAGATCCCTAATGGCATAGTCTAAAAATGAGGCAATCAAGTGGTGTTTCCTGTGGACCTTTTCCTAGCCTCCAATAATCTGCAGCTCATGAATTTCAAATATGTCTCTATTTAATGCCCTCAACAGGTTTTTCTTCATGCTTCCCAAACCCTGTAAACTTAAGTTTTCAAGGTCTTGCAGCAAAAGATTGTTCAGATTAACACATTTTGGTTGTTTGAACCTACCATCTACTACTTTCTGTAACCTAGATTAATAAAATCTACACTTTCTGTAATCTAGACTATTAACAGCTGTCCCGTGTACTCCTTATGGGAACCTGACTTGGTCATCAGAGTGATAAGGCTGAGATCTTGCATACTTTTCTGTCTGTCCCACCAGTCAGAGGTGGCCTCAGTATGGGTACTTCTGTTGGTACTCTTCAAATTTGAGTGACTTTTCTGCTGAGATTGCACTCTTGGTACATATGTAAATTTTCACCCACTTCTTTCTCCTGTGCTTTTGCATCACCTGTATTTCTTTCCTTAGAGCGAGAATGATTCCCCTTCACATGCATAGACATTCTGTTTCCAAACCCAGTGTATCGGGACCCCAGCAGTATCAGGTGCTAGTTAACATATTCACTGCAAGTATATTACTCTTTTTATTTCCATGCATGATTTCCACAATGCCTGTTTTAACATCATGTAATAAGGGAAGAAAAGCCTATATATATAATAAAAACAAAGGGGCTTTGGCCACTTACCAAGTGAAGATAAGACATAGTAAGGTAGATATTAAAATGAGGACTTGGTTAAACATTGCAGACTGTGTGCGTTGGATGGCTCTGTGAAGATCATTCTATATTAATGGAAAATAGGTGTTATTTTTGGTTTTGAATTAATAAGGCATGAGTTGATTCTATAGAGGAATTATATAATGCCTTGATAAAATGCAGTCATTTAAATGCACTTAGAATTTGCTGATCATATAGAAGGGTGCAAAAGAGCCAGCTGTGATTCTGTGATTCTTTAACTAGGTCTTTGTGCATCCTGGCACAATTCTGATACTATTGCAAGCTGCCTTAAGGTCTGTCTGCTCATGTCTGTCTTACCAATTACAGGCAGCAAGGACCTATTAAGGCATAGCAGTTGATTTCCCTACAATTGTGTGTGAATGGGAAAGTAGCAAAAGAACCCGCCATTCCAACTTTCCCTTACCGGCACAGTAACAATTTATAGTAATTGAGATTTCACTTGATGTCTTAATTTTTTCTGATTTTGATGCAGAAAGCAGTTTCGTAATGCTTGACCATTTGTATAATCTGGTTAGCTTCCTAACAGATCTAGTTAGCTTCCTCTTGAAAGTTGGACAGTGAACTGTACTGCCAAAATCCTACTAAAGACAATACACTAAAAACATAGAAACTCTAAAATAGTTATTTTCTTTGTCATACTTACAATCATATTCTCTAAAGCATGCTTTGCCAGCCAACAATTTAAAAATACAGGAATAAACAGGTTTCTTAGGACAGGCCAGAAAATCTGAAAGAAAAATTAACAAATGCATTAAAAGCTTTTCTATTCAAGAATAGAGCTTTTCTATTCAAGCAGCAATGAAACACTTGGGAAATATTATTAATGTGTTTCCAGTGTGAGATATGGCTTTAAATAACACTTTTTCTTCCTCTGTGATGAACTGTATGTAAGATAATTTGATAAAATAAGGACAGCCAGT
Source organism: Himantopus leucocephalus (assembly GCA_003993805.1). Lineage (NCBI taxonomy): Eukaryota > Metazoa > Chordata > Aves > Charadriiformes > Recurvirostridae > Himantopus > Himantopus leucocephalus. Next base: position 2,847,337 of record RSEF01000008.1, on the reverse strand, counting down.
TTTCAGTGCAGACACCACAGATTCTTAGATTTTTATATCTAGCTGGTTTATTGTATTGATTGTGCTGTAGTTTGAGTTAGAGGATTTTGGTTTTGTTTGTCCCCTATCGGGGAAGAAGGGGAAAGTGATCTGTATTACTACTTCATTCAAGTAGCAAATTATCTTCTTCTTGTTCACAAATTTCTGTTCCCACAGGCACAAATTTGTCATCCACATAAGATTCAAATTTACTTCAATAAAAATTAGGGGTATTTGTGCAGCTATAAAAGTGCAATGTGCAAATGTATAAATTTAAATATGTTTACCGTGATGATGAAAGGGACAGCATTAATTATTTCCAGGAGAAAGGGTATTCTCAAAATTTGTTCCCAGATATTTCCCTTCAAAGAAAAGGACAAAAAAACACCATGTCACAGTAGGCTTATATATAGTTCTGATGAGAAATATATGTGATATTCCAATGCCACACATGAAGTGTCTCTCACTAGCTGAATTTCAGGAAGATCATTCCTCTCAGATTTAAACACATATGTCAAATGTGAATACAGAATATAGGCTACTCTGGCCTATTTTTCTTACTGTTTATCATAATGCACTTCACAGTTAAAAATATGTACTTTTAAACCTATATTTTTACTAGAGCAGTTCTCTGTGTTCATATGACCATATATTTCCTTGCTATGACCTAGTTAGTAAGACAGCTCAAATGAAAAATTCTAATTGCATTAACTAGTCAACTCATTCTCTCAGCTAATGAAGAGTATAATATGCTCCTGTTTTCTTCTGTTGCATTTTTAGGTACCTTGGCATCACACACAGACAACTTGTCTCTGCTTTTTCATTCTTCAAAGGTTAGTTTACTTTTATTTTTAGATGCACATTTACACACAGATAAGAAGGTGAGGTTCCTGTCCTAAGGAATTTATCTATCTAATAATTCTTGGTTTTCAGTGAATCTTGATACAAGTAACAGACTACCCTGCTGGCAAATTATTTTATCCGCAACTATTTCTACTTCTTTTTCTTGGAACCTGCTAAATCTTTAAAATCCTGCTTTATAATGCTTTAGCATTTGACTGTGCCGAAGTTTTTCTTACCTTAATGCTTGTTGGTTTAGAGTTGCTAAAAACTAGAGACAAAGCCCTAGTACAGCGTTAAGAGTTGCAGAGACATATATCCAAAGGACATGCCCTGCTCAGAAGATTTTTACCATCAAATCAACTGTTTTGATTACCCCTACGCACATCTGATGGCCCTATTGTCCATACTAGCATTTGTTATGAATGATGAGCCACTCTCTGTACATCCTTCTGATAGAACTTCATGACAAAATATACAGCAAAAGAGGAATACAAATATGTCGTATTTTCCAAAGAAATAATACCAGCTCGTTTTCTCTTAATCTTGTTTCATTAGCTTCTGCATGTTAGTCACAGTGGTCTGGATATTTCTCTTTATTAATTCTAAGCCTGCTATTAAGATATTAACTTATTAAGAAGTAAGTATTAAAAAGAAGAATGAAATTAAGTTCGGGAAAGACAGCAGTATTCTATAGTGAGTCCTTCCTTCCTTTGCATTTATTTTCTTTTATTTTTACTTTGTATTTTCTCTTTCCCAACTGCTTTGGAGAGAGAAATAAGGAATACAATCTAGTGTTTAATACTTGAATTAGGACTACAAGATCAAAGTTCTGTATTTCTGCCACAAACACTTCAGTACATTTCAGGGCTTTTTGGAACTTGAAGTAGACATCTTTCAGAATTTTGTCCAAGGGCAAACTCTCATGTAATGGGTTAAGCTGTGAGAATGCAGATTGTAAACCATTCATTCTTGAATCCAGGTGATCAGCAGTGTAATACAGTGCTACATTCTTTGCATTCCTCCCCATACAAAAGTGATAAAAAATGCAAAATCATTGTATCCTAGTAGCATGATATACTATTACGTCCTCACTATTCTGCATGTTGAATCATTTCTCTTATGTCATCAACCAAGTATCAGAAAGGCAAATTACTCGGAGTATTCTCTCAAATGACTGCTTTATTTATTTTACAAGTTATTTGTGAAATCCTAGTAATGTGCATACAAATGTAAACACAATCATCTTTTTCTTGTTGTTTTCTTCCTGGCTCATCCTCTGACTTGTGCCTAAATTGTAAAAGCTTTGGAAATGTTGGCATGAAATAGGTAATCTGTCACAGATTTACATGAACCAAGGCTTCCTTCGGTCATCCTGGCTGGGCAGAAAGGCCTTATAGTGGGCGAAATAACAGCCTTCTTGGCTTCCTGAGACTGGTGTAAAACTGGGGTAAATGGCTGTATCGTGACATTTCCAGATTGTAACTAAGAGGACAGTACCAGAGGGGAAGGAAGTGTTTGCATCAGGTGGATTGCCAAAGTGCATTTCAGTATTATTATTCTTCCTTACATTACTCTTATTCCCTTGTAGGCAGTAGAAATATAGCCATTGTAAAATTGCCTTAACTTCCATGACAGGTATATGCAGCAAATCAGGATAGTAGAGCTTTACACCCATTGCACACTAATAAGTAACTTCTCATGGGAGCTGACTTGCCAATATTTCTCTAATCTGTACTCATGGAAATTGATGCAGACCACAAGCAGAATGGATAGGGAGAAAATGCTGCCCAATAAACTCAGGAACAATACAAACTGTGATTGGTCTTTACTACTTTGGTACTAGATGTGTTAATTTTGGATTGTTTCTGCCTATAACTGATTTGCATTTATAACCCCAACGAATAAATAGTATATGCTACTCACACGGATTAAGAAGAACAATTTTTAGACAGTAGACAGTTTTAAGCATCTTAGAGTTACTGGGTGCTAAGGAAAACATTTATAAGGAAAACATTATCAACTTCCTGCTCGTACATGCATTTTTGTGATGAATTATGCCTGAAAGTAACTAAAAGTACTTACCTTGTAGCTTAGATAACTCAGCAGCAGAGTTTCAAAGAGACTTATTAAAGCCACAGAAACCTTAAGCGAAGTGATAAAATACATGTGTTAATACCGGCTTTTAAAGAATATATGACATTAAGCATTACAATGAAAAGTAAAAGATAATAAAAAACAGCTTTTCCATGCAACCTCTGAAACCATCTCAGCTAACAGCATTTAGCATGAAGCTTAAATAGTCTTATTTTTCTGACTAAAGCACGGGCTGTGACTACAGTCTCATTGCTCTCTTCCAAGTATAACACTCCAGAGAGCCTGCAGAGTGGCCTTTCCATGGTTTTTAGAGAGCTCCATACACAGCCTGCCATATTGTTTCTCAAGTTTCAGCTGTCTGTTCCTAAAAGGTAACAAGATCTTTTCACAAGACAAAGAAAGAGAAGGAGGAAGCTGTAAATAATGGAAGCTAGTCAGCTCTTTACTTTTCTGTAAAGGTGTTATGAATATTTGGAGAAACCTATGCTTATTTACTGTGTGTAATTCAGAAAGTTGAAAACAGCAAAAAACAATACAGATTAATCATTATTGATTTTAATATTTAAATACAACCGAGCTCAACTTATCACCCTTCACTTAGATTATATGTAGTTAGTGTATGTACTGTGTATCTTAAAAATATTTAAATAGTCAAATATTAAAAAAGTAAAAAAATTACTTAAAACTTTATACATATTAAATAAGCACAAAACTTACTTAAATCCTTTGCACAGCAAATACTTGTATTTTAGTGTATATTGTGGGAATATTCTGTCAAGATGTACAAATTCAGCTGGAGCCTGAAGTCAAACAAGCTTCAGGATTTCTAATTTTAAACTAATGCTTACTACTACTGAAAACTCAGAAGAGTGCACTATTTACACTCACAATATCATTATCTAGAATTAAACAAGATGCTATGAATTGGAAAATTAGTAAAATATGCAATCAAAATATGATATCAGTTTCTCCAAGTAAGTATTACTGTCATATACAACCTCAGGTTGTATCTCAAATAAAAATAAATCTTTGTTTGCAACTATTCTATATATTCTACTGTGAATGCATGTGTATATATACATACATACACATATTCATAAATTTCTATATTAGAATAAGACTGTAACCATAAGCAAATAAATCTCTCAGTAGTTTTTAATATAATTGAACCCAGTAATCTGAATGCCTAGGTCAAAATTTATTCAAACTGTGCATACTTTAAGCAAGGCATTGAAAGGTATTTTCATCAAGGGATTCTTCCCTTAATAAAACTGTATATTACATAGAGGTACAAACCATTGCAATGGCATTGCACTAAGCATGGTGCAAGAATATAATGGTATAACCACTCTGGAGGCTTAAGAAATTCTTAGTAGAAAAACACATTTCACAGGGAGAAGTCGCACAGCACTGTCCAGGAGTAAAAGAAGTGTTCCTAAATAGCAGGCTCCAGGAGACTAAGGACTGAACGACAGACTTCAAAAGATCTCAGAACACCCACAAAGCACTGATGTTGTGCATCTTTTGTGACATACTGCTTTAAACATGTAGGCTTCTATATTATGAAGTAACTTTAGCTTTCTAGTGTATTTAATAAGAAAGTCCATGAAGCTTGTCAAAAGATAGTCATAAGCAATTACGAAATTTAAACTCATCATGAGAGCAAACAGTGACTACTTGACTCAACAGAGCTTGATAATTCTAAGAGAAAAGGTTAATTCTACAATATTTTGTTATAAGCTTTAATGCTTTATAAGTATATTGTAGAGCCATACAAATTCAAATCAGTTAGCTCAGATCAGCTTATGTTTATGTTTTTGTTGCCCTTGGTCATCAAGTAGATTTCTTTCTTAATATCAACTTTTCCAAGTATCCTTTAACACCACTAAAATGTTATAAATCAATAGTGTTGACAGTTATTAAATGGAAATAGTTAAATTGTCCATTTACATATTACCTGTAATCCCCACAAAGGCAAGCTTCGATTCACCCAAATAATAGGAGACCTGTTCATTATAGTAAGAAAATAAATACAAAATTAATCAGAATCTGGTTAGTGTTTTGAACAAAATCAAGAGAAAAAAATATTTTAAATCACTAGCTATCTACTGAGTACTATACTCAGTACTATTGCTATACTAATACTATTGCTTGTATTTCTAACTCAGAGCCATTCATTGAGTTCCTATGGGAGTAATCCAGCACCCAGTGACTGCGTTTCTAGTTCATCTCCTATGATTCCAGAAAGAATAAATCAATTTGAGGTTTTGATTCTAGAGATGCAGAGGAATAATTATTTGTGGTAGTTTAAAGAAACTTGACACTTCTTGTGTGTGAACTTTTTGCCTATCTGTGTAACGATATAAATGGTATCTAACTCATAGGGCCTGTTATATCTTGGAAAAATCTCATATTGTCTTAGTATTCACTAATCTTAATGATAATAGGCACTTCATGCTCCTGGAATCTGGCATCCATTAGTCATTTACTGCTAGTCATAATTGCTTTTTAAATAAGGGCATCCATTTGTTTTAATTCAAGGTGTAAGCATTGATGGAATTAAGATCTTACAAGAGCATCCAACCCAGCAGTTCACTTACACAATCAGAGAAACATTTAAAATATTAAAGGCAGTTTTGAATATACAGGAACATGGAAGTAATTGCTTGAGAGTTATGGAAACATCACTATTATATGTTAAAATCTCACTACTCCAGATGGAAATGGATTTGTCTTACTGTTTCGCTCCCCTTCCCACCATTATGTGGACTTCTGGTTTGCTTTTTTAAATTCAGAACTCACCAATCAATCGTTCCAGGTGTGTAGTTTTGACTGGAACAACTCTGGTTTAATTCCTTACTGATAGTTGTCATCCCATCCGTGCAAAGTCCATTTGCATTAGCAAATGTATATAGAAACACAATCATAAAAACATAAAGGAGGAAAAGGATATTAATTACATTATTAAGTGTTCTATAAAATGCACGCAATAGTTTGAAACCCCGGGCAATGGATATAGACATTTTAAAAAGTAAAACAGCTTTTAGAAAGTAGTTCCGTATGTGCTCTTTGTTTGTAGATAAAGGATTGTGAAGCATTTCAGGTTACAATTTTTAAAGATTTATTTTCAAACATGTTCCAATTTAAAAAGAAAACAACTGAAATTATACTTTCAAAAGCTGAAATAAGTAAACAGTAAATATTGAAGATAAAGAGATACTAGAAATCCAATCACATAGATAGGTTGGGATAGAAAGAGCACATATACCTGACATACTCTCAACAGGAAAAACTGCATCAAATCACACTTCCTATCCTCTTGTGTAAAAAAAATATCTGCTGTGGACACGTGATGTTATCTTGCCTTGAATTGCTGGCATAAATCCTCCCTTCAAATGGTCATGTAAGGATGTGGGAATATATATTGGTGTAAATGATGAAAAATATCCTTGATTATCCTTGGGAAGCAAGGTTGGCAGAAAAGAAAAGGATTTGCAGACGACAGATTAGTAGTAGCTGTAGTTTTACCAACTATGAGTGGGACAGGTGCGAAACGGTATCCATTAATAAGGATGCTTTATGTCTTAAGCACTTCCCTGTACACCCACTGTGCCTGAAGGAGTAAATGAAAGATACTGACTTGTGCAGGCATTTCTGAAAAACAGGAAATAAATCTGCAGGGGCAGTCTGTGATAAAAAGCCTTTCTCCCAGAATTGTCACTTTAAAAAAAACAGGTGATAATGTTTTCTGTAGCCATGCTCTCAGCACACTGAGTACTTTCTTTCATTGGGCTGTGACAGTATCTAGAAAGGATTTTTTTTTCCTAACACCTCACTTGTAAGAATGCATTATGGCAGTAGTATAGGTATCAAGTCCTCAGGATCTCTATAGGCAAAACTATTGACATTAATAGGGCACCATTTGGGCACAGGGCTGGTTTGTCTGGCACAGCTTCCAAGACTGCAGTCTTAGTGAGCATGCAGAAATAACTTATCTGAAACTTCTCAGCCAGACAAATGTTATACAGAGAGAGAATAAACTAACTAGTGTCTCTAATGTACCGCAACACAATATAAGGGAATAATATATATATAAAAGACAAATATGGTCTCTGGCTGTTGAATTGTTAAACGTTTAGTTTGAAGGAACAAACATGTCAGGAAAGGTCTGGAGAATTAAGCAGTCTGCAAGATGCAGAAAAAACTTTGCATATGAATACAAAAGTATCAAAGTATACCTGTGGCACAAGTGCTGATGTTCCAATCTGTTCTGCATACCCAGATATAACCTTGCAGTATAATACACTCATTTGGGATCACTAGAGTTCTCATAACAAAACAGTATCAGCAGCTTCTTCATGCCAGAAAGTATCATTAGCTGTAAAATTTCAAGTCCCTAAGTTGTTGTGCTACTATGCCTAAATTTCTAAGGATGGATTTTCTCTTCTCCATCACTGTTAAAGGTTTTGCAAAATCTTTACAGCTTGTTTCCTCCCTACACATTTCCTCTCCTTGAAGAGACATTCTAAGATACACGTGGAGTCAAAAAATAGTTTTTTGCAGTTCTTGCTTTTCCAGGGAGACTTTTTTCTGGTCCTTTTTCAGATGTTCTAATTTCTTACAATAAATTTTGACCAAAAAGAATTCTCAAATGCATCTTCTGTACTTCCCATTCACACATCCTTCTCTCATGCACTGCTGAGTAAAGCTGATATTCTTTAACTCACTTTGCTTTGGATTCAGTTCTTGTAAAATATACTCTTTCTCCTGTGCACTACCTTTTTTATAGTATTACCCTTATGAGATTGAACTGATTTTCAAATATTAAAACGAGAAGTCATACTTTGTCCTTTACCTAACATTGTGTGAAGAGTGCTAGTTCTATCATCTCAAGCTTAGTATTTTCATCTGTGCTTTATTTCTTTCAGTATTTAAGGCCAATAGAAGCAAATCAAGTGAAAGCAAGTAAGTTAATAAAATGTGGTGCTTATTAGCATTTAGAATTAAGAAGATTCAATATATCCAGGACACAAATACAACTGAAGTACAGGATTGAATAAATGATAAATAGAATTTCTTCTTCAATTGGTGGTTGATTGTATAACACATTAAAAAAAAAAGCAGAGTACACAATGACCCATATAGAATACCACACTGACAGTTGTGGGTGTGCAAAATCACGCATTATGACCATAGATCATCATGAGTATAGAATGCACTTTTGGTCTCGCTCTCTTCTAAGTGTTAAGAGAAAGCAGAGGGCTACAAAATTATCATCAATGTCATCTGCATGAAAGGTCAGTTTCATATATTTGTCTGTTTGTTTCCAGGATCTGGGGTTTTAAGTAAAATTATTTCAGTAAAATTACTTAAGTAAAATTATTTAAGTAGAATTAAGTAAAATCCTAAAATTGTTGTTGCACAAACTGGCAACCAGATATTTGCAATTTTATTTTTATAAATAGAAACATAAGTATGATACATAGAAATGTTATGTAATAATACAACCAAAAGATATATATTTGCACAACTATATCTGATGCACAGTATTTGAACAAATAGCCAGGATTATTTTAGCAGTAAAGTGAAAAAAGAATATTGTTATTTTGGTTTTTATTTACCTTCACAATGTAAGACTAGCTTTATAATTCTTTAAACACATCTGTAAGACATAAAACCAAATCCCTGTTGACAGAACATCAAACATTTATTCATTAAATTAATTTGTTTCTTATAAGTTAAACAATGCTTTGACAGCAGAAATAACAAAAAAAACACCATTACCATCCAAGTCCTTGTGTAGGATCATCCAGGAGCACACGAATTATGTATAAGAAACAGCTTAGTAGCTTGAGAGAAAAATTGAATAATCGTATTCTCAGACCTATTTTAACAAGAAAATACAGAAATAAATTCAGGTTCTTTACAGTTTCATCCACTTTTAAGGTAAAACTAAAAGAAATTAGAATAGCCATGCTGCAACAGAGCAAAGGTCAGTCTAGCCAGTAACCTGTCCCTGATGTGGGCGATTGGCGTATCATACAGAAGAACGTAAGAATAAGCCTGTCAGATACACATATGATACACCTTTCTAGCTTCCAGAAATCTCTGGGTTAAGACTCAGTCTGTTTTAATGTAAAGAACTACTCAGTCATTTGTCTGAAAGCTATTCCCTGCCATTCATCTTTCGTGTTGACATTCTTTAGGTCTTTTGCAGTTTTACAAGTCCACTTTCTTGAAAGGGGAACCAGAACTACATATGGTATTTGAGATGCAAGATACAGCAACATGAAGAAGACATACTTTCAGCCATAGGCAGAGGATATAGAATGGCAAGTATTTAAATATTAGTATCTGAAAGTCTTCATGCAGTAGTTTCTCATATAGAATATATTCATACTACCCCAACTTATAAAATATTAAAATGTAGTTACTTAATGTTGAAGTTGTGTAATTATGCGTCCAAGAACCAGGACATCTGGAAGTCATGCTGAATGCACAACAAAACTGAATCAACTTGTTCTACAGACCATGTGAATATTGAAATGTTCTAGCTGAAAGGATATAGCACAAACATAGTATTTCCCACAAACATAGGTCTGCTGCACAAAGACGGGATTCCTTCAAAAGGATCCACATGGACACTTGCTTCTAACCACATGGGCAATTTATTTCAGTGCTAATTTGAGCCATTATCTACTACAGTAGAACTTCACTGTACTTTAATCAGTTTTTGCAGTCATTCGAGGATTAGCGTTTAAATTCTTAGTCTTGTTATTAAATTCACAGAATCACAGAATGGTCAGGGTTGGAAGGGACCTCTGGAGATCATCTAGTCCAAGCCCCCAAATTCAAAAGTCATAAAATTTTGCCAGTGAAAATATTTGCATCTAACTCTTGTTTTAAAGTTTTCATTCACTAATTAAGTTGAAACTGTCAGTTGACTAAGCTTAAGTGGGGCAAGGTCACTTTAAGCATTAATTTTTTTCAGTCTTGTGAACTGAGAGTCCAATTTGGCATGGCCATAGCAGAATACCACTGACTGAGTCTTACACAGATGTGACTTCATTTGCACCCAGTCATAGTAAAGATAGTCTGATTATGCATACCCAAAGCTGTGTGCATACATTCCCTTTGAAGGAAAGAATCATAATTATCTTACGGTAATACTACATACTTTTTGACTTTACTCAGTCTTAAGTTCAAAATGAACACCTTACAGATAAAACTGAAAAATCACCTTTTATATCTACCAGTTCCCCTCCCATTAAAATGCAATGTACAGCAAACACAGAAAAATAGAAAATAGATTCTTAAATATTCCACCATGCAGTTGCTGAAAGAAATCTTCAGGTTTATTACGCAACACTGCTTACTACTTTTAACTGTGAAGTTGCAGTTATCGCATGAGAACTGGATGGACTTTTACAGCATCTTGTCATCTGTAAACTAGGGGTTAAAATCCTGTGGTCCCAACCATGAGAAGTCCCACAGCTGTTATTGGCAATTAGGTTTGTGAACGTTCACCTAGTGATTCCTGCTGTCTTATCAAGAGTAATTAGCCACAGGCTATTTATTCCCCAACATGAGTGAAGAGGTTGAAGTGCTAAATAGATTGAGGGGCTGTACAAGGTAAGTGTCTTATCATGCCATTATTTGATTAGGAAGAACCCCAGTACTTTTCTTTTTACAGTACTTTCTGAACTGTTACTGAAAAAAAAAAATGAGTTTTTTGTCTGTACTAACCCTTTTGTGGAAGTCTGCTGGAGTATGAATGGTTGCCATAACAACTAGGCTATTACAAGAAGAGCAGATAATGTTTAAAAAAACAAACCACAAAAAAAAACCAAAACCCAACAAACAAAAACCACCTAACCCCAAATAAACAAAACAAGCCCACCAGGATTTCTTTTCCATAACAATTTTGTGTTGTCTAACTTTCTTAGTAAGTACAATGGTCTACTGTTTGTTTCTTCTGGTTTTTAGCTCTGTAAATGTTAATCTTGTTGTGAAACACTTCTCTTCTGCATTGATAATAGCCTGGTTTCTAATTATAATTTGAAATTATATGTTGGTTTAAATGCCAAAAGAAAATGGTGCTTTTCTGATTAAAAACTACATCAATACAAGGGACCTGTGCTCCTGGCTGCCTTAAACTCTTAACTCTCAAACCTTAGTCCTGAAAGATCTAGAACTATTTCAGTATTCAAATATTAAATTTTATAGATCTATTCCACGCTATGCCTAGAAGTGCTTCAGGCTCTGGATATCTCCCCAGGAATGGGTGTTTCCCACAGAATATAAGGTGGGGTTTTCACACCAGACATGCTTTCATCCACGGGTTCTAGTTAGCATAGATAAAGACTGTGTATCATGGACTGGGTTATATATAAAGTAAGGCACTAGGATAGGTCTTGGACCGTATGCGATTGGGTCAGTTATTATCATATAAATATGGAAGAACAGCCTTCAAGTCTATCCTATTTCAGAAGGTCACATCTCCTAGTTCTGTATGCCTCAGCCTTTAGAAATAGGATGTACTGTCAGAGGGAGCATATTTAGCCACCCCTGCTAAAGCTTTAATAATGTAGGACTACCAAATAAGCATTCTCTCTGATCGAAATCTTCTGTAGCCTCATATTTGGCAACGTCACCTGTGAGTTGGAAGAAATGCATTTATTCTACTATCATGGAGATCTAGGATGTCAAATATGGGAAGGAGGGGACAGTCACTAGAGAAGGCATTTAAAACAGGTTTTCATTTATCACTCTGCTACAAAGAAAACATTTCATATTTCTGTTTGCTGGCTGACTATTTTCGTCCTCTGTTTTACATGCTGTCGGTGGATCAACATGGTCTGCTTGACTTAATTTTTTTTGATTCATAGCTAGATTGTTCAACTAGCAGGGTCATTTGCACAGAATATCTCCATGTTTTGACACTGATGCCTGAAACTTGCATTCCGCTACATCAATTATATACTGTTATCCAGTTATGTATTGTTTAATGAGACTGTAATTTCACTGTGTCCATGTAACCATGGTGTTACATCCTTTGTCTTTGAAAGAAAAAATTGATAGGAGTAGTTCAAAATCTGTTTTTTTGTGAAATAAATATAACTACATCAAATGTTAATGTTTCCATCTCAGTTCGAACAAGTATTTGCTATTTTTTGCAGGCATTTTTAAGTACAGTGGTACGTTATACTTCACTAGCACTGACTGTGACTTTCATTTTTATTACAAATTCTTGATGCTTCCCTTAAAACCATTTTTGGAGATTAATCCTCTGATTTAGAGAGCTGATCTAAATCAAAGTGAGAGTGACAGAGATAGCAGCTGAAGATTTTACAATCACCTTCCACTGTTCCTTTCTCTTAAGTCCCTAACATATTTTTGGTTTTTAGCAAAACCATCTCAGCAGCAGCTGGCTTTAGGAGTTGGATCAAAATATACTATTAATAATTTATATCCTGGTGATGGTTATCTTTTATTCCCTCTCCACTGAATTGAAACTTCACTTATTTTTTCCCTTTGAGACTTATTTTAGGGTGTGATAATGCAGTGTGCGATCTTGGCAAGTACAAGCAAGTTACACCAATGTGTCATCTTTTTTTCCTTTTTTTTTTTTTTTTTTNCTTGTTGACACCTTCGTAAAATGCTTTTCCTGCATTGGTTGAAGCTGATTAGACATTTGCTTGCAGAAGATTGAGTGGAAGCTAGGTTGACATTAGACATAGATGAAGGCTTGTTTTATCAGTTTCTAGAAATACTTCCAAAAGCAGAATAATGAATGAAACAGTTGATATTTCATGCTACCGGTCTATATGTGATTTAGATCAGAATAATATTCTGCAGAAAATTCATATAAATTCTAGAGTTGACTGCTCTGGTTGACAAAACCACATAATGTTACACTCTGATGTGTTAAATTCACTTGTGAAGTCTTAAGGACTAGCGAAAACTGTGGTGAACGTGTGTAGTTTGATTTAGTTATACTGTCTGAAAATTTGCTGATACTACTGACAATTATTTTCTCAGTGACAGCAATTACATCTTTGGTACTTGAAGGAAGGTCTTCAGTGCTCTTAACTGAACACCGACTAAGATCTAAAGGGCAGCATCTTTATCAACTCCTTGATACCACTGGGCAATGGAATCCTCCAATTTCAATGGAGGATCGAATGAGTATACTTGAATGAGTAGCAGGTACTATCTCAGCAGCAGGTTTTTGGAGTTCGTATTTTAGAGGATTCTGGTTGTGAGCATTTGGACAAGAACCAAGATCAGTATAAGCGGAAGGAGTGTTTGACCTTACTATTTCTGAATGCTTTGGTTTGGGGATTTTTTTTTTTTCATTGAGTACAGTAATAATTTCGCAATATTTCCTATTTGTTTATCCTGAAAATTGCCTTGTTTAATGTCTAATTGTTGGTTAAGCTTCTTGTATCATTAGAACCAGTAGCACTGCTTGGGTTAACCTGTGGGATTCTACTGGAAAATGGCATGCCCATGCTGTATGCTGCTGTAAGTACAGTAAGCACCCTAATTCTCCAACCTACTTTCCGTGAACTGGCTGCATAATTCAACAACAGGAAAAACATGCCTCATCTCTTAGTTTTCTTTGGAGTCCTCTCCTGAGGACCTGTCAGAAAAAGAAGGTGCCCATAATGACAGTGCCTCTATTAGCTGTCTATAGCAAGAACTCATTACTGGGTTTTCATTTGCTAATCAAAAACACAGTATGTTTCTATAAAATGTACCTCAACTCTGTATGGCATCACTGTGCAGGAAAATTCATCAGAATCTGGATTTTTCCAGCAATCATCGAGGAAGCCAAGCAGAAAAATTCTTGTACTACTTGTCTATAGCATGAACCCATCTCTAATAGGCTGAATTAACAGTTGCTTCCCACTCTCTTGCTTATTTCTAACAAAATTCCACATCATTCCTCTCCTTCGTACCCATACATCACACTTACCCAATCACAACCTAATAGAGATGTCCCAGTACAATAACTTATGATAATCCTCTTAATGTGCTTAGCCAGAAGGGTATGCACTTGGAAAAGGAACGGCCATGAATTCATACTAATTAATTAACTTCTGGTTTAAATTTTGTGCTGATGATCATCAATGTATCTATTTTTAGATGTACAGAGTCTGCAGTTCTGCCATCAAAATACGTACCTGGATATATTTATTTTTTTTAATCTTGTTAAGATCTAAGTAGGGAAAAAAATTCTTTCACTTATCTCAAGCAAGAAGGTAGTATTTGGAATCTTCCTATCTTATCAGTGGAAAGAGATTTACAGTGAGTCAGGACATAACTTTATAGATGTTCTTAGTAAGTAAACAAGAGTGCATCAAATCCCTATTTTGTGGGCTAGATCAGGAACAAAAAGGCTATTTATTGCTTACAGCTTCCCAGACTGCCTTTCTTGTCAGGAGTAATACTCTTTTCCAGTTTAGGATGCTTTTTCTGTTCTGTCTGTTACTCCATTACATGTTATATCAACAATATCAGAAATAAAAGTCTATATGGATATAAAATACTGAGACATGTACAGACAGGGAGAAAAGCAGAAGAGAACTAAAACCATTTAAGAAGTTGTATTGTGATTAATTACATTTAAAATTTAAATCTAGTTAAACTTATTTATCTCTAACAAGAATCACAGAATGGTTGAGGTTGGAAGGGACCTCTGGGGATCATTTTGTCCAACCCCCCTGCTCAGTTAGGGCCACCTACAGCTGGTTGCCCAGGACCATGTCTAGATAGTTTTTTAATATCTATATGGAGGGAGATTCCACAACCTACATACAAAAAATCATTCTTTGCAACACAGTTAGATTTGTAAACATAAAATGGAGTATGAAATTGTTCTTCACATATCTCCTTTCTTTGTTCTCTGCATACTGAGTTTTTGTACACATTCTTTTCATACTGGCCAAAATGCAGTAAGACAGCTCGAAAGTGTGCTAATACAGAATAAGAAATTTTTTTCCAATGAAGATTTTTATTTGAAATTAAATTTACCAACCAAATCTAGTTAAATGTATAATAATGTGAAAAAAATGATATCCCATCTGTAGTTTAGAAGAGAAGACACTCTGAAGGTTATCCATATCATTTAGTAGCAGAGGCAGTCCTCTGCTTTCTATGCTATTTAGGCACTCAAATGAAGATGATTTTTCCACTGTGTGTCTATGTAAGTGTAATAAATAAAGCTTTTCCCATGGATGAACCTCCCGCAGCTTTGTTAAACCTGATTCTCCAGCTGGAAACCAGCAAATAATTCCAAAGCTCAAATTGAAAATATCAGTTATTCACAGTAGAGTGCCTTTTTAATTTTGGAATATTTTGCTTATCACACTTGGAGAGTTGGAGAACCTTAGCCAATAAAAAGATCATGTTCTGTGATGTAAAACTAGTATTTTATTTAATACTCGCTCTTACAGATAGACGATCTTGCGGTGTCTTATTTTTTAAAACTTGATCTAGTCTCCCAAATTTTGTTTCTTTGTGGTTTTTTTTTTTAGATTGGGACACCAAAAAAGTAAAGTTCTTTCTTTTCTCCTTTCTGTCCTTTCCCAGACACAAAGCCATGGAACCACAATAACTGTATTAGAAAGGCCAAAATGTATTCTTTCTATTCTAAAAGCTTTGTGTATAAAGCTATTGTAATTTTAGTTCTTTACAGGTGTAGGGCAAATGGAAGTCAATTCAATCCTTCTACACAGAGGAAAATTGAGGTCAGTTACTGCACTTCTCAGCTATGAACTCCACTGGTCTAATCAAAATTTGATAATATACAATGCTTCATTCCCCTGGCCCAGCTGCATGGATGTATATAAAAAGATTAATATCTTAGTTTCTCCACACTGTTCTCTTCTATGATGGCTTATGAACTTAAGTGCATATGTCAATGAAGATATCATTAAATCAGACTAAAGACAAGGACCACATTTCTGAGATACCACATTCAGGAGAAGTAGGTATGTTCTCCACATTAGTGTCCTTTCTAAATAGTATTTTCAGTGCAGCTCAAGTTTGAAATTTATTTAGGAATACTTAATAAAATTGAACACTTCAAAAGGCTAGGTACTTCTGCAACTTTTTTCCTCCAGCATCTTAGAGGCTCTTCGCTTTCTTAGACAAAAGGTCATGCTTTGCCAATAAGCACTGCATTGTCAGATCCATGCAAATTAGTCAGCTTGATCATAATACAGAAATAAAATTGCATTACTATGTATTTGATCCTACAAAATGAGTACATTGTTTTTAGATTTAAATAATACTTTCTGAATTTTTGATATTATGTTAAATTGACTTCTCTACAGGGTAAAATTTTAGCTCAGAATAAAATTAATCATAACTTTGCTGCTGCCTTCAATGGAATTGGATTCTACTCAAAGTATCACAATTATGCTTAACAGAAATTAATCCAACTGCTTACTTGATCTTTGGTTTTTGATGAAGAAGAGCTTTAGTCTCTCTTTAAATGTATTTTCATTCATATAGAATTCAACTTGCACCCTGAAATATAAAAGGAAGTATTAGAATTGAATAGGAAAGATAAATTAATTTTTTCAAATTAATTTGTTTCCCTAATCAACTTATTCCTTATATATAACTGGAGCAACATACAGAGATAAAGAGTGCTCAACCAAAAGCTCACTTGGATTTGAATGACTAATGTTAAAAGATTAAAAAAAAAAAAAAAAGGAAAAAAACCCCAACAAACCAAAAAACTTATTTCATTTTTCCCCTTTACATGCAGAATCATTTTCATACTACTTGGACACTCTACACTGCAAAATCAGAAGCATCTATGTTTTTGGTATTTTCACTGGAAGACTATTCTCATATCTGCATCTTTGCAAGGAAGATTTCCTTGATGTTCAAGTTAAACCTTCCACCTCAGTTTAACTCCCTGGAAAACTGACATTTTAATGATTCTCCTTTTTTATCTTCTTCATGTCTCAGTTAAGCATTCATTTGTTTCTGTTCACCTTTAATCAAATGCTCATGCGCCAAACAAACCACCCTTTCTGACCTTTGCTTTTGTCATAATGAAATACTGAGTCCTAAAAGCAAAATAATATTGCAACCATACAACATTGTACAGAAAATAACTCCCCTTCCAGATTATATTAAAGCAATAGCAACATCTTTTTTTTCCTCCCTTCCCCTCAAATTTGCCAGGATGTATTTCATGTTTCTGTTGCTCAATTCAGTCTGAGTATAACTCATGCAGTAGTTCTACGGACTAGAAGAGGGAAGAAAACTGTTGCGGGGGCTGGCAAGGGGAAAAGAAGGCGTGTGTTAGTTGTATAGAAAAACTCAGGCCATTCCAGAGTTGTGGAGCTGCACTGCTTGCTGCCGGATGAGTGCAGCATTAGTTCTATGTCCACTGAAGTCCCTGCTCTACCCAACTGACTGGATATCCCTCACCAAGCCCAGTTCTCCTCCAGCAATGAACCACTTCACCCAGCACAATTTCTGTGCCTCCTTGAGAAGTCAGTCCTCGGTTTGAGAACTGTTCTACTATTGCTAAGGAATCAAGTGATATCACAGAAGTCAGTTACTTCCTTACTTCTCGCTTTCTCTGTATACCATCATTTGTTGCAAAATTGCATATACCTTTCTGTTCATAGGCATACCTGATCTTTATTTGAGCATTTCTTTTCAGTAGCCTTTTTTTCATCAAATGACTGTACTTCAATTACTTGTACTTATATGTACTGTCATATTTTTCAAGCAGGATCCTGACTTCAGTTTTTCCCTTCTTGCATGTAAAGCCTTTGAAAAAGTTTTTGTGGAATCTAATGTTATCTATAGTCTCTCTCTTCTCCTCAAATACTTGACTAACAGCATGTATTTCCGTACACTTACGGAATTGGAAGATTACTTAATTATGGGCACAGAATAGATGACATCTCAGGTAATGTAACTTTTTCACGCTTGCGTACTTATTACCAGAATTTTAAGCATATCACATTGTAGGACAGGGTCAGCACGTCATAAAAAGAAGGCTCTCTATGACTCACTTAGTGAGGTCAGTAAATTTTAGCTAGTCACTTAGCTTTGGTGTAGTTTATTGTAGTGTTCCTTGCAGAATGAAGAATTACACTGCTGCTTATTCAGAGGAAGCAAAACCAAACCTTATGTTTAAGAATATTGGAACTAAGCTCTATAACTTACAGAATTTTGAATTCATTTCTGTGCAGTGACACGTTTGACACAGTAGTAAAAGCAACCCCTTCCCTAGACCAGCCTTTCTGCCCTATCTGGCTCTACCCCTTCTGTGGTAAGATCTTTAAGCAGCTGGAAATAAAGAGGAAGAACCCACATGCCCTCTGCTTTTTAAAATAAGGATAGCTGCAACTGCATATTTCAAAGCGCTTGGGCCCAGAGGAATGTCTTAGAAACTGCCAACAAACTAGAGGAAAAGCCCATCAGGTGAAAAGCAACTTGCTTCTGGGCTTTTATTGAGCTTAAATATAGACTAAGTGTTATACTGTTCAAGACTGCAGGAGTTGTTGCCATTAACAGAAGTAAAATGTTGATAGTTGGTACCCTTAAGGCAAGGGTCAGGGGTTAATTAGTAGATGAGCAGGTCTGTAGGGGCCTGAGCTTTGCTTCAGTTCTCTTCTGCACATTTCCCAAGGTACTTACTGTCATTAATGCAGTGACAATTTTTAGTGGGAAACATTTCCCATGATTTGGCAGCTGCCACATGCTAAGTGTATATACTTAATCTTCAAGGACATATTTCAGTAGATAAACAAAGTGGCACAAGCTATTGAAGTAAGGAATGTTATTTAAAAGGAGCACAGCATCGGTGATCTTTTTTACACATTTTAAACTAATCTCTCAGCTTTTTCAGTAAGAAAATTACAGTAGTCACTTATCATGAAAGAACAACATGTTAACAGTAAGCCATGATTTAATGATAATGAGGAAAAAGGATGTGGGAGCTAATCACCCTCCTATCAGTACCATTATGAATTGCTCTGATAGCCTTCTAACAGCTGTCTACTTCTCTTTCCTTAGCAACCTGTGCTCACAGCAGACTGGGATTCCACACTGCAGCAGTTTCCATGGCAAAATGGATTACGAACGCTGCTTCTGTGGCTCAACTCCTCCTTCTCCTGACTTTTTTTAAAGTTAAGTAAAAACTATATCAGCCTTCTACATTAGCAGGAAATACATTATCGTGCATCTATAAACAGTGTATACTTTCACATTACTCTGACTGCCAGACAGAGAATATTTCACCTTGTTTCTTAAAGTTTACTAAGTAAAGCTAAGAATGAATGGCTGAAGGAGCCACTGGCGGGGATAAGGACAGAAACCTCCAGATACTGTTCCTTCCCAATACTCTGCTTTTTATTTTTAGGGAGAACACTCATTCTACTTGAACCTTTGTTGCAATCTTTTAATGATTAAAATTTTACCTCAAGTATTTGCTTTTTTCTGTCTTTTTCCCCACTATGAAGTGTAACCTAGAAAAGGACTATTTCGGGAACATAACACAAATAAATTCTGATCCTTGCTTGCAATATTAAGATCATTTAGTAGTAGTAGTTAAGGGCTTGAACGAGCTTTTTCTGGACTTGATTAAGTACAAGTTAGGAGGATGTTTTGAGTGAGTGAAATTCATTGCCACATGCTTATGTAACACTTGGTTACTCTGTCGCAGGATAAATACTATTTGGAATTTGATTTCAAGCAAATGGTTTTGATGAAATGGCACACATGCAGTACAGGGTGATAGTATATGTGTACGCAGATCACCTGGCCTGTGGAATAGGTTTAGGGTTTTTTTCTGTATTTCTAGTGTAAGTAACTGAAAGTGTAGTTTAAACAATTTGTGCTTCATGGGTTTTATCTTCCTGTAAAAGACAGTTGTAGTTCAGTCCAACCTGACCAAAAGAAAATCAAGCTGAAGGATTAAAACACTATTCCTTGAGGATGGTTACTGGGACAGAAGTGTTTGATGAACATAAGGATATTGTATATGCACTCAATTAATCACTTCCGACTTATTCTGTGTATGTGGTAGGCATTGAATATTCCATGAAAAGCTGCTTTTAGAAATTAAAGAACAGGTCTTATGCTATACCGACTCTTGCTTCAGCTTCATTGAAAAATGCACAAATACATGGCTGATAAACCTGTGGCAAAACCAACTGAAGTTACATGGTTCTTTTGAAAACACAGTGTGGTGTTTTTTTAACCTTCCTTTTAAAATTAAATACCGTTAATAGTGGTCTTCCCTAGTTTAAACCCAAAGAACAGTGATGTCAGTGGAATCTTTCAAACTGTAAGACACATCTTGAAGTACCCAAAGTACAAGTAAACACTGCACTCTTCTAAGTCAGTCAAGATGTAATCTGAGTAGTACATTTTAATGTAATACAATGTACAACAGGAAAATACTAATTCATGCCAAGGACACTAAAGCAAAGCACTTCTTCTCATGACTGTAAATCAGTGGGACCAATCTGTCTGCACTCCAGTTACTTAACTTATTTTGTCTGCATTTTTCCATTACCATTTACAATGTCATTCTAACTCCATAGCCACACTTTACTATAGTAACAGTATTACCTTGCACCCTCAAATCTACAAATTGTCATTCTTCTGTGTTAGAAAATAGCAGATTTGGCAGAAATTATCCCTTCAAAAATGAAAGTATGATTTGGATTTCTCACTACATACATGCTAAGCGCTGTAATTGTTTATGCTTACTACTTCTTGACGCTGGAATCAAGAAAAGGTGTTAACTGTACAAATGGAGCCAATCTGAAGAAAACTGTATCAATGTATTTAAATCCATCTTTATGGGAAGGAGTATTTCATGTTTTTCCTACAAAAAGAGCCTTGTAATATAGACACAATATGTTTTCTATTGTGATTTGCGAATCCAATATATGTGAAATCCTGTTAGATTTCAAACCTGAAAGTTCATTATGTAGGGTGTAGACAGGTGCTTAAGAATGAAGCATTTGAAGTGCTAAAGTGAACTGCTATTGTCAGAGTTTATTTTACTGGGAAAAAAAAAAGCATTTGGGCATTTTTTCTTATAGCTTTTAATAAACGATTAGTGTATTTTAAGGATGACTGTCTTGGGTAGCAGCTCTCTTTTTTTTTAAATTTTCCAAGTTCTGAAATACTCAGAACTCTGATTTGTTTAGAGCTTCACAGAGAAATTGTCATTTGACTTTGTAGGCTTGCTTGTTCCATCAGAATCAACATGATGGATCAAGACTGCTTGTTGAATGATATCTCATCATCTTGTGCTGAAAGAAATGGCAGTAAGACCAGTACTTTTTCATTATTCGTTCTTAACTTGGGGAAGCCTTCTATTTGTTTCTGGTAGGAAATCGGTCATCGGTTACATAGGTCACGATCAACACAGAACAGATAAAAGTTCTGAGTTTTTTATTTCCTCTGCATGCTGAATGACAGCACCCCAAAACAAATGGTAGGAACTGGAGGAGGCAGGGTGCTTGTTTCCACCCACTTTATTGGAAAGACAGAAAAGATGCTATTTCTTTTACAGCTTCCTAATTTGGTAATCCATTCTTCCAGTGTGAGCGTGACATGAGAGAGTTGTGGAGATCAGGGCCTCAACATTTTTCTAGGTACTTTAGAACACAGTCTTTAAAAGCTATGTGCTTACCCAAGCCGTTTGCCATACACTATGCTGACGAAATCTAGTATTTGCAATATGGCCCTACATTTTCTTAAAGATGACTTACAACAAGTGTAGAATAATTAAAACTGACAGGTATAAGGTATTTTTCTGTTAGGCTATTTTATCTGTTTATTATGAATAAACCAATGAATATTTTCAAGATCTCTGCAGAACTGTGTTCGTATAATACTGTCTCGTAGATTCTTTATAATATCTACCATTGTGAATGTATATGATAGAACACAGGTTCCACACCTTCTCATAATTGCCTTGTAGTAGGCAGTATTACCTATTATCTCTTTATTTTTCCAAACTAAATTCTCACAGTACTGCTCTAGAACAACTTATGCAGTATAATTCCCTGGTTCAAATTTGAACTGTCATGTAACAAAGACATGTTTGGTCATCTTAATACTTAACAGTGTATGCTATGACATCTGTACCTGGGTGTTTCTTTTGTTCTTTTCTTTCTATGGGTATACTTATTTAGAAGTTACCTTCTAAATCAGTGAATCTGAGTTAACCTATGTAGTTAGGTTTTTCCAGACATACCTACATTTGCTTGATTATGTAATTGGATGTTACCATAACTAATGGATTTATAGAGATCAGGTGTTATCAATGTCACCGTAAAAATTCTCTGCATTAATGAAGATAAAAATAGCATGAACTGAGTTCAGCTTAATTACAAGTTACAGAATAAAGGATCAAGGATGCATAAATAACCTTGTAGCTCAGAACTGTACACGTGCTCAAACCCTTTATACTGTATCTTTCCAATACGCGCTGCTTGTTTCGATTGACACAAATCCAAGACAGCATCAGAAAATAGGCCAAACTGAATTTTTCAGCTTGCACAAAGTAAAAATTTGCACCTGCAACCACAAGAAAATATTTTCTATGTAAAAGCAAACTTTTTCTTTACTTAATTTTTCAAATGCCAAAATGCTAAAAATTTCAGCCCTTAATTAAAATTTTCTTCCTTACAAGTTAAATAGTATATGTGTATCTATATTTTTATGTGTATAAATACAAATATATTTTAAAATCTGACTGTGAGCCAGCTTCATGTTCCTTTTTACAATCAGCTGGCCTCAGCTACATAAAACTATCTTCATGAACCCTATACAGGCCCACGGCAGCAATTTAATATTACAGCAATAGAGATATGAAATGACTTTATTTTTCAAACTTTTCTATGCAAAGTATCTTCATTTTTCCCACTCCTTTGAGGGAAAGATTTTTAAGGGAAGACTGATAGCAAGTGACTGAGACTCAGTGGTGGGTAGTATACCTGCTTCTCAATCAAATAATACTTCTTTTTTTTTTTTAAATCCCCCATTCACAATCAGTCTTGCAAACTCAAAAAGGAAATTATCATCTCAGTCCTGCACCCATGAAAACCAGTGAAAAATTCACCATTCTAGTAATGATGCAGTAATAAAAAAAAAGAAAGAATTTGCNAAACTCTTTTTTTTTTTTAAACACAAAATAGTATGATGTTTTACTATGGGGTAAAGAAATCCCAGAGCAATCTCATTCTCCATTTCAGTGGCCCTGCAAATACCACACGCTTGACTTTTTACTGCAAATACACTTTCTGTTGCAAATCTATTGCCTAAGGGTTAGAAAGTTAATAAATCAAATGTGAATGATGCTTCAAGAAATAGTGCACTCTTAAGCTAAATTTTGCAAGAAAATCATACACACAAGATAGTTGACAAGTTTGGTAGAACTTTTCTTTTTTCTTTCCCCCCCCCCCCCCANTTTTTTTTTTTTTCCCCCCCAAATCATGCAAGGAGGGAAAAGCATACATATTTTAAAGTGACTTTATTGCATGTGAAAATAGCTCCTTTTAACCTTTGGGCAAAAATACTTCCTGTGTAGGATATATACAGCACAGAGCTACTGCAATGAAAATCCATTATGCAAGGCTTTTTAACTGTGTAAGTCTGAATATCAGAGAACTCCGAGTAATGGGGTATGCTTCACGAATTTGATTCCAGACACTGTTCAGTCGTATGTAGTTGTGCCAATTAACTACACCTGAATAGCAGGAATGTTCATTGGTTTGGGTGTTTTTTTTTATAATGTTGGCAACTACTTGTCAAAAAGAGACTTGAAACAAACTTGTTGAATATCAAGCATACTGTGATAACACCTTTCCGTCACTGTCAGCCTAGATTTAACTCTGTATTAGACTGTTAGGACCAAAACACACAGTAACCCATTACAAGCTACCATTTATTTTTTTTTCCTGCTCAAATTTTATTCTCTGTTCACCAGGACAATTTCTCTATTGCTTTCCTGAAATTATCCTTCTTTACCAACTTTTCTCTTTGCCATTCAACAAATGTTTAATTTTTGTTTCAAGGAAAAGGTTGCTTTGCTATGAAAGGCAACAGGACAGCTGGTGGTTCATGAGTAATGAAACTGCCTTAGGAGGAGGACGATTCATGTGCCTAACATGCCCTGTTCCTCTATCACAACTACATGCCCCTATCACCTGTTGACGTTCTAAAACAAAAGTTAGTGGCAGATCCTTCTCCTACAACTACAGTCATCTATTCATTGAATTTATCCTCTCTGAGATAGGCAAGGCATACGCAGGGTCAAGCAGCTAGCCTGGGTACCCCGCATACATAGTATGAATGAATTAGAAATTACTGTTCTTAGAATAACAACATGCCTCAAGCTGTTGATATAAAATCTAAGTATTTTCTGCTACAGAATTTTAATGCTAGTCATTGCAAAGCTTCTGTTTGAAGCTAGCTATTAACACTTACCAAACTTCTGCTTGTGGTAACATTGCCAATTAATTGTTACCTTAGTAAGACTCTTATTCTCTCAAAAAAAACCCCTTAGTTATTTTCCCTTAGTTATATTCCCCCTTTAGTGTGTCTACGCTAAAGACAGTTTGCAGGGTCCAGGGTAGTTTTAGGAGTTGTTTGTAGCCCTCCATCTATTTACCTTCTTGCCCGCCACCTCTTTCATTGGTCCTCTGAGACCTCTCTCTTGCTAGTCCATGCTTAGCTTGCAATTTACTCTCCACCATCCTCTCATTCCAACTCCTCCTTCTTCCTATTCTTCCATCCAATTTTTAAGAATATTTCCAATCCCTTCTTCAACAGTTCCTCTTCTCTAGTTCCTTGTAGAATTCACCGTGTCTCGTCTTCCTCTATGTACTACAGAATATCACTATTTTACTTGAAAACATTGAGGAGATGGCACACTGTCCCTCCTGTGGTTGTCTTTCCTTGCTCTGATTCCCTACGTGGACCTTTGCTTTCAACAAGCCTTTCTTGTTTACATTCTCACCGGCTGGAATGGTAACTCAGGACTTTGGTTTTCTTCCTTTCTTTTCCTTAGTGACTAGTCCTTTTCTGTTCTCCTTTGGAAACTTCACCTTCCTTCTGGTCAAAGTCTCATTCTCTTATTTTCGCTTCTGCTTTTTTCTTTTGGAGGAAGAACTCATTCTTTCCCATAGCGTCACCACCTCTAACTCTGACCACAGTCAAAACAGAACGTATAGCCTTCTCTCTAGGCTTCCTTCCATGTCACTGTTACCAATTTCACAGTTCTATGTCACCAAGTGTCACTAATTTCATGTTACCTCTGGCAACTTCTCATTTTTCATTATCCATCTCCTCCCATCACTTTATCTTTTAGCTTAATAGTAAATCTAAAGGTCATTCCTTTCCTTCTGAATTCCTAGTGTTCAAAATCTTGGCCTCTGCAACAGGTAACTCTGGACTTTACTACTCTTAAAGTTATTATTTCATGACCTTGAGAAATCTCAGTCTTTTGAGATGTTTGGCTTTCCTCTCCTCCTGAATTATTTCATCAATTTTCAGCCTACTTCCAGCACTGCACATTAGGATAGCCCACAAATATCAAAGCTTTAATGAAACTCTGCAGCACTGCATAAACACCATATGGGCCCTCTTACTGTTGATGCTATATGGTCCTTAAAAGATACTTCTTTCTCAGCCCCATCAGAAACTTAATGGTGACCATGTATGAAAACATCCACTGTATGTTCCAAATAAATGGATGGCAGTGATGGAGTTGTATCACTCCTACTCCAACACTTAACATGTGATGTTATTTTACTAAGTTTGGATTCAGTTTGCCTGCTCCCCATTTAACACTTTTCTCTTACAAAGCAAGCAGCTAAACACTATGAGGGACATTGTCATGGAGATTACTCAGATAAAGATAGAAACAGGTGTTGAGACAAATAATAGGAGCCTTAAACTGTTCTAGTACATTTTGTCATCTCCAGAATATTAAATAAATAAAAATCTTAAAGACTCATTGCTCACTTTAGATATGGCAGTTTACAGGTACACACACCTTTGTCACATATAAAAAAACCAAAATGCCCATGAACGAAACATGTCATCTTTGTTTAGGCATACTTATTACTTTTTCTTTTCTTTTTTCTTTTTTTTTTATGTGGGTGTAGTAATCCAGGGATAAAAACAGCAAAAAAAACACTGTGTGTGCAAAGGTCTCATGAGAGAAGGGATGAGCCCAACATGTCTTGACTTTAAGGAAATACTGAGCAAATGCTTTTCTTAAATTTGGTCCCTTGCAAGTGACTTGAGTTAGCCTCTGATTACCAGAGAAATCCAAATTGCTATTCACTTAAATTCTACTTCTCATCTGTAAGACAAACATATCTGACTATTCTGTTACTGCTCTTCTGTAAGTCATCTTTTTCTTCCTTCTTATTTTTCAAGATTGCACCTTTTCAAAAACAGCAAGTAGAACAAAGCTGAGAGCTGTTCGTACATGGTATCCTCACAGATTAGATCACTTAACTCAGTTTTATTTTTACTTTAAAAAAATAAGAAATTAAAATTTAGTTTTCTGAAAATGCAGCAGAAGGGAGAAAAAAAAGAGCAGATGGATAGAAAAAAATCAAAAAAAGGAACAAAAAAAACTTTGTGGGTGAATCCCAATCTGTCATTTTTTTAAGTATCACATGACCAAATGTGAAATATAATTTTAAATATGACTCATTAATAAGTTACCTGAAACACAGAGCCAGCTTCCTAGTAGGTCTGATCTAATATGCACTTAGAACAATGGAAAGACTCTATTCACTTAGAGTAGAGTAAAATAATCAAACAGTAAAAGTATTCAAACTAGATATTTCCCTATTGCTTTAAGTATTTAATTACTATTTTCCTCCCAAAACAAAAGCAATTTTCTGTCTATTGCACTTATGCAATGTATCTTGCACAAAACTGGCAGGTCAGTGTGAGATTCAGAAGAGCATATATATTGATTCTTCTTTGATATAATTCCACAGCTTTTTATTGTTACTATCTTGCTTTACTATTACTTCTTTTTGTTGGCGTTTCTGCTTGTGGTTTTTTACTGTATTATGCCAGTTATATTTCATAATGTTCAACTATAACCAACAATTTATTCAGTGTCTCCTGGAAAAATGCACAGCATAATTCTATCAGTCAGAAAAATAAATTTTGAAATGTTGGGACTCAGTAAGTTAACCTACAGTTTTGCCAAAGACATAGTAAATTATAGGGAAGTATTAGCTGCACCTAATCAAAAGGTAATAGAAGCTTATGAAACAATGTCTTAAACTACAGCATTCAGTGTGCATGATCTGTGTATGGAGTCTTATTGATTTAAGATTTCATAAGGAGAGAAGTTCTGAGTTCTAAGATAGAAATGTCAACATGTCATGTCAAAATCACAAGTTCCTGTTTTCCCTCTGAAAACTGTTTTGTTCAAGGCAGAAATTATATATCATATTTACTTTATTGTTCTTTAAGTAGAAAACCTATTTAATTTTTCCAAGGAAAGTGCATTCATCAACCCAAAGAATAGTTTTGTTTTCATTTGAATTTTGGTATTGCTTGGGTTTTCTGACCCAATTAAAACAGAATGTCTGAAATTTCCTAGGTCTTTGTAGCCTTAAATTTGTGTCCTGTACAACTACAGTTACTAAGCAAGACATTATGCTGCCTTTTGTACCACTTTGACCTGGTGGGGTGTGATCTATATTCTGTGTCCTCCTTTTGGAGAGCTGTATCCTTCTCATATTTCTCTGTCCTAACTTAGTTGTCATGATTGCTTTCTGAATAACTAAAAGGTTGGACCAGATGATCCTTGAGGTCCCTTCCAACCTGCTATTCTATGATTCTATACAGGGATGATAATACGATTCTTAGTTGTTCAGAAGCTTCCCACAGAGTTCAGCAGTAAAAATGGTAAAAATAAGGCCATCTTCACTAAAATACTAAGAAAAGTTTTATAAGAAGCATCAGATGAATTGGATTAGCTTGCAGTTTCAGAAAATATTGCATTTGGCCTTCAAACATGGAAGACTTTCTTCCCAAGTGTTAAGCTAAAAATGAGTACGTTTCACACTTAAGATCCCAATTATTTTTTTTTAATTGGCCACCAAAGAGATTTCTATAAGTAATAAGAATTCTCTGACCCCATTCAGTCTGACCTGTTTGTTTTTCATTTTTTCCATCTTCTAAAGCTGCTTCCCTCAAGACAAAATGTTCATATTACGGATATTTGGAGGAGAAACAAAGCCTGAAATTTAGCATATTTCTCTAAAGCAACAATAAACCTTAAGTGTATATAGCTATTAACCTTGAGAAAATAACATCTGAATATATTGCAGTTGCTGGATCTAAAAATCCAGGTTCAAAATGAAGCCAGAGAAATGCCTTCTGTATTTTTTGTGATGTGATACTAACATGATGCCTCAAAACTTGAATCACACAATTCCCTCAAAAAAATATTCTGTCTGCTATAGAAAAAAACTGGCAGGTAAAATTAATCTCCTCTCAATGGAAGTTTGGCACTCAGTCTACAATTCACATGTGCCTATTCTGCAAAGGCAATCCAGGTATGAACTACAGTTTCAGAAACTAGTGGATTTTACTGCCAAGTCATGAGAAACTAAGCAGTGAAATTCTTGAGACACTATAACCTTCAAATATTTAGACCTTTACTTCACCAGAATGAAGTTGTTGCTAATTTTAGTCTCCAGTGAGATCACCTGTAGTCTGTATGTACACCTCTAAATACCTGTGATACATACATCTTTGATTCCTTGATTATTTGACCTCTTGCCTGTTTCCTTCGACAAAACTGTAGAATGTTTCTTCAGCTTAAGAGATGTGAAGGAAGAGAAGTGCTCAATTTGCCTTGCCACTTACTCCTTTCCTTCCATCCCTAATCCTCACAACTTCCTCTTGCCACCCCCAGCTGTCAGCACAGTTTGCTTTGTCGCCTCCTAAGCCACTCCAGAGAAGGATATGATGAGTGTCAAGTAAGTGCCAAAACTGCTCTCCAGGGCCCTGTGCAGCAGACTCGCTCACAGCATTTTATACAGCACAAAGAAGGCTGGCTGTTTTATGCTGTGTGGAAGGTAAATACAAGTACATGTCTACCTAGCAATGTAAACATAAATATCTGGGTAGGACTGGCAAGTTAAGATATTATATGTTTAGAGAAATGACCCGAAACCTTTATTTCACAGGTGCTATATAGTACAGTAGAGTTTAAATAAAAGTCTGAAAGTCCAAATCACTATTGCAGTAGTAATCCACAAAATGATAAAACTGATTATTTCTCCAGATATGTGTT
>RSEF01000008.1:2777233-2808180 GCA_003993805.1 Himantopus leucocephalus | reverse complement strand
TTTTTCAACTGGCAAATTTATAAACATCATTTCAAAAATAAATTAGTTGGTTCATTTTTGTCTCCTTCAAATCTGGACAAATGTTATTATCTTATTTTCAAAATTAATTCCCGACACTGAGACAATATTTTTATAGGCCAAATCCCTAAACAGTGTTCTTAAAGTGCTAAAACATTTCCAAGTGGATTATGAAAAAATCATATATCCGCCACTATTTGGATGTTAGAGCTCCTACAGGGGTAGTTCAAGCAGAGCTTGTTTACTTGATCATGCTAATAATCATCCAGTCAAAGCCCTCTTCACAAACACAAGTTACTTCTGTCTAAGATAGTACAGGTGTTTCTCTGCAACCTTTCCTTAATCACACTGCCTGTATTAGGCTGTCTAATAACATTTTGTAAATATTAACTAATACAAAAGTTCCACAGCACATTTTAGCACTTCAGAACACAGCATCAGGAGCACTTTGGTATCATTAAGAAAATGTCGATGATTTGCTTCAATAATAACTATATTGATGGTAAGAACAAAATGCAGAGAATATGGGAATATACATGGGAATGAGATGAGTGCTGATGGAGGGGAAAGTTGGAAAAGAGGGTATATCAGAATTAGAATATATATCTATATTAGAGTAATCAACAGTGTGTTACTTGCTCTGCTCTGACATTATTTCCTCTTATCACTTACCCCTGTCTGCTAAATAACTGACCAAACAGACCAGTTCAATCTGCTAAATAACAGACTAAATAGTCTGCCTCAGTGCAGACACTCTTAAATTTTAAAATAAACCTAATTGAGCAAAGACAAATATGACTGGCAAAAAAAATTAATATGGTAAGAGCTTTCACCCTTTTAACAATGGGAGTTAGAAAACTTACAATCTTAACTTTCAGCTGTATAAATTTATATATTCAACTGAAACAGCATTATACACTGCTAGCTTACTAAAATAAAGCATGATATATTTCCCTATTTCAATTTGTAGTGTTCATAAAATCAAAATTGATCCTTCTACAGGCATAGTCAGAATTGTGTTTGAAAGAAGTAAGGAGATGCATAAACACAGTATTTCCAAAAGAAGGCCTTTATGGGTCATCTTTTTTGTGCTAAACTGATTCTGGAGAAGTAGTAGTTATCCGCAGTCAAGAGCTGAATCCCCTGTCCTTCTCTACTGTACAAATACCTATCTACACATGAAGGTTATCAAGCCACTGTTCTGTCTAGAGGAAGCCTATGTTCCATTTACTGATGTAACCTTGTGTATTTTTCCTTCAGTCATTCTTCTGTTTTCATGTTTGCTGTCTTCAAATGTTCTTCTTTCTAAAAGTGCCTCTCAAGTATCAGTCTTCTGTAGGTCTTCAGGATTAGCCGTAGTTCAGTACCCTGAATTCTTCATTGTTTGATTCATATTTGATCTATATATCTTGATGCTGTGCTCCATCTACTTGCTACAAATTCTTGACTTCTGCCACATTCTTTTTGAAATGGGAAACATATGCTCTTCTGTTTCCCTACAGTGCTTTTCTACAGTGGTCTGACCTAGATTCAAGGTCTCTGGATTGTATCAAAATACAATTAATTGTAAAAATACGAGACAAGTATGTATGAAGTTAAAAATCAGATTTTTTGTATATCACAATGCTTTCCTATCAATATTCTTTTGTTCCTCCCATTTTTCTCTTTCTGAACTCCTAAGAACGCTTTGTCTTAAAGAAAAAAAAATAAAATATAAGAGTCTCAAGGATCAATTCTATAACCACTTAAGTTGGAGAGCACCTTAATATTTTAAATGGACAGGAGATAATGCTCAGTGTGGAGTGATTTCAGTTTCTGCAGAGTTGCATAAGCCACGTTCTTAGCACAAATATGTCCACACGACTCCTAATTGGATGTGGACAACATGTATGGGTATAGTAGTCTCAAATATATGGTTAATGTTATTCATTGCTAAAACGTTAGGAGTTTCCAGGCACAGAGACTAGGCTACAATGCCAGACACTGAATTGACATATTTTGTAACCACAGTATTAGAGATAAGAGTAGAGTTAAAAATAGCAGCTAAATAAAATCATGGCAAAAGGCAAACAAAAATATTCTTATAATGTACATTAGGAATGGTAAAAATGTAAGTACTGGTTAGAATGTCAACAAGAGATGAAAAAGAATAAATGGCACCCATGCCAAGACCTGCAAGTTGGATTTAGCCTAGGAACAAACTAAGAATGAAGCAAATGACAGATATAAATAGAGTATGAGCTGTAACACTCTGCTCCATTATGAGATAATTGGAAGAGCTAGATAAGGGGGAAGTCTGAAATGAACATCATGTACTTAAATTTTTATAAGGCATTTGAAAAGGTTCTCTGGAGATTGATACCGAAGGTAAAAAATCAAATGCTTATAATAAGGAAAAGAAGTAAACAATTCAAAAAATAAATAAACAGGGTTGATATAATACAAAGTGAGTGCTTATCCTCACAGAAGACATTTTATTTTGGAAAGAATGTACAGTAAAAATGCTATTATGGCTACAGAAACATACCATCTTTTTTTTATATATTTTTAATATAATAGATTAGCTTGAAAGTCGAAAAGAACCTACTGAATAGGAAGGTAACTCGNACATTTTATTTTGGAAAGAATGTACAGTAAAAATGCTATTATGGCTAGAGAAACATACCATCTTTTTTTTATATATTTTTAATATAATAAATTAGCTTGAAAGTCAAAAAGAACCTACTGAATAGGAAGGTAACTCAAAAAGTAAAGAAGTAGTACAAAATCCTTTTTCATAAGGAACATACAATGTTCCTTTAGATAGAACAGAAGAATCCTAATGGAATAAGCCAGATAACTTCTTATAGATGTAGCAAAGCAGAGGCTGGTTGCACCTATAAACAGAAGCAGACTAAGCAAGACAAAATTAATCTTTATTTGCCTTGAACCCAGACAATAAGAACACTGAAATAACCAACAGCAATGAATAGATATTTTGCAACTTGCATACATACATTCAGTTGCAACACAAAGGAACTGTAAATCCATATACTTCAACTCTCTTCCTATAGCATGAATATATTGATCATTTAGGTAAAAATGTATTCTTCAGCATTTATTAACCAGGCTCTTGACTTCTGTACATTTGGTCACAGAGGAGATAAAAATTCTTTGTGGTCAAACAGGACACACATATACTTCAGGTATACAATAAGCTACTTTGACAAAGGGAAAGGAAAACAGTTGGAATAGGCTGTCAGAACACTGCTTACTCCCAGGTACATACATTAGGTGTTCAGATAACGTAGCTGCAGAATAAAATTGCTAATGATTATTTTTCTGCTGTCTATATTGTTTTGGTAAAATAATACACAGCTGACATGCAAGTGATAATATAAACATACTCATGTCTGCTTTTTGTATTATATTTATATATCAGTGGTGTCTAAGGCAAGCTAAGTACCCGGTATGCCCATAGGTGGAGGTAAAAGCAATCAACAGACTGCCAAATAAATACGTCAGTTAAACAAAAAAATCATAGGCTAAACATCAGTTGTTCAGTTCATCTGAATAAAGTTTTCTTAAGACCCTGATTATGTAAATATTTCTAGACTGGCATATTATATTTTCTTTTTTCTTTTTTTTTTTTTAACCAGAACATTAAAATTCTGGTACATAGGACATTGCTTTGCCAGGTACTGAGACAAACAGAACACACAGGAAAAAACAGCCTTTCCTACTAAGAATTTATGACTACATATATAAAAGAAAATAAATAATTTCATTACATNAAAAGAAAATAAATAATTTCATGACATTAACTGTTACAATAAACAGTAGTCTTAGCATAATAAGTATTAAGAAGGGCATGAATGGGAATGAAAAAATAACTGCTCAATTAATATTACTTTATAAAAGACCCGTATACATTTCCCCCATATGCAGACATATATCCTGCAACCTTAAATGCGATTTTGGTGTTTATCTCACTGTGGGCTTCATATCTCATAAGGCAAAAGCAGATGTACCAACTTTGATTTGTGCTCATTTTTCAATCGTCATCCCTTTATTACAAGCAAATGTCAGGTTTTCTAATGTTCCACTGCATTCACTCTTTTCTAGGATTTTTTTGTAATGAAAATGGAGGCTGTTTGGTTTTGGGTTTTTTTGTTGGTTTTTTTTTAATAAGGAAAGGGAAAAGAAATATGAACAGTTTGCAAGCTTGTACGATTCAGAAAACCAGAGAGTTCCAAGGACTTTTTTTTCCTTTCCTAATAGCTGAGACAAACTGCATGTATCCATCTTCCCCTCCTGGTACCTCTATGACTGAACTGAAAGGTCTGAAATTGCATTGTTACAGTTAGAAGTCTGATAAATTACCTGAAAGACAATGGAAAGCTTAGGACTTGTCGTTTACCACCTGCACTGGAAGAGTGGAAAGACTATGGTTATTTCGCTTCCTACATTTTAAACATGTAATCATCTAATCTAACCATCTAATGACAGGTACGTAAGGGAAAGCATTCCCTTCTGTTGCATGTCTTTTGAGATCCTGACTGAAATCCCTTCTGTAGCCTGGACGTCTTGTATTGTCTGTGGTCACTTGCTTATTTCAGCACTCTACTCTCCAACTCTAAAATGTTACCACAAAAACTTCAAATACATAAAAGTTATAAACTCATGCTTTCATACCTCAGAGTATTGTAAAATATACATATAATCACTAATGTGAAGGAAACAGTCTCAGTTAAAATGACTGAGTGTAAAATGTCTTGTATTTGAAATGGTCCAGATTCTTATCATTAATGAAGCCATGAAATAATGACTGGTCTGGGGAATTTGCTGAGAAAGCTGTAGCCTGAATTTGGTCTAGACTCAGAGATTAAGTAAATTGCTCTACCTGGAGGTTTTGGTTTTGTTTTTCTCAGAATCTTTTTTTTTTTGCAATTCTGCACAGTTGAGAAGAAACTTAATATAATTTATCAGTAGAATAACTTTATTCCAGTTGACTGTGTTGAACTATTTCTTCACTGGAAATACAGCAGTATATCTTAGATATATTTAAATATACTGGTAAATAGTGTTCCTACTCCATTTATGGAGTCTATTTATGTCAGTATTTTAGCATTTATCCACCAGTCCTACTTAGGCTACCATATTCTGGGTGAGATGATCAAATACCAGTGGGAAATTTTCTATACCACTGTGAATTTTCTCTTTGATGCCTTTGAAAATCACCAAGCTTTCAATGAATTTACTGAATTAACTTTAAACACATATGAATACAATTTTTTTTTATTCTGAATATCAACTTGGCACTGTAATTTTATTTTTATGCTTATCTATGTAACATTAAAATCTCAGACTTCAGAGTAAGATTTAGATCCTCTGTATATGGTTAGAGATCTATGTAGTAATTTATGAGAGCTTTCCTTGTAATGTTAATGAGAGCAAAACTTCCTCTTAACTACCTAAATGCCACCTACTTTAAAGTCTATCTTATCTCTGATTAGAGCTCTAGATTAGATGTGTTTATTTTTTGCCTATTATGCCTATATTTATTCTACTGATAAGGGGAATTGAAGCTACCTTTGAGATTTCCATATATTCAAAAATCTGTGCACTTGTATCTGGTGCCTTAATAAGTTACATTCTGATATAAAGCTTTACATACAAAAAAATTGTTAAACATTTCAGTTCATTATTTGACACTGTAACCTTCAACCTGCAATCTTCAGTTCTTTCCAAGTTAAAATAACTGAAATTAAAAGAAATACTGGACGTGTTTTGCTTCATAATATAACGAAATTTCCCAGACTTGCTGATACTGCTTACTAGCCAGTTTGCATTCTCTTAGACAAGGGGCAAGAGTATTTGAAATGGGACCTGGTGATAAGGCTTACATGAAGACCAAGTGCTACAATATCCAGTTATCATTGTCATATCCGCATGTTGTTTAGCATTGGACTTGGAAAGCAGTTATATTTTCAAATGTGCTCAATGCATCTCTATTGTTAAAATACTGAATAACAACAGATTAACATAATATTTTCAATATTTTGACAGATACATGTGACTTATCTGTGCAATTCTCAATCTTCTAGACTATTTTTAGATTGTCAAACACTGTTCACTAAGATGTCACCTGAAATACTTTATTTAGGACCTAACAGTATGCAGTGACAACATCGCTGTTTAAAGTATATTATGCAACGTAAAAGAGAGGGGCTCACTGGCATAATGCTCCATGAACCTCAATATAGAGCAGCACAGAATGGGGCCAGTAATTATTAGTTGTACATACATCCCAACTTTGTAGGGAGTGAAAATGTACACTTATATGTCATTTATCAAACTGAGACTTAAAATAGAATAGTGAAATACTATCTCACATTTGATGATGAAAAAATCATCATATGAATTCACAGGACATTTGTTTAGATTAGTTGTGTTTATTTTTTACCTATTATGCATATATTTATTCTAGTGATGAGGGGAATGGATGCTAGCTTTGAGTCTTCCATATATTCAAAAATCTGTGCAGTTACACCTAGTGCCTTAATAAGTTACCCCAGGTCAAAGTGCAACAGGTAAAGTTGTTCATAAAGCTTGATACTGTATTGCCTAGTACGCTTTCTCTTCAATGGAAAATAACCTCTTCTACTCAGACTAAGACCCATAAATATTCCCACTGAAATAAACAGGACTGTTTGTAGTAGAAGGTGATATTTAATGTAAAATGATGAAAATCTCTCTGCAAGTTACTTAAAAAAGAGATGTGGATCGTGTGTGTGTGTCCCATTTTTCCATAACTGCCAGAATACTTTTTGGCTAACTTTCATGTAGATTCAGGTTTTTTACAGTATTTTGATGAATACTTAATGATACACAGGGAATGAAACTCCGGCCAAAACAATATTGTACAACACTGATGTAGTCTTCTATAGTCTTGCAGCACAGATCAGAATTTTTACAAATCCACTTAAGGCAGCACAGCAATCTGATGGATAAAACACTAGTGTTTCACTTCCACAATATATAGTCTCACCTCTACATCTGCTGGAGGTGAAGGAGTGATTATGAGGAGAGAGGAGCATGGCAAACAAGGAAAAGAGTTGGTGTTTGGAGGGGGTTCCATTTGTGCATAATTTCTAAGGAATAATGCCTTTTACAGGTTATCTACATTAGGTTTTGCAATAGGGAATAAATGCTGAAATCTCTTTTTTTGTCCTATGATCTAAAGTGAAAATCGATATATAACTTTTTGGAGTGTGAATCTTTACTTGATCAGAGAAGCAGAAAAGTACCTGAAAAAGATTTTTCAGCTTTGAAGAGATTAGACTTCCAATTAAAATCAAGCTTTGTGCTAATTCTTATCAAACCACTATTCAGTATAGTAATTTAGCCTTTCTTCAGTTTCTTTTGAGAGAAGGATTAAAATAGCCTCTTTAGAGTTACTGAAAGTCATTATGGAAATTTACTGACCAAGTTGAGTGGTAAATGTGCAGAGTCCTTTTCATCTTGCTAATTCACATCATTCCTCACCTTCCTATGAACTCTATTTATGAGGGAAAAAACCCACAACAATACACAATGAAGTCTAGTTTTTATAGCTCTTTCTTGACGCTAGTCATAGCCAGCAGTATTCCCAAAGGAGAAGTATCACTAGTTAATAATAGTACTCTTAAAGATAATGATACTAGATTTACTATTTTTAGACTTTTTAGTAGCTAAAAATATTATACCATTATCTTTTGGATTGTATTCCAAAAGTGTGTACTGATCATTGTCTCAAAACACAGTGAAGCATGGAATAATATTTACATCAGACTGTTCAAATTGAATTTTTCTGGTGAAAACTTTTATTGCTTCTGCAAGCTACCTTTTTCTTTCTGCTGATAGAAGTAATATTAAATTAGGTAGGATGCAAGAATATGACACCCAAAGCAATAAATAGTTAGCTTAAATGTTTCATTCATTTTTTTCTGTACTCTGCTTAATTCCCTACTTGTGTACAAGCTTTATTTAGATTAGCAATATTCATTTATTACAGGGTAAAAAATTATAGGAACAAAGCCTGATCTGAAAGGGAAAAAATAGTAAGAAGTCAAATTAAATTTGTCAGAAACTTCCCACAGATATTTTAAAAAGCCTAGAAAGAACTTATCTGAGATTCCATATATAGCTGAAGTGTTAAAAAGTTAAAAAGAAAAAGTGATACTGCACATGCTTTTAACACATGCCCAGGACCAGGGTAACTTTACAAAAAGGACTGTCTTTTTCTTTTTTTAAAGTTATACATTCAAACAGTCCAGACTTGCAATCTGGAAACACTTATACAATACCCCAAAAGCTGCCATTAAAATGCCAACAACTCTGAGAAGTAAATACAGAGCTGAATCTGAGATTATCACAATTTCTCTGAAATGACGGGAGTTGCATACTCTTTCAGTCTCCCACGATCACGTGTTTAACAGTTACACAAATGACAAAGGCAAATATTTAACAGATAAACACTAAGAGGGGGAGTATTCAGGCAAAGACTCAGAAAAAGGCATAAAACAAAAGCCCCATACTGATGGTAGGTGTCTCACCTGACATTTCCCACATAGGAAAGGTTGTTAGAGACTCCACTTACTCTACCAAATCAACAGAAGAAAAGTGGTGATGACATTTCCTGATGACGATGCTTCCTAAAAGCATTGGGCATTAATACATATCTATCTTCATTCTCTAGTATTTAAAGGTGCTTTGGCTCTAATGTTGTCATCCAGTTGGAGGATAAAATACATAGGATTTCTGAAGTAATACTTGCAGCTTAACATATGTATACACTGTAATATATCTAACAGTGGTGTGGAATTGCTTTCTTCCTTTCAAATGCAGCTTGCTGCACAGTACACCATAGTATATGATTATTGTTTCACATTAAAAAAATCCACGAAATTTTAATACAAATTGTAAATGTCTCATTAAAGAGTGGCAAAGATTCAAGAACTTTGAGCACATAATAGAACAAGTATTTTAAAAGTCATTATTATCTCTAAAATGTCACCTGTCTGATACTGCTCTCACCACAGCTAACAGGGTACATATAATTACAGACTTCATATAAATCTCAGTCTCCTTACTCAGAGTGAGCTATTACGTTTGCTGATTAATCACAAGGCGTGGTTTTAATTGTCTTTTCATTAGATTAATAAAAATCTAAACTATCCATTTTCACAATATTTTAAAAGTTTAATTCTGTCATCTTTATTCATGTTAAATAGCACTTAATGTCTCAGTACTCTGTGAAGTAATATGCTGCTCATCAGTAGTATGGTTGGTAGCATAGAATGCCCAGTATTTAACTTGTCAAAATAGTAACTTCAAACTTCCATAATGGGCCCTCTGTGTGTTTAGAAAACCATTTATCAGGTGTGTTCAGAAAATTGGTCTGTTCAATGTAAACACTATTTTTTTTCCTTAAATGTGACTTCCCAAATGAATGCAGAAATTTCAGAGTTTGCTTTGGTGAGAGTCTAATTAATTAAGATCTCTTTAGTGAACTGTATTGGTGAGGCAGGTTAGGACAGGTATTGTTCTGTCATCGTGCTTTGAAGTCTTATATAGATCTTAACGCTGATCAGACTTAGGTGGAATATATGGATACCATGAGGAGAGATCGGTGTTTAGGAACTGGACTGGACTGGCTGTATTGATATTAGGAGGTCTGATAACCAATCGTCAAGTGTCTAGGGTGATACAAGAAGGCACAGTGGTACTTCCAGCTCTTCCCTTCTCTCCATATGACCATTCCTATCACTGTAAAGTGGCACTGCCATGTTAGAAAGGAAAGGAATTTCTAAATGCTCAGTTCACTTTAGCCTGAAGTCAAGTAACAGCAAGTTGCTAGACAAGTCTACATCCCCAGTAATCTCTGCCTGGGAAGAAGACATTCAAGTCATAATTTTGACAACGGTGATCTTGTAACAGCTCATTTTTGTCTGAAATTAACTGCCTACTAGAGGCTCACCAAAGTTTCCTCTCTTCTACACCCTCAGAGATACTTCCTCTCTACTCTGAAACATTTCTGGTAGCAAGTCTTGCTCTTCCCACCACATGCAATACTCTGCCAACATCACACTAAAATCCCAACATTCTGAACGACCAGTTGAGCTAGTCACAAAGACATAAAAATAACATCACTTGAGTTTTCATAAACAGTAACTGCCACAATTAATTGTATTAAATGAATTCATAATGTCAGCACAAATTTAACTTACTTTGTTGTTTTTTCCTGGACTCATACTGTAATCTGTGAACAGCCAAATAAGAGGAAAAATGGGAACCAAAAACTAATTAATTCAGTGCATTTTGAATGTTGCTTGTATCATTTTAGCTAAATTGTAATTTTCATGCAGTCTGTGGTCAGTCTCAGTACAAAAATAAATGATCATGTGGATCGCTGTTTGAATACAGTTTGTAAATTAATTCCTCAGTGTCAATGGTATCTGGAACTATTCTTGTGAGGTAAGCTTTACTTTTATGATACTCTTAGGTGGGTGAAAAAATCTACTTAGATTAGGTCTTTATAAAACCTGGTTGACTAATCAACACCTGCACATTACAGAATATTTTGTTCCACTTTTTGTGTTTATATTATCTTTTCTGAATGACTACTGAGAGAACAAAACAAGTAACTAAAAACTGGACAATATCTACAAAATGCCTTTTAAAAAGTTATTGGTTTAACCGATTAACCCACTTTGAACACGTGATCAAATGCTAGTTTGTTGTACACAGTGAAAACATAGCTTGCTCACTTTTCAAAAGGGTACATTCAGCTAAATATAGAGCTTAGCCTTTAGAACATCTCTGTTATAGCTGTCTGTGCTTGATGGTGAGAATTTCAGGGCAATAGTGATAAGTGACCAGTGCCCTTAGCTTCTTTTGAATTTGGTGTGAAGATGGGAAACTAAATCCCCTTCCACTGTCAGGGAATGTTGTGTCTTAACAGGTGCTGTCACAGAAGGAATAAATATAACCACAGTTTTCCATTTGCAACTCAGCTTGTTGTTTTTCCCATCTGTATTTGTTTCAGATTTGGTTTGGTAACACCGCTTTTATCTGTGCTGCATTTTTTTCTAGTCACAAGGGGAAGAGAAAACAAAGTGAGAAAAACATAAAACCTCTAGAACATTTTTGGCTATTTAGAACAATAAAAGAGTGAGACTATTTTATAGTGTTTACTCCTTATTAAATATTTTAACAATCACTATACTCTGTAACTTAAAGCTACTTGAAGTACAGTAAATGCTATTAACTTTAACATCATAAAAAGCTAAAGGGCAAACTCTTTTCTTTGCAAAACAGCAAAGTGGTTTGACTCAGGGTACAGAATCTAGGAGGCAGGATGGGACTTTCCTGGCTGAGCTAATCCATAGTAAGGACTGTCGTTCAAATCTTGTAATTGCCCCTGGCATGCATATGATCCTTGTGCTAGCTGTTAGATATGCAGTTATTAATGGTTGACTTTAGCAGGAGACTTGTAAGACCCAAGCAGAGGGGTAGGAAAAGTTTTCTTTTTGCTAACTCAGTAGGTAAGTAGCACTGATCTTAACCTAATGCCTTCCTTCCCCATCTACCATAACTTGGTACTTGGCAAGTCAAGCACAACGATGTCAGACTTAGAAACCTGCTTTCTACCAGAAACCTACAGCACTTCCCAGCAGATATCTCCACAAATGGAGACAGGATTTGTCCCTCATGAGATACTTCTGAGTAAATAATAATATCACTGTTTTCATCTGTGAGTATAAACACTGGGTTTTGTCTCTTAATGACTGTTTCTGTTTTACTGCTACTTCCCACCAGGAAGTTGACTGCTAACATAATTAGCAGATGATTGCACGGGGGAGGCTGAAATTTTTAACAGCTGTTTTAAGGCATTCTGTTATCAAATCTTCTGTGCTGCAGAACATTCACAGGTTTTGAATGGCATTCTCTCCAGTGACACAGAAATTATAGGACCATGGCGTGCAGGCCTCTGGAAAGGACTTAACTTGCTCATTTACTTGAAAAAATATGAAGAATCTGCTTTTAAAGCATTTAGTGGATTAGTACAAGTACTTGGGCATACTGTACTGCATTGGGTTTGTGTGGCAAGGTTTTGGTAGCAGGTAAAGGGGTGGCTTCTGTCAGAAGCTGCTAGAAGCTTCTCTTATGTCAAATAGAGCCAATGCTAGCTAGCTCCAAGACAGACCCACTGTTGGCCAAGGCTGAGCCCAGCAGCAATGGTGGTAGTGCCTCTGTGATAACATATTTAACAAAGGAGAAAAAAACTGTGCAGCTGCAGCCGAAGAGAGGAGTGAGACTATGTGAAAGAAACAACACTAGACACCAAGGTCAGTGAAGAAGGAGGGGGAAGAGGTGCTCCAGGCACGGGAGCAGAGATTCCCCTGCAGCCTATGGTGAAGACCATGGTGAGGCAAGCTGTCCCCCTGCAGCCCATGGAGGTCCATGATGGATCAGATATCCACCTGCAGCCTGTGGAGGACCCCACACCAGAGCAGGTGGATGCCTGAAGGAGGCTGCAACCCTGTGCTGGAGCAGGCTCCTGGCAGGACCTGTGGACCCAGAGAGAGAGGAGCCCACGCTGGAAGAAGTTTGCTGGCAGGACATGTGACCCTGCAGGGGACCCATGCTGGAGCAGTCTGTTCCTGAAGGACTGTATCCCATGGAAGGGACCCATGCTGGAACAGTTTGTGAAGAACTGCAGCCCTTGGGAAGGACTCACATTGGAGAAGTTCATGGACGACTGTCTCCCATGGGAAGGACCCCACACTGGAGCAGGGGAAGAGTGGTGAGGAGTCCTCCCTCTGAGGAGGAAGGAGCGGCAGAAACAACATATGATGAACTGACCACAACCCCCATTCCCCGTCCCCCTGCGTCACTCAGGAGGAGGAGGTAGAGAATTCAGGAGTGAAGTTGAGCCCCTGAAAAAGGGAGGGGTGGGGGAAAGGTGTTTTAAGATTTAGTTTTTATTTTCTCATTATCCTACTGTGATTTTGATTGGTAATAAACTAATTTCCCCAAGTCAAGTCTGGTTTGCTCATGACGATAACTGCTGAGTGATCTCCCTGTCCTTATCTCGACCCACAAGTATTTCATTATATTTTCTCTTCCCTGTCCAGCTGAGGAGCAGGAGTGATAGAGCAGCTTTGGTGGGTACCTGGTATCCAGCCGGGGTCAACCCACCCACAGGTACGTATCAGAATTCAGCACAGAAACTGAATGTGTAACTCTGAAATGTTTGGCAGATTTATTTTACAATAAGGTATTCTGAAGCTTCAGACATTTCTGATGCTCCAAGTGATCTATTTCTTTGTTACAGCATATAAGGGAGACAATACGAATCAATGTTACCATTTGTTATAGAAGAGTCATTCTGAGAGTAATGCATAGTGCAGCACAGAAGTTTACTGTTATAAAATAAATAATCATAATCATTGGCTGTGATAGAATAATAATCATAAAATTAAGAGAGAAACCATTTGGGAAAGAACTGCTTCAGTTCCCCATGGAGTATTATAGTGTCTGCCAGATGTAAAGTAGCATGTATCAAGTTCTAGATGGAAAAATAAGAGCTTTAGAGTAATAAGTGTATAATTAAGTAATGATTGAAGTACCAAGCACGTTTACAAACTGTGCATCATGTTGTCCCAGAGGAGGAAGACTACTTGATCTGTGGGAGTTTTTAAGCTGAGACACTTAAACCTTTTCTGCACGAGAAAACTTTTGCTGGAGCATACCACCAAAGTCTTCTTCGGACCGATACAGTTATAACAGCACTGAAGTGTTACTCTTCTCTTTTCATATCCTTCCCTCAATTCCAATGTGTGCTATTTTAAATGGAATATAGAAACACTGCATTTTTGCTTCCATTATTGTTGCAAGAATAATGCTAAAACAGAAATTGGCATGAGGCTGGCAAACTGCCTTTTACAAAGCATGACTTCCTCTTCCTTCCACACAAGAAAATTGATTCCCTCTTTTATCTATAATAGGGACCCAGTCCTAAGATACATTTAGAAGGATGGTGAGTACAGAGATATATTAACAGTTTACTTGGGTAGGACTGTACTCCTAAACCTGCCACAAAAATGTAAACTCAGACATCTTGGTGTGGCTGATGCAGTGGTTTTACAAATGTTAGTATTTTTCTTTAGTGGTTTTTTTTTTTTTAATTTAGGTGGTTTTGCAGTAAGGAAGGGCTTGGCCTGTACATGCAGCATTTTTTTTCAGGGTTTAGGGCAACTCAAACTTTCCAACTACTACTGTGCAGAGTCTCACTGAAGAAACAAAAACACTTGCTCTACTAGTGATTCAGATCATTAAGATCTTGAGCAGTTTCAATCAAAATTGCCTTTTAAAATAGAATTTAGGCTTCTAAATAACTTTATTTGTTTTGAAAATTTACTTACAAGGACAAATCAAGACAAATTTGACAATATTTGCTTAAGTCCTTTTATTTTGTAGCCTCTGTTAAATGGAAGAACTCATAAAAGTTAACGTTTTCTAAAACAAGGAGGCCAAATTGACTGAAGTATTTCTTGAAGGAAAGAGAAGGATTATTTTGAAGAAACCATAATAGCATCTGCTTTTGAGGAAATTATAATAGAATTTTTGTGCAAGTTGAATCTAGACTCAGATATTTTAAATCACTTGATTCAGAAATGTGTGGGCTTTTTATACACTTTTAGTTTAACAATATCTCAGGTGATTTCCAAAAGGAAAGGCAAAGGGAGGGCTTTACTCAGTAATTCACACTGTGACAAATGACTGTTAAAATGCCTTCTGAGATTTACAGTAGGGAGTTTTTCCTTGAAAGTCACCAGTCAACATGACAGCCAGCAGTATACAATTGTCCAAGTGATG
Organism: Himantopus leucocephalus; assembly: GCA_003993805.1. Classification (NCBI taxonomy): domain Eukaryota; kingdom Metazoa; phylum Chordata; class Aves; order Charadriiformes; family Recurvirostridae; genus Himantopus; species Himantopus leucocephalus. Next base: position 2,793,258 of record RSEF01000008.1, on the reverse strand, counting down.
TGTGGAGGTGTTCTGTATTATCTGAATCCCTTTCCTTTCCAGATAGGTGGTAATGTTCATTTATGCAGTAAGCTGATTTTAATTTAATCCTTTAAGTATCCAATGTAAGAACAGTTCCTGCACAAAGGTAAAATTTAGCTCTCTAATTTCATCACGAAAGTATATACTGCAGCAAAATGACTCAAATTTTCATCTCAATAGAAGAGAAGGATTTGAAATATATTTCCAATACCAGTTAATGTGTCTATATTGGCATTGGAACTGGTATGTTCCAATACCAGTTATGGGTATACATATACACAGAAAAGAAAAAAATTAAAGAGTTGGAAAATGTAAATTTTTGTTCCATGACTGTGAAATTGTAAACACTTATTGCAACAGCACATAGAAAGGCTATGAAACCTGATGCTTTGAGGGCAGGCGTTGGAAAATATATTGGGTTTCTATATTCATTTTTTGTTCTTTCCATTCCATTTGTTGTATGTGAATTTCAAGTGGCACAGTAATAGTGATTTTTTTCCTGCAACATAATAGCTCTGTATACAATAGTAAACTTCAACAGCCAGTAGAATGAAATAGTAGTATAAAATAGATATATATGATTGTCAAATGACTTGTTCATATGACAGACTGTATTAATTCAGCAATTCAACGCTGGAATGCGTACTTCATGGTTTCTTAATTAATATTGCTAGAAATATTCAGTATTGATAAAATCTGCCTTGGTGTGCAAGGTCCAAAGAAAGCCCAACATACTGCTTAATCTTACCTGAACCCAAAGGGACTTAAAGTGGTATATAAAAAAAAAAGCTATAAACATTTTTATGAAGTCAATAAAATGAATCTCACTCTGATATTTTAAAAACATTCATATGTTTCTTTCTCTTTTTCTTTCTCTAAAATGTTGTGGGAAAATAATTATTCCAATATATCAAAGTTCTTTAACAGCAAGGTGGGTTTTTTTTTTCCTTTTTTAAGGACTCTGGGACAAAACACACTTATTGCCTATGTGTAAGGATCATACTGTGTATTTCAGGAAGGAAGGCAACAAGCATACGCAGGTCTGTGCTTTACAAATGGATCTCTCTGCAGCACAGTCCACCACATACGCATAATCTGAAGTTGTGACTGTGCAGGAAATACAGGAGACAGGAAAGAGAAGAACTAGCAGCACAAATGGGAGAAGCAGCATGTAATGTTAAAAGTGTAGAGGTTAACTTCACAATACAATTACTTTGACCCTCTCTGGGTATACCTTTAAATAAGTTAAACTTGCCCAGACACATTCCCAGGTACTGACATTAAATGGCACAAAACAGCCTACAAACATATCAGAAAACTCCTTCATCTTGCCACATTGGTTGACTCCCTGCATCTTGTCTGCTTGGAGTGTTTCCTTGGAAATTCAAACTGCCAAATCATTCCTGGGCGCTGCAGTGTTCAAGCCAGTTTTGGCTAGCTGGCTATGGCCAATGCATGCAAAGGAAAATTTACACAGTTCACTAGTATACTGAAGCTGTCATGCTTGAATGGTGGGAAACATTCCTGGCTTGCTTGAATTTACTAAAAAAAATGCAGCTTTTATATCTTCTTAAGCTTCTAAAGAATGGACTAGACATCTGTACATAAATGGTTTTAGAAATGTGAGGTAAATTGTGCTCTGCAAGATACTCAAGCACTGAATTTATATGACTGACCTTACTAAAAAAGCAGTGATATCAACAGAATGTAAATGCTTTTTTAACTTAGAATTCTTTCTTTACATCTCTAGGTTCCCGTTGTTTGGTTATTTTGAAGTACATGGTAAATATATATGTACACAAGAAAACATTTGCTATGTGAAAACATTGTATCTCTCCAAAGCTTACATGGGAACCTAAAATAAATACTCTCTTTTCTCCCTTCCTTGAAGCAAATTATTTACCAGCTTTAAACATGTCAGGTCTTCACTAGGTAGGACATTTTCCACTTTTATGTCTGTTGCTCTTTAACACAGCTCGTAAGAGTAAGGATTGATCATCAGTAGGTTTATGAAATGTTTTATTATGTAATTTACTGTTACAATTACAATTCAGTAAAACCTCACTGAATTAACAGGCAAATAACATGTTAATCACGCAGTTCCCCCTTTATTTCTGCTCCCTTCCCCAACAGCCAAACTGAAAAACAAACTGCATTATGATGGTCAGGAAGCATCTCAGAATACCCAGCAAATCAAACCAGTTTATTTCAGTTTCAGATACTTTCAATAATGAAAGCAAAATGTTAGATTCATAAAGGGATATTAGGGATATTTACAAAATTAGTGAAAAAGTCAATGACTTAATCTTCTGTTTAACCCTCAGCCCAGTGACTGGGATATCTACATGGCCAGAAGAAACCTGGTACGCTACCCTACCTGCCACAGGAATCACTCACTTGATACACACACACCCCATAGCCACCGGGCTGATCTTTCACATGCTGTCCTGCGGAAGGTTTTCCGATTGATCCAGGCGATATTTAAATATTTTATATAGTGACAGGAAAACAGGTGAGTTTTTACTCAGTTATCTCTCTGAGTAAATGAATATTTAACTATTCCATATAAAATGTGTAAGCATCAAGCTTCATCTCCACAGTTTTCAAAGGGAACCAGGTCCTTTGAAAATCTAGCCCTCCAAAAACCAAAACTTATTTTAACATCCAATTTTTTTCAGGAAAAAAATCACTCAGTAAATTCAAGAAGTTCAATAAATTATTTGAAATATTTTATTTACCGAAGAAATGCATTTGTCAAAGATTCACCATGTTTTTCTGCACACAGCAACTTCTTTTATGAAAAATAATATACAATCCAATTTGGCGGTTTGAGGAATATGACAGCCCAGAACCCATCTGTTACTGAACCGCACTGCAAGGTTGGTTAGGAATCTAAGCTATGCAAGTAGAAATATTTTTCTGGGAGAGAAATGCAAAAAGCAGTGAGGTGGATGTTACTGTATCGGAGAAGTATAGGTAAGAAATGGACCATGAGCTAGACACCAAAAAAGTGTCCAAAAAAGTGCGTGTCTCGAGAATTCCTCAGGAAAAAATGAAGACTAGAAATCCGTCACCAAACAGGTACAGATCTAAGAACAAAATTCCTGAATTAGAGTCCTATTATATTCAGCTAAGCATTTTAGCATGTGTGCATTTTATAAATGAACAGGATCATTTAAAAGATAGATGATCAAACTCTCCTCCTAAAGAAACATAACCAGTATGGTTTCAAAACTGGGTACTCTGCTTATGCCAGAAATACATCTTTCAGCAAAAAAGAAGAGAAGTCTATATCATCTCAATCATATTTATTACTAAATACTACCATATGACTTACTGGCAAACTATGCTATCGAAACTGTGATTTGGTGGCACAGAATCCTGGGTGGTTTGAGGCAGATGAGAGGAATAATTGCATCTCCTCTCTACTTTGAAGAATCAACAAGCATCTGAAAACACAGAGATGGAACATATGCCTCCCAGCCAGTAAAAAGTGAGCATCTTTCCAGAAAGGGCAGAATGGAAAGAGAAAAAAGAGACCTCAAGGATGAACAGACTGGGAAGATAAAAAAAGGGAACAGGACTAAGATAGAAGACAAAGAGGTCAGCTGGTAACAGACCTGAAGTTCACAGACCACACAGATGGAAAACCCTTGATATAAATCAGACTGCTGAAGTTGAAAGCAAGTGGAAGTAAGAAGTTGCAATGAACTGGAAACATGCAGAAAATTATTTCCAGCACCTTGGCCAAGGGCCAATAACCTCCTAAATGAACTATCTTGGTCACTTGCCATTGTGTAGCCATACTATAAGGCTACTTCAACTGTATTTTAGTGTTGAGATACTCCATTCATAGTTAATGTCCGTTCAACTGAAGGGAGTATCAGCAACACTTTTGGCAATATCTATATTGCACACTAATTAATAGAATAGAATAGAATAGAATAGAATAGAATAGAATAGAATAGAATAGAATAGAATAGAAGTGCTTCACCAGAAGAACCCTTGAACCACTGATGCAGGGGGTGCAAAGAAAAGACAAAAAAGCAAACAACTAAAAATAAGATATACTTGTGTAATCTGATCATCACTAACTAATAAGCAGCTGATCTCAGGGTTCCCACAGGTCTGCAGTCTTTCTCATTAAATATTTCCTAAAAGTATGTCTAATATTCTAAATACTCCTTTTGAGAATATTTCTATGCAGAATATGTATGCCTTTTCTATAATGGATAGTAGCAAAATATCAGCAACATGGGATTGGATTAATATTTCAGTATTAAAAGTGATATCCTCCAGTACAGAAAAAACAAGAATCTGGACAGGACCCTATTGTAAGGTGGACAAACAAAAGACAATACTGAAGATTTTTTTAAGAGTGGACTTTGCAGAGTTAATGGAAAGCTAGTACCAAAAGAGACTGCTATGGTAACTTGCAGAGCTGGAGGAGAGAGTGCTGCTAACACAGCCTCATGTAAAGCACAATCCTGATTGCATTGTGGGGAAACAACTGCCCAGCCTTCCTGCCACAGTGGAGCTGTGTCCGCCCTCAGCACAGCACAGTATTTGAAGATCTAGAAAGCCATTTCCAGTAGCCATTTTCAGTCCTGGGTTCATATTTTATATTTCAGGTATGCTAAAGATCTCTCTTGTAATACCTGTGTGAACATTAATGAAATAATTAAAAATAACTATTCATTTCCACTAGTCTTTTGCTACGATTTTCATGCTCTATAATACTGTTATGCTATAATTCTGCTATCAATATTTTCTTAAGGATTATTTATTTTCATTTTGTTAAGTGCATAGAGACTTGAAATAGACCTTTCTGTAGCTAAATGGATGCTATGGTTTGTGCAGTTGCTTATACAGTATTTCCTATTTGAGACGAGATCATGCTTCTTCCATAGAAGGTAACTTTATAAAGTTCAAGTCAAACAACTGGTATCAGGGAAGTACTTGACAGAAGTTTAAAGTAGAGCTGGCAAAAGTGTTAAGCCGTAAGAGTGGTCCAAAAAGGTGTATAGAGAATATTTTCTTTATTTTAGCTATTAAAACCCTAGCTAAATAAAGTTGATAAAATGAGCAAGATTGCAGGGGTTTTTTCCTATTCCAATAGAAAATAAAATGTAGGTATAAGATGCTAAGCTCTACCTTTTCTAAAATCCCAAAGAATACTGTGATCAGGAGTTATGAATACAGAATACACTTATGGTTTAATTATTTTGTAAGTATAAAACCATGCTCTGATAAACATACTCTCTAACTCTCCATTATGTAGTTACAATGCTGTTATTTCCAACCAACAGCATACATTTTTTGTGACTATCTTAAGATGTCATTCACCATTTCACAACTCCCTGAATAGACATCGTTTAATTGCTACAAGGTATAGCATATTCTCCTAAACAAAGGTAATAAGTAGTTACATATCTGCATGATCTTGTGATTACCAATCAATGAGAATCCATCTTTCTTTAGGAAAACTGCTAAAATCTAAATGATGTAGACCAGCACTAAAATCAAAGTTTCAGACTGCTGAGTTAAGGACTCATTCTGACAATGTAAATATATTGAATTAAAATCGATCCGATATGCTGTTATATATTACCAGACAATTATTGCTTTTCTGTCATTCGACCACAATACATTATTACTACAAAGTGGATCTCACACATAATTTTGCAAGATAGGATCGTGTAATAGCCTGTTGACACACCAGGTTGTATGGTCAAATAGTGGCATGATGCTGTTGGTGTTCATGAATACTGTTCATTTACCATTTTGAAATTAAACACACATTCCTGGTCTGTTTGTTTGGTTTAATATAAGGATTTGTTTTATTATTTTAAAGACATTATACGACTTGAGACAAACACCTTTTTCTGTCGGTTTGTAATTAAAGAAGCCAACAATCCTTGAAATAATTCATACAGTAATAAATTAATATTAGTTACATCCAAGCGTAGGATCCTAGCATGAAAAGAAACTGCATGTAAAGAAGCATGTACATTGTAGAACAAAAACACCCAGTGACTCCAGCTGTTAGCCTTTCGACAAGAGACAAAAGCGTATTTTGTTTGGGGTTTCCCCTCAGTGCATGTTATCATCCGGAGACGGTATCGTACCTGTCCTGCTTTCCCTCCTACCCTAGCCGTAGGGAAGGGAACGGTACTGCCCTTCTGCAGAGGCGGCAGTGCCCCGAAGGCTGCGGGACGCCTTGGTGCGGGGCGCCGGCCCCGACTCGCCCCCGGCCGCGGGGCGGGGCACCGCAGCCCTTCGGCGGCCGTCGCATCCCTTCCCCGGGAAAGTTTTTCACCGGGGCTGGCCTCCTGCGGGCGGTGCGTGCCTTCACAGCTCGCTGACCTGCCAGCAGCAGGGCCGCACGGTGCCCGGGCAGCGCGCCCCGCCGCCACCCCGACCCTCCGCGGGGCCCGCGCCGCCGGGCCGCCTCTCTCAGGCGGGCTGGCGGAGGGGCGGCGGGCGCCGCCCGCGGAGCCCTCCGCGCCCGCTGTCGGGCTGTCACCGCGCCCCCCCACCCCCACCCCAGCGCCGGCGGAGCGCGCACTGACCTGTCGTCGCTCTGCCAGCCCTGATCGCCCAGCAGCAAGTCCCGAAACCGGTATCGCGGGGGGAGCGGAGGCACCTCGCTGTCCAGGTCCACCATCCTGCCCGGAGGAGGGGAACACCCGCCGCCGCTCCCCTGCGGAGGAGCGGTCACCCCTGCTGCTGGGGTGCTGCCGCGGGGGGAAAAGCGCAGGCGAGGCAGGAGGGGCCGGGGGCGGGGAGCGGCGCGGAGCAGGTTGTCCCCCAGGCGAGCGCGGGGGGCTGCGCACACAAAGGCGGCCGGAGCGCGGCGGCAGGGCTGTCTCCGGGCGGCCGAGGGGAGTGGCGGGCACCACCTCGCGCCCCGGCGCGCGAGTGGCGGTTTAACGGCCCCCGGGGTTGAGGTGGCCTCGCGCGGCCCGCCCTGGGGGAGGCAGGTGCCGGCGGGCGGCGGCCTCGGCGGCGCGCGCCCCCACCCGCCCACCCACCGAACGCGAACGCGATCGCGATCGCGAACGCGCGCGCACCGCCCGCCGCCTGCCGCGGTTGACAACAAAGAGCTGTCCAGCGCCATGCAAATGTTGTTTGGAGCCGCCGCTGGCGGGCCAACCAATAGGATGGGTGCTCATCAGCATACTCCAGTGACGGCGCGGGAACCTCTGCCTGCCGACCAATGGCAGCCCCCTCATTAGCGTACAGGGTAAGGGGCTTCTCCCTCCTCGGGGCGGCGGCGGGCGCTGAGGGAGCGGGGCCGGGCAGGGGCCGCCGCGGAGACACCCCGGCTCCTGCCACGCTTCGGCCGCGCCGTGCCGGCGGTAGCCCCGCGTTGCTCCCCAGGGCCGCCGGCGTGGTGGGCTGAGCGAGGCGGGCGGGTGGGAGGAGAAGGCCGCGCCTGCCCCTCCCCTCGGGGTGGTGGTTCGGCGGGCCTTGCCGGGTCTGGGCGGGTCTCGGGGGGCCCCGCACGCAGCGGGGTCCGTGGGGGCGGTATCGTGCAGTACCCATTTGGGGCGTGCAGAATGGCACTTGGCTGAAGCAGCCGCCTCACACCCCGGGCACCAGCCCCTCCTTTGGGGGCCTTCATGGGGCTCCCTCACAAACCTACCTCCTACGGCCAGCAACCTCCTCTGGTACCGCCTGGGGCTTTCTCAGAAGCACTTTTCTGTAAGCCTCGAAATTTGGAAAATGAGGTGTTTTTTCTTGGCGAGCTGTAGGTAGCCTCTGCGCAGACCCCGCGTTACTGATGGTAGCTCATCTGAGTGTATTCGGGTCTTTCACAACTTTGTTTCTTGCTCATATTTAGTCCGTCAGGCATATCTGCTTAGTGACCTGTCTGATCCTGTTCTGTGCCAACTCTAATGAAGTCTCAGGTGCAAACGTGGTAAGCCACTGGTCAGATTCCACTTTTAACTAACTGGGGATTTGTTGTACATAGCAGGAGTGGTGGCGGCACAGGCCCTGTAAAAATACAGGGAAGTTGGATTGTTCCAATGACTGAAGTTTGTAGGCAATGCCTGAAAGTGGGAGACACTCTAGAAAGTATTTCTTATGTGACTGATGAAGCACTTATTACCAATATGATGATTTGTTTGAATTCACTGTCACCAAATTGAAATAGGGAATAATGTTTTTTTAAATTTGCTCTTAAAGGTCCACTGTAATCTAGACTGTCATACTTAGCATCTAATGCCCCAGTTTTTGCAGCCTGTCATGATTTGCCTTCCCAGATTAGATCTTCACCTAAACTGTTCAGTCACAGCATTCCTTTCCGAGAATGAAGTCATGCAGTCTTAACATTGGTGCAGATTTTAGATTTAGATTTAGATTTTGCTGGCAGGGGCTAAGTGATAAACGAGAAGTTATTTCCTAAAAGTGGTTTAAATACCACATATTTAATTAGGTGCATACATTCATACTGTGGATTGAAAAGCAAACCTTCTATTTTCCATTCAGTGGGATTTCTGTGTAGAAGGTAAGCCAGTTAAAAGCTGTTATGGCACATACACTATCAGCTTAAGTACAGCAGCCTGGAGTGTACCACATAATGGTGTGCCCTGCTGAGAATCCAGCTCTGAGCTTCACGCTGTGAGGGAAAGATTTCTACAGGTAACCAACAGGTAGTCTAGTTCAGGACTCAGATTATCTCTGCTGTTGTTACAGGCAATGCATCTTCCCTTGCTTCTCCAGTACAGAGTTTTTAAGCATAGCTTCTCTGATTGTTGTTTCTTTAGAGGATGCAATGTTGTATCCCAGGTCCTGTAAAATGCTGGGATCACTGGAGTATGATGCCCTTTTTCACAGCTTGCTGCATTCAGCATTTACAATGTGCTTCTCAGAAGGGCTTGTTAGATGAAGCAAAACAGATGCACGTATGTGGCAAGAGTTCAAAGGTAACTCTGCTTTGGCTGATATGGGAAATAAATAAAATAGTGGATTACCCTGCTGCCACATTTTTCCCAGTTTTACCATGCTGTGTTCTGAGGTCAGGGCTCCCTAAAAGTCTAATTTTTAATAAAATGTCCAGAATCTTTCTTCTTTAGAATATTTATGTGCAGCCAATTTTTTTCTTTCTCGGCTGCTTCAGTTGAAAAGGCTGTCTCTTCTAAGAAAACACTATTTCGTCTCTCTGCCTGGGTGTCTTTTCATCTTGCCAAAACTTGAGGTGGGGGTGGAGCCCATATAGTACAACGTTTTCTTATAAAAGTAAAGTAGTTAGGCTAACTGTAGTCCTTTTCTGAAGTCTATGAATCATAGATCGGTTGGGAAATTAATGGTGTTTCTACTGTATCTTCTAGCAGCCTCATTAATTTTTCCACCTTAATTGATTACATTTGTTCTTGTACTTGAGAAGCTAAGTAACAGTAGAAGCTTTTGCACTTTTTCTACCACAGAAATGCATTTCAGAATGGTAATAGCTGACTGGTAAACTAGCAACCTGTTAAATAGTTGAGCAGAGCTAATAGAAAGCAAACTCATAATCGAGACTATAGTCATGCAGTTTATACAGAAGCTTAATTTTGTGCTCTTAAGTAATATAAAATTCTTTGCAATATAAAATTAGCTGTGTTTTTACATGCCTGATGGTATGAGGCCTGGTCACTCTGAAAAGCTCTAATTATATAAAATTGGACAGAGATGGGATTTTAGTGAACTGAATCTAATATTTTGATTAGCAAATCAAAATACCTGGGAAGTGTATGTCTTCAAGCTGAGGAGACACTGAATCGTCTACTTGGAGACAGATGCTGTTATATATGAACTACTATACTGGGTCACTATCCTCGAGCTAGGCATTCTTTCTGCTATGTTTGTGTGTTAAAGAAAAGCTATGAGCAACACTCAGTTCTTTCAAGGAACAAGTGTAGGTTTGTACTCTCGTGATGATTCTGCCCCTAAGAAGTGTCAGAAGCATCTGTGGCCCTGACTTGGGCACTGAAAATAGCCTTTCATGAATCTCTATTTTTTATTTTTAAACTGGCTAGATACAGGTGGGTAACTCTTTCCAAGTACATAACTGAAGTTTGGGAGAGAGAGAGAGGGGTTAGGAGTGCTGTTACTGAGTTTCTTGCTAGTGATTGGATATAAATCTTGGACCATACTGAGGTACAGAAAGAACACAAAAAGTATTTAGGTTTTCTTTTTAGGTAGCTTGTATTTTTGATGGTGTATAGTTAAAACAGGCTGTCCCAATACAAATAGCTTCTGGACTTTTTGAACAGTTGCAGTGTATATGGAGATATACATAGGTTATTAATATTGTTCTTAATTCAAGATATTCTGCCCCTGTATCTAAATCTGTATTATGCAGTCTACTGTGATAAAGTAATCAGATTATCAGGTTAGTTTTTTATATTTTCCTCAAAAAGCTTGTAAGGTTTTCTTTATTATTAATCACTGTAATTATTGACACTCACTGGGACATTCTTTACTGTTGGTATTGATACCTAGAATTATTCAGGTAAATCAAAACCAAACATGACTGTGAGGAGTTAGAGAAGAATCTCGCCCATGGTAATGAACTCGTGAATTTCACCCTCTTAATTTGTTGATGGTCCCCTGTGTTGTGGTGCTGAAATAGTCCTACCAGACACAGTCCTTACTCCTGGTCCCTCCATTGCTTTGCAGTTGTATACCGTGACTCAGAGAGTTGTCTTCCCCAGCTGATAAACTTATCATCCCAACTATTGTTTTGATTCTCCTAAGTAACATTATGAGATTGGGGTTGGGGTAAGAAAGACCACTGGTAAAGATAAACTTTTAAAACAGAAGTTGAACAAGGATGAGGCATTTATGAAGCAAATGCACACTAAATCCTTTTAAGCAGCTCTGTAATGTGAGTAACTTGCACTTACTGTCCTTTCAAGGAAGACAGTCTAATATTGTCTGAATGGGATTCAGTTAACTCACTAAGCAGACACATAAGACACTTACTGTAAGGAGTAGTCTAGGCTGCAGTGAAAAATGCTAAGCGGAAATGCTGCCTTTGCAAAGTTTGCATGCTTTCTGCTGTTTGTCTGTTGGTGCTAGTAAAGGGTTAGGCAGGGTGAAAAACTGATTGACTGAAAAATAAATGCATAAAACTCAAACTCATTTTGAGGCTTTTTCCGAGGTGCTTAATTCTTTGATTTTTTTTTTTTTTCTCCCCCATAACTAAGAAGTATCTGGATGTTTATGTCGTTAACGAGAATTTTTGGAATTCTCACATTTCTGCAAGTTGATCGAGTTTCACTTGAGTGCATCTGTGTGGTTTTGGGTTTAAGACTAGAACTGGGGACTAGAGTACTGATAGCACTGGAAAGCACACAAGACGGTCCTGCAGCTTTGGCAGCTGAATAGAATATTTAGGAACTCGGCCTTCGCAGTTCACAAAATGATTTGGCATCTAGGTTAGTAATCTGTACTTAAACAATATTTGATTAGCTTTAGCTGCAATTTCACTTCCAAAATAGTCTGCAGAGGTGGTCTTCTGTAGAAAAAAAGCATAATGACATTATCTGTTAAACTGTACCTAGAAGAAATTCTGAAATAGTCGCTGATAAATATTATCTCAGCAAATCGAGTTTCAGCATTGAAAAAGGTATACTCCTCCCTCAGTTAGAAAACAACATTTTTTAAAAAGAAATCTGTTATCTTCCTCCCCCATCCCCCGGCTTTCAGACCATCAACTCCAAAATCAATCTCGAATCTGAAATACAAGACATAGATGCCTTATAGGACTAATGTTAAGCGTGCTGGACTGAGAGTCACAGCATCCTGCAATCTGAATGGATCTGAGAGGCTAAATCAAAACAATAGCAAAAACTGGTGGGAGGTGTGTTTTGAGGACTCTCCCCCTTTGTGTATCATGATATGGAACTGTTATTTAGTGGTGTGGAGTATATGACTAAAAAAATACATCAGTGTGAAATGGTTATCCAGAGGATGCCTTAATTGATCTAAGCATTTCAACTCATTGACTGCAATTTTCACTTTTTAAACTATACATCTAAAAAGCATATATATCACCAGTGTATACTAATAATACTTAGTAATGAACATAGCTCAGTCCAGGATGCCTAATTGGGTTCCTATTGAGTTGCACGGGGGCAAAATGACCTTTAAGTCACATAGCCTTCCATTTTACCTTTACCCAATACTTATGCTTCTTGAGGTTGCTGGAAAGCAAAGGGATGCTGCTGAGCAGTGCAACATTTATAGGGTCCATGGTACTTTGAGGTTGGAATTTTAGATCCTTGCATCCACAATATCTAGTTCTTGCACGTTTAGTTTGTATAATCTAACATACATTTCTTTTTAGACCCATCATTTTGTGTGTCAGTTGCAGCTTGGGTAAGGGCAGCCTTTTTTTACCTTCCCCATTTTTCTGATCATAACACCGTATCTGTTAGATCGAAGATCAACTACTTTTTTCCATTTCAGTTCCAAGGACTGCCTGGACTTTGCCTTGTTCTTTTGTGTCGTTTCCTGTTCAGATGATTACTTCTGTCTTGTGCCTTTCCCTAATGCTCTCTGTTCCCACACATTACAATTTGAAGGCATCATCATTTTCTTACTTCTGACTTGCTGCAAAGGAATTGCCACTGCAATGCCACTCTTCTCTTTCACATCCTTTTCTCAAAAAGAACTTGCTAGTGAGTTAGGTAAACATGAGCATATCAGTTTTGTCCCTTTTTTTTGTATGTGAGTTTAAATGTACCTTTGTTACAGCTTACTCGATTCTCGGCTGTTAAGGATGAGACTCATTTTTGGTTCATTCTGAATCTTACAGTACAGTCTGGGGGTGGGGTGTCTGAGTACTACCATAGCATAAATAATAATTATGTTGTCCAGTAAGTTTCTGCAGCGTTTCTGCAGACATAAATGCCTATGTCACCTCTTTACTAGGTAGCTGGTTTGTGTGCTGGAGTAGTAACAGGAATAGTTGATGATAATTTTAATTTTCCTTTAAGAAAGCACAGCTGTTGGGGGAATACAACTAATACATAATGAAACTTTAAAAAACCCGGTAATCATAATTTTCTACAAGCAGCACCATAAGCTCCAGGCTGCTCCATGTTTTTTTTTTTCCAAAAGAAGTATTTATTTCTAAACAAATCTTGCTATTCTTACATACCTTTAAATTGTTAATGATCCTATTTACTTTTTGTTGTGTATTTTGCATTTTGATTTTGCATATCCCTTCATTTTACTATCCGATACACCTTCCAGAGTACAATGCTGCAATGATTGGAATTATTTAAACTTCAGACAAAAAAATGTTCTTGAAGTCCCCCTATCTTTCCACTCAGTGCCTATTTTTTAAATGGCTGTGCAGCAGGAGACTGTTCTGCTGGCATGAAAGGTTTGATAGTGATTCAGAAACAGTAACAGACTGAAATAGCCCAAAGTGAGAACAGAGTTTTAAGGTCACTGTAAAGCTGCAAAGCTAGGGCAGAAGGAGAAATGTGAGGAATTTCCAATTTGATAATTCCTCTGAAAGTGTTGTCCCTAAAAATAAGAGTTCTTCTCCTGGTGTGCAAGACCCAATCAACACACAGAGTCAAGATATTTCTTTATTTCAGTTCTGCAGAATAGTGTAGGCATTCAATGCAGCCAGCACACCTGTTGGGACACACATAGGGTCTTCTATACAAAAGGGTAACAATGAAAACCACGTCAAAATAGCTTAGTGCTCACTTGTAATTGTATAACAAAAACGCATTTGCACATGTCCTAATTTCTGTCTGGCTCATTATACTAAGGTGGTCTTACGTTTACATGTAAAATCTCCTCCTAGAGGTGTGATTTTTAGTATTAGAATTATCTAAGGAACCTAGAGATTATACCTTCATCCTATCAGCTACCACTGGGTTACTGTTCAACTTTCTATTCTGTTGGGACTTCACTTGGAACAGCAGCTAACTTCAAGACTGGATTATTTATGTTTATGGACTTTTTGTTTTAGGACTTTCTATTCCTGTTGCTATGGTTTCAGAGCAGGCCATCATGGTCACCCAATTTTGTGGATTTTTAACTCATTTCAACATAAAAAAGATTTAAAAAAAATGGAGGTGGTTTTGTTTTTTTTGTCATGTGTCTAATTAAACTGAAATCTTGGTAGGTAGAGGGCTATGTTTCTCATAGCCTGGTGAGCATGACTCTGCTTCAACCATGACCCTATAAGGCTGTTTCAGACACAGGGGACACAGTCTGACCTGATCTTTGTATTCTTATATGCTGAACCATCATAGCACAGATCCAAAAAGGAACAGCATACTCTTCAGGGCTACTCACGGTCCTGGCACACCACAGTCATCTGACATCTGTGGTGACCTGGAAAGAAACTGTAGGAACAAGAGAAACAGCAGCATTGCAGCAGGGGAGAGAGAGCTGGTAGGAAATGATGATAACCTGTGAATTGCCTTCCAGTAAATCTCCCCTTGGCTGCGAGTAGGAGGACTTCATTTAAAACTAGAGATACTGACAGCTGCTTTTATATAGGAGNGGCATTTTTTTTTTTTTTTTTTTTTTTTTTTTTGCAAAGAACACCTTTTCAAGTAATTTTCACTTCACTTTTGAGTACAGAGCACAAATGAGATGGTGGAGAATGAGGTAGTACTTAAACAGAAGTGTAGCACAAAATACTTTTAGAATTGGACATGATATGTCTCCTGTCATTGCTGCAAAACCCTGCCTGAACACATGCTGTTATTTAATTTGCGTTAGAAGAAGCTGAAGGAATATTCAAAGAATTCCTAATACTGTTTTTCTCTTTGCAGGGGTGCTCACATGGCCCATCCTTGGTAAAATAGCCTGAACAGCAACAGCTGTTAAGATAGGAATGTGAATTAAAGTATTTAAATCTGAGTGCAATATGCTACAGCTGATCATATTAAAGGGATGATGACCATCAGCCAGATTAAATAGTAACCAGGGAGTTACAGGCTGAGTTTTGAACAAGGGAGGGGCCAGTTTGGAAAGAAATGGAAGGGACAAGTGAAATTTTTTAGCAGTAGGGAGAACAGTGGGACCAGAGCAAGCAGCCAAAACCAGAGGAGTTGGGTTTGACACTGTTTTACGTTCACCCACTGGCATCAAAACCTCTGTCTGGTCTAGGGAGAGCATCCTTCCTGTCTGACTCTGCCAGAAGCCTGCATCCAGCTCGGGCAGTGATAGTGCAGGATGCAACAGGTAGGGACTCACAATGGGGTGTGCGTATGTGACCTCGTGTGGTGCCTTCTCCCTAGTGTGTGCGTTAGCAGGCTGTAAGGTGCAGCACAGGTGCACATTAAGCACCCACATCTCCTGCAGAAGGTATGTGTTAGAGGGGGACTGTGTGGATAACCACAGGTGGTTGGGTGCACAACTTTGTGTGCATGGTTAGAACTTTGGGGGATTACTGAAGAAAGGTAGTTTAGAAGTTTATTAGGTGTTTATTAGTATTTTATCTATTAACTGTCTTCTCTGTTGTATTGCTGATACTGAACCTGAATGTATATTTCACTGATTGCCAGTTAATTATATGTTGTTAATAAATCAATAAGCTAGTTTGATTGTGATTCAGTTTAAACTAAGAAATTGGAGAAACTGTAGAACCCAGGCCTGCAGCATGGATTTTTACAGCTAATTGGTTAGAGCCACTTCCTCTGGGTTGGAATCTGAGTGCCTCCTAGCACTCTGCCTCAATGTTTTTCCTGCTCTCTGAGCTTCCCACAGAGTTTTAGGAATTGGAAAGCAGCAGTGTCACTGCTACATTTGAAAAGCAGTTAGTACCACTGCTGTGACAGGGAAGGTTAAGCCATCCTAAGTTCCTCACCACTGCAAAGAAACTAGCTTTTGCACCCAGCAGCCCACTGGTATAGAAGTGTGTAAAGGAATGCGTGTACGGTAATGCAGTAAGATTGGTGCAGTAACTGGGACTGTCTTGGTGCAGTTAGAGCACTGCTGTCTGTAGCAGCACATGGTTCTCAGCACAAGAAGGA